>JAGDYQ010000046.1:3011375-3415647 GCA_021962125.1 Bulinus truncatus | reverse complement strand
TCATAATTAAAATGGGAGGAGTGAGACAGTTTTTGGAATTTGGAGACTAGGTTAGATACAGGTCACAACAGATAAAAGATGTGGTTCCGGTAGAGGTAAGGCAAATTTTGGGAGTTAAGATGGGACTGTTACAGGGATGTGTTTAGAAATAGTGGATTCAGTATAGGGGTTTGAGTGTGATAGTTACTTCTGTGGATGTGATAAAGATTTTTTTGAATTGATAATATAAAGACTACAAGAAAAAGTGTTTTGGTAGAAAAGTAACTATAGAAAAATTGAGTATAAAGGTCTTGGAATAAAGAAAACTTAGTGCTGCGAAGAACTATTGACGATGTATTGAACAGTTTGGACTTAATGATACAGAATTGTAAAATACCGCTAAGCCAATGTTCCTACCACTAGTACAGTTAGTTTATTTTTTCTTGTTCTGATGTATAAATAATAATTATATTACATGAAAATGAAAGTTGTTGAAATACTTCAGCTAAAATCAGCTGGTTGAATTAACTGATAATTGTTTCTTTCATCTTGGTATGTCTGCACACACTAAAAATGTCTTACTAGATTGTGGTCGTACTAATTTAATTCGTAAAATTTCTTTTGGAGACATTGACTACGACATAAAAACGTAGACATTTTTTTTAAAATAGAAGGTCTGTTATTTATATAGGCCTATATAAAAAATATAAGACTGCTACATACATACAAATTTGTTATTTGACTAACAGGATGATGATGTTTCAGAAAAGCCACATTACAAGTGTAAAATGAGAGGAAAATTTAATAAGTGCTATTTAGAAAAATGTCAGGCTAACATTAAAAAAGAAAATACTTGAAAATCAGTAGGCTATAAAAATGAGTGAGATTGCTCTTACATTTTTTACTTCAAAATAAAATGTCAAAGAAATGTGCCCTCTATAATTAAAAGAGAATTGCTAGTATTAACTGAACTGGAGGGGCCATCTGACATAACATAGAAATTTATGTTAAATAATATAAGTTCTAAAGTTAAATATATATTGAATAAGACAATCTATTAATATAAAAGCTCGTCATGTTTTAAAATTGGAAAAAGGATAAAATTAGATCTATCTGCAAATAGATCAGGAAAAGGTGGGTGGGTCTAGAGACAATGTAAACATTGAGGACTAAATTGTCCACTTTATGTGTATTATTGTATGTTTGTATTATGTGTTTGTTTGTATTATGTGTATGTTTGTTTGTATTATGTGTATGTTTGTATTATGCGTCTCTTTTTTTGAATGGCAACCTACAAAATAATTTTATGTAATTATTTTATATCCATTTATGTTCTGTATACTTTGAGTTATGTTCTATTTTGTCATTATCACTCTCTGATGTACTTTCCAGTCTATTCAACAATACTTTTGTCTTCTAGTGCTACATCATCAGATCTGTGACTTTATATTATTTCTTATTATATATATTTCATTAGATGAATACCATATTGTAACTGAGATGTTCACATAAAATACAATAATGATACAAATAATTTTACCCCTCATTCCTGTAAAAATGTAATATAACTAAATTCATGACCCCCCCCCCGAATTTATAATTATATAACAGCGACCCGCCCAGTCTGGTTCAGTGATGATCGAAAGAGACTACACAGTCATATGACACATCACACTAATAAAGACTGCAGTCATATGACACATCACACTAATAAAGACTACACTGTCATATGACACATCACACTAATAAAGACTGCAGTCATATGACACATCACACTAATAAAGACTACACTGTCATATGACACATCACACTAATAAAGACTACACAGTCATATGACACATCACACTAATAAAGACTACACTGTCATATGACACATCACACTAATAAAGACTACACAGTCATATGACACATCACACTAATAAAGACTACACTGTCATATGACACATCACACTAATAAAGACTACACAGTCATATGACACATCACACTAATAAAGACTACACTGTCATATGACACATCACACCAATAAAGACTACACAGTTATATGGCACATGACACTAATACAAACTGCACAGTAATACGATACATTCATTTGTATTGTTGTACATTGTAACTATGCTGATTAGCCTAATTGGCTATTATTTAGAGAGTGATTATGTCAATAAATGAATATTATTTTTTTTTTGCTAATGTATTATCTTTTACAATAAATTACATATATCTGAACAAGAAATTTCATCCATATTGAAAGTCACGGCTGTAGACAGAGAAGTCACGACTGTACACAGAGAAGTCACGACTGTAGACAGAGAAGTCACGACTGTAGACGGAGAAGTCAACTTTCCATCTAGATCTCTCGCTTATCTAGACTCATCATGAACTGAAAACAAAACTAGCTTTTCAATTGTAACAACACTAGCTTTTCAATTGATTGATCAATGACATACTTTCCTCACTAGATGTACAATATTACATTATATTACGACATACTTTCCTCACTAGATGTACAATGTTACATTATATTATGACATACTTTCCACACTAGATGTACAGTGTTACATTATATTACGACATGCTTTGCACACTGGATGTACAGTGTTACATTATATTATGACATACTTTCCTCACTAGATGTATAATGTTACATTATATTACGACATGCTTTGCTCACTGGATGTACAGTGTTACATTATATTACGACATACTTTCCTCACTAGATGTACAGTGTTACATTATATTACGACATGCTTTGCTCACTGGATGTACAGTGTTACATTATATTACGACATACTTTCCTCACTAAATGTACAGTTTTACATTATATTACGACATGCTTTCCTCACTAGATGTGCAATGTTACATTAGGCCTATATTATGACATACTTTCCTCACTAAATGTACAGCTTTACACTATATTATGGCATACTTTCCTCACTAGATGGACAGTTTTACATTATATTATGATCCACTTGTATCACGTGATGTTCATTGTTCCAGACCAATCCTGGTGTTCATCGCCTGAGATATTCAGGTCGACACACTCTATGACGCTGTCAGTCAATTTCTTGTGTACATAATGTACACAATGCGAAGTATTATGAACTCACTATAGATGTACATTATGCTTTATATTCGATGACAATGAGTAAAAATTCTTTTTACACTATTGTAAACTATTGAATTTTAGTGTACATTACAGCTTACATTAAAAACAATTTGTAGTACATTATTTATATAATGTGAAATACTCAGAATTCAGTATTAGTGAAACAATGTGTATTACATTATTTATATAATGAGAAATACTCAGAACTCAGTATTAGTGAAACGATGTGCAGTACATTATTTATATAACGTGAAATATTCAGTATTAGTGAAACGATATGTAGTTCATTATTTATATAATGTGAAATACTCAGAACTCAGTATTAGTGAAACGATGTGTAGTACATTATTTATATAACGTGAAATATTCAGAATTCAGTATTGGTGAAACGATATGTAGTACATTATTTATATAATGTGAAATACTCAGAACTCAGTATTAGTGAAACGATGTGTAGTACATTATTTATATAATGTGAAATACTCAGAACTCAGTATTAGTGAAACAATGTGTAGTACATTATTTATATAACGTGAAATACTCAGAACTCAGTATTAGTGAAACAATGTGTAGTACATTATTTATATAATGTGAAATACTCAGTATTAGTGTAACTGCAATGGCCATCTCTGCCGTATGATTGATGTCATGGCGAACTATTGTCAGTTTTTGATTCATCAAGTAATCGATACATGCAGCCAGGCTGTTAATACAACTGAGATAATTACACAACCAGATGAAAACTATAATTTATCTATAGCTGTTGATCACAGCATCGATACTTTTCGTGTAGTATTGCTCATCCCTACAGAATTATATCTCATTTCTAGAGTAAATAGCATGTGATCAAATCTCTATAATTGTGACATTTCTTAGAGTAAGTAGAATGTGATGAAATCTCTATAATTGTGACTAATTTCTTAGAGTAAGTAGAATGTGATGAAATCTCTATAATTGTGACTTATTTCTTAGAGTAAGTAGAATGTGATGAAATCTCTATAATTGTGACTTATTTCTTAGAGTAAGTAGAATGTAATGAAATCTCTATAATTGTGACTTATTTCTTAGAGTAAGTAGAATGTGATGAAATCTCTAGAATTGTGACTTATTTCTTAGAGTAAGTAGAATGTGATGAAATCTCTAGAATTGTGACTTATTTCTTAGAGTAAATAGAATGTGATTAAATCTCTAGAATTGTGACTTTTTTCTTAGAGTAATGAGTATGTGATCCAGACTTATTTCAATTTGCTTAATTTACTATATCCATTTAGCCAATCACCCATTATTTATGTTAGAAATGTTTAACACAATATCTTAGAGCATATTTCAAAATAGTAAAATTTGTGTCACCTAACTTAGAAATTATGTCACCCAGTTTAGAAAGTATGTCACCCAGCTTAGAAAATATGTCGCCCAGCTTTGAAAGTATGTCACTCAGCTTAGAATGTTTGTCACCCAGCTTAGAAAGTATGTCGCCCAGCTTAGAAAGTATGTCACCCAGCTTAGAAAGTATGTCGCCTAGTTAGAACGAAATTCAGATACTGGGGGCCAACTAAGTTCTTTTTTTTTTAAACTTGAAACTTTGATACTATAAACTGAATTTACAATCCTTGTATTATATTTTAAGGTACACAATGTAAGTATAACTACCCATACATTTATTAAAGTAGTACATGGAAACAAAAGTTAACCATTTAGTGGTCCGCAATAATAAAGTTGTAAATTTTAAATTTAGTCAGTGCCGACTTAAGGTATAGGTGAATAGGCAGCTGCTTAGCGCGGCATTATTTCAAGGAGAGGCAAATTCCAGCAAAATAAAATAAAAAGTAAAAAAAATATATGAAAAATAAATAATTAAAAAGTCACATAAATGAATTTCATAAAGTGAAGAATAAAATAAGTGTACCCTGTGTACAAATATGCTCAGAATGGCGACAACAAATAAGTTCAGAATGAGATTATTAAACTTTTGAGTAAGGAGGTCAAACAGAGAGGGATAAATGATCTAAGAAATTGATCTGTAATTCTCGAATGAACACCAGACGTCAGTCATAAAGAACAGATGACAATATTTGTTAGATTTGTTACAACAAATGAAGCGACAAATGACAAACCTTCAGAAGTTTCTATCAATGAACATTTCATTGGATTCGTTGAACTTGAAAAATCTGCAGGTGTAACCCGAATGGTGAAAATTTTACTTGAAGAACTGTCATTCAGGCTTTTTGTCTAAATGATATGAGGAAACAAGGCTACGATAACGGAGCGAACATGCGGGGAATACTTAATGGTGTCCAAGCCTTCTATGTCCCATACAATGCGCATTCGTTTAATTTCGGTGGTGAATGATGACGTAAACTGTTGTTGGGAAGCAGTAAGTTTTTTAAAGGCAGTTCAAAATATAAACAACTTTTTGTCTGCATCAACACATCTCTTGAATGTATTGTTAGAATATGTCTACAACAAAGAGGCAGCAGGTTTAACTGTTAAAAAGCTTGGGTTGGGTTAATGCTGTGAAGGTTATTCGATACCAAACAATTGAAATTTACGATGCACTGGTTTCAATTGCTGATGTTTCACTTCTGGACCGCATGGAACCCAGCCCCGTGCAGAAGGAAAATTGCAACAAAAAATGCTCCATTTATAAGTGATTTGTTATGATATTTTATTTGAGATCAATATAAATAAATATATATATATATATATATATATATATATATATATATATATATATATATATATATTAGATGAAAAATCCAGTCCTACAGTAATATTAGACTATCTCTGTGCAATGGGTTTGGTTGCTCTTTTCCGAATGTGGCATTGCGAATTTTTCCTACACTCCAGATAACAGTGGCGAAAGCAGAGAGTAGCATTTCAGAGCTCAAACTCATAGCAACAATTCTTCGTTCTACCATGTCTCAAGGTCGTTTGGTTGAATTAGCTACAATATCTATAGAGAGAACGATTGCAGAAGATTAGGATCTGACCAAAGGAATTGAAGAGTTTGCCTCTGCAAAAGCTAGAAAAGTATATTTTTCTTGAAATCTCTTCGACTACCAGCTGCAGTCATGTACTGGCCAACCAATAAGGGGTCGTCCATTAATTACGTCAACAAATTTTAGCGCTTTTTAGACCCTCCCCTTTTCTTGTCAACCACTGTCAAACTTTCGGTGACACCCCCCCCCCCCCCACTAAAATTAGGTTAATCCCCCACCTCCAATACAAACTTATTCATGTATGTTCTGTTCTCACACGTCTTTCTTCTAAGAATAGTTCTGGAACATCAATCTTGTATCATTGTCTTTAGTCATGATTTCATTCCACCATTTTGCTCACACTGAATGGCCTCTTATGAACTTTCTTAGGAGTGACTTGATGACTAAGTCAATCATTGATAACTATCATGACCGACATCCCAGCACACACTTACATGAGAAATTATTTAAAGTTACTAAATTGGCTGTTCCAGATTAAGTATAAGGTTACGACCCATGTACTCTGACATATCTTGAAGTAGACTTCCATACACAGTACATTCACTGCAGTTACTTCCATACACAGTCCACAGCAGTTACTTCCATACACAGTACATTCACTGCAGTTACTTCCATACACAGTCCACAGCAGTTACTTCCATACACAGTACATTCACTGCAGTTACTTTCATACACAGTCCACAGCAGTTACTTCCATACACAGTACATTCACAGCAGTTACTTCCATACACAGTCCACAGCAGTTACTTCCATACACAGTACATTCACTGCAGTTACTTCCATACACAGTCCACAGCAGTTACTTCCATACACAGTCCACAGCAGTTACTTCCATACACAGTCCACAGCAGTTACTTCCATACACAGTACATTCACAGCAGTTACTTCCATACACAGTCCACAGCAGTTACTTCCATACACAGTACATTCACAGCAGTTACTTCCATACACAGTCCACAGCAGTTACTTCCATACACAGTACATTCACTGCAGTTACTTCCATACACAGTCCACAGCAGTTACTTCCATACACAGTCCACAGCAGTTACTTCCATACACAGTACATTCACAGCAGTTACTTCCATACACAGTCCACAGCAGTTACTTCCATACACAGTACATTCACTGCAGTTACTTCCATACACAGTCCACAGCAGTTACTTCCATACACAGCACATTCACAGCAGTTACTTCCATACACAGTAAATTCTGCACAAATGATTTACAGGCGGCGCACTCAAGCGTGTTCATGGAGTTTTGGAACTCTGTGTCCTTTATGAGCTGCCGTATCTGTGGGCCGTCGAAAATGTCGGCCTTCAGCTTCTCAATGGTCAGTTGAGGAAATGCTCGGCACATGTAGTTGAAGCACCTCCCATCCTTGTCCAGAGCGCGCGTAAACTGTTTCACTAACCGAAGCTTCATGTGTAGCGGTGGAATCAATATCTTCTCCCGGTCAACAAGAGGTTCTTTTATGATGTTTCTCGCCCCAGGTACTAATTGCTTTCGCGCCGGTCACTCTTTCTTTACATAGTGATGGGCTCTGTCGCGACTGTCCCACATACATATAAAGCATGGGTACTTCGTGAAGTAGAAAGTTCACCATCTTCAAGTCGACGCAGATGATCCATCGGTGCTGCTCATATTGGATTTTGTCGAGCACATACTTCACTGCTTCATATTTCTCTTCAAGAGTTGTGGAGTGCGCAAGAGGGATTGAGGCGAACTGGCTCCTGTTGTGGAGAAGTACACAATTCAAAGAGCGCTTGCAGCTGTCAATAAAGAGTCGCCAATCTCTCCGATCATATTGAGGACTGCCGAATTTATCAAGAAGACTGGCGACATCTCGGCAGTACACAAGGTCTTCCTCCTGGCAGAAGTAGCCCATGTAGACCTCATGCCTTCTACGGAAGAAAGTGATACGCGCATCCTTGCCATGTAGATTTTTCTCTTCTAATCTGGAGGCCAACAGCTCAGAAGAATTATTCGACAAGCTGAGATCCCGAAACACATCATTAAGCTCACATTGTGAGAACGGTTGCAGACCATCTTGTGATTCATACTCCTCCTCTGGCCTCATCGTCGCTGTCAGGAAGATCTCTGAACGCTGGTACAGGAATTTCTTCGCAGTGAGCAGCTGGACGACGGGCAGATGGAATGTCGGGGTACTGGAGGCTGTGCCCAATCAAGTGCTGATGCATTAAATATTCAAGTGAAAATAAAATATAATTATCTCTGTTTTTATAATTGTGATTATTTTGCTGCTAATTTTTATGCAGCTAATTTAGAGAAATGATTGAACTCATAACCCCAGATATTAGAATACGTATAGCTCGTCAGGTAGGTCAACGGCTGTATCTCAAGAAGTTGACCTGACAGAGCAAAATGAATGTGATATTCGGACTCAGAACACCAAAATTAGTCTAAATCAGTTGAAAAACCCCTGACGATTTTTTGGCTGTTGCCCAGTGTTATTATTATTGTGTAATACATTCTTTTAACAAACATTAACACGAAATATAGTTTCAATATTCAAGTCATTTTTTCCTCTTCTCCCTCCTCCATTATCCCTTCTCCCTTCTACCTTCTCTCTTCTCCCTCCTCCATTCTCCCTTCTACCTCTTCCTTTCTACCCCCTTGCATCGATTGACTCACAAAAATCAATTCTCCCTCCTCCTTTAATCGTTCTACCCCCTCCCTTCCCCTTCTACCTCCCCCTTTCTCCCTTCTCCATCCTCCCTTCTCCCTTCTACATTTTTCCTTCTCACTTCTACATCCTCCCAACTCCATTCTCCCTTCAACCTCCTCCCTTCTAATCCTCCCCCCTTCTTTTCCCTTCTACCTCCTCCCTTCTCCCTCCTCCCTTCTCCCCCTCCTGTCTCCCTTGTACCTCATACCTTCTACCGCCTCTCTTCTACCTCCTTCCATCCTTCTACCTCTTCCATTAAACTTTCTTCATCCTCCCTTCCTTTTACCTCTTTCTTTGACCTTCTCCCTTCTACCTCTTCCCTTCTCCCTTCTACCTCCTTGCATCGATTGACTCACAAAGACCGATTCTACCTTATCTTTTCTCCATTCTACCTCCTCCTTTCATAAATCTACATCCTCCCTTCTCCATCCTACCTCCTCCCTTCTACCTCCTCCCTCCTTCTTTCTCCCTTCTCCATTCTCTCTTCTACCTCCTCCCTTCTACATCCTCCCTTCTACCCCTCCCTTCTCAATTCTCTCTTCTACCTCATCCCTTCTACCTCCACCCTTCTACCTCCTCCATTCTACCTCCTCCTTTCTCCCTTCTACCTCCTCTCTTTTCCTCCCTCCTTTCTCCACTTTCCCTTCTCACTTCTGCCTCCTCTCTTCTACCTCTTCTCATTCCCTACTCCCTTCTCTACCCTCCCTTCTCACTTCTACCTCCTCCCTTCTACCTCTTCTCATTCCCTCCTCCCTTCTCCACCCTCCCTTCTCACTTCTACCTCCTCCCTTCTATCTCCTTGGATCGATTGACCCACATCATGCCTATATGATGATTTATTGTGCTAATTTATATAGTATAAAAATTTAATGTACTTATATTTTAAAAAATCTTATAAATACGTGATTTTTAAAGTCCTTTTTTATTTCTCTTATGTTGAGAGTTTTTCCCTAAACTTATAAAATGAATTATTTCAACAATTATTTATAATTCATGGTTATTTGTTTTGCTTGTAATTGTGTTGCAAACATTATGAAAACAACAAACACTGAGCACAATTGTTGCCAACATTATGAAAACAACAAACACTGAGCACAATTGTTGCCAACATTATGAAAATAACAAACACTGAACACAATTGTTGCCAACATTATGAAAATCAACAAACACTGAGCACAATTGTTGCCAACATTATGAAAACAACAAACACTGAGCACAATTGTTGCCGACATTATGAAAAACAACAAACACTGAGCACAATTGTTGCCAATATTATGAAAATCAACAAACACTGAGCACAATTGTTGCCACCATTATGAAAAACAACAAACACTGAGCACAATTGTTGTCAACATTATGAAAAACAACAAACACTGAGCACAATTGTTGCCAACATTATGAAAAACAACAAACACTGAGCACAATTGTTGCCAATATTATGAAAATCAACAAACACTGAGCACAATGCAACGGATCTATATGAACGTTCATCTATTCCTCTTGACCAATTTAACAGTAGATCAATGGACATATTACATGCATCGATTTCATGCTATTGATTGTAGCCTATAGATTTTTATTTTTCATTTTAACTATGAAATTTTTTTTCCATGTATTGATTCTGTTTCCATCACCATTTTTTAACACGAATTCCATTAGTTGAAGTAGCTAACATATGTCTATAATTTATTTATACTGTGTAATAAATGTATTGCCATCATTTGTCATGTTTCTGGTACAAGTACAACTATAGATTGAGAACCACTGATGACCAAATAATTTTTTTTTTCTGTCCACCATCTTATATGCTCTTTTAATATACCTCACACATGACACCATTGTTAATATACCGCACACAGGTGTATTCATCTACAGTGTCAGTCGAGTATAGACGAGTTCTCAATGTATTCGTCTACAGTTTCTTATGTAACAATTTATGACATGACACATTTAATTAGTACTAGAGAGAAACTGAAACTATTTGTACTAAAGATAGAAGACCGGAAAGAGTGCCCCGGTCCTAGAGAGGGCACCCCAGAAGGACCTGACTACGGTCGGCTGTTATACGAGGATGTCTAGAGATTAACTGCTCGAAGACCGTCTACTCGCTGTTTACCTTGGGCAAGAGTATTCTTAAGGAACCACTGAGGCTGAAGGTCGAGGGTACGGTTCTTGCTCTGGAACCGAAGCCCACACTGGACATGAAGCTAATTCTCTGCACACATCTGTCGGAGTTGGCTCGCAGCGCCTCTGACAGGCTGAATATTTTCAAAATGTTGGCGAGCACGTCTTGGGGAGACTCGAGCAGATGCCCGGAGGACACTGTACATTGGTGCAGTAAGGTCCCAGATTGATTACAGCCAGTTAGTGCAGGTCTATGGGCCCCGATCGTCACTAGAGACCCTAGACGTTGTACAAAACCAGGCTCTGCGGTTAATCACAGGCACTTTTCGAACGGCGCCAACAGCAGCAGTCGAGATCATGGCAAACGTGCCACCGCTAATGCATCGTAGGGAGCGGGCCGTATTTACTGCTTACGAGCGGTATAAGCGGCAAGAGGAGTCCTCTGTCCTTAGGGAGATGGTCGATGGCTGGGTGGAAAGAAAGCGGCTTACAATGAAGTCTTTTATGTATCATGCTACAAGACTGTCCTTAGAAATCAAGCTGCCTACCGACCGCCTAATGATCGCATCCCGGGCTCCTCCTGGCGAAGCTACATACATGCCGGAGGTCCATACGGCTCTGGTCGAAACCAATGCTGGGAAAGCAAAGGATCGCCAAACACTGCACAGTGCGGCTTTGGAGACAATTGGATCATATCCGGGGGACGCTATATTGGCCTATACTGATGCTTCTGTAACAAGTATTGACGGCCGAACAAGCTCCTCGTTTGGGGTCCATATCGATTTGTCAAAGACTTTGCAGGGCCATGTGGGTCGCTCTGTGCTTACGAGGCAGAGATGACAGCCATTACTGAGGCAGTGGACCACAATTCGGGGGGCGTATTCGGGAAGGTATTTTTCCTGCTACGAGCTTTGTTATCCTGACTGATGCGCTCTCTGTTCTCCAAGCCGTAAAGGGGACGGGATAATGGCCCGAGCTACTGGAAGCCATGATGTTGGCAATACAGGGTCTTGCGTCCCAACAAAATGTGTCAGTGACCCTTCAGTGGGTCCCCGGGCATGCGGATGTGCCTCGTAACAAAAGGACCGACTTCCTTGCAAAGTCGATACATGCCCAAGCGCAGCCCGTGAGTGCAAGAAAGAGCTCACTTGAGGCAGCGTGTGCCAAGATCTGGCGCTTTGAGCAAACTCAGTGGTTCTCGAGTTGGAACAATGGGATGACGGGCAGAAATGTCCGGCCGTCCAAAACTGACCCGTGGTGGAGGCTTAGGAAGATCGAGCAGGCGCTAATTGCCCAGTTCCGCACTGGGCATTGCCCTATAGGCGCGTACTTTGGGAGGTTGAGGCCCAATGTCGATACCCTTTGCGGGGAGGTGGAGGAAACCGTGGATCATGTGCTTTTCGAGTACCCCGGGCTGGCGGACAACAGGGTGGACCAGTACGGAAGCTTGCTGGCCCTTGGGCTTTATGACAGTCTCCAGATGTTGAGAGACACAGCGAGTCTGATCTCACGGGCTCTAAGAGACTAAAACTCAGCCTGCAGTTTCACTGAGAGAGTTCTGAGAGAGAGAGAGAGAGAGAGAGAGAGAGAGAGAGAGAGAAACTGAAACTGTTTGTACTAGAGATAAACTGAAATAGTTTGTATTAGGTATAAACTTAAATAGTTTGTACTAGAGATGAACTGAAATAGTTTGTACTAGATATGCATTTAATAATTTATTTTTACAATCCACACATCACACTGTATGCACATTGAACAAACATATGCAATCTTTTACGTTTTATTAAACAATATTTATTGAAGTTGAATATATTATTACATTGATTGTATTGTTGAAAGAACAAGTAAAAAAATTCAATGCAGCAGAAAAATGTAAAATGTTTTAATATAAATATTACGTAAAATATAAAAAAAAAGAAAAAATGGAATTATTGTTTGTAATTGTCATAATGTGAAAAGTCACATTTCGTTTACAATAAAGTATAAAGTGAACATAATAGACGGTAATCGAAATATATAATGTAAGGTAACTGTGTAATAAATAGTATAGAGGTATGAAAACATAATAAAAAGTTTGTTATTATTTCATATGAAAAGTTAAAAAGTTTGAAAGCAATGTGACAAAGACAGTAATAAAACTGTAAATTAAAGTCTTAAAATAGAAGTTAACATCGTCAAACATTGACCAGCTATTAGTTAACATCGTCTAACATTGACCAGCTGTTAGTTAACATCGTCTAACATTGACCAGCTGTATGTCCTAAGGTTTTAGTAAATATTTTCATGTTTATATAAATCTATATGTTTAGTTTTTTTTAGCCAGAAATATCTGTCGCCTTATCCTTTGGTTTTGTTACTTTGAAATTTTTCTGAAACTAGGTGTCAGTTGATTCAAATATTTACCTGACTTAAAGAACAGTAAAAAAACGAGGTTATAAATGAGAAAAATTTGATCTGTTAATGGTTCAACTGAAGACTAACAAGCCAAGGAAATATTCTATGTGTTCATCACCTCAATTCTCTATCTAGTTGATCGTAAAATGTGTATGCATATGAATATATATATATATATATATATATATATATATATATATATATATATATATATATATATATGTATAGCTACAATTGATGATACTAATACATCTAATTAAGTAGACAGTACATAAAATGGTGGAAATGTTTTCGTTGTTGATTGTCTATGAACTAATTAATGAAGTATTTTATTTCATTAACAAGTTTAAAATTTGCTTGATATGGCATAACGTCATCCAGCTATTAACATAGATATTAATAGAAACATTACCGAACGTTCCATTGCTGAATTAAAAATAACAAAGAAAAAGGTCGTGCAACAAATCCAGTCATGGAAGTGAAACAATGGAATTAGAAGTAAAAAAAAAAACTAATAGTTAAAAAGTCGAATTCTAATTGTGTAAATAACAATGACGTAGAAAATGTAAAAGTGGTTGAAGAAATAACACGTAGAAGTTGCATAAAGAGCAAAACTATGAAAACAAAGTTAATCGTTGCTAGTTCCACGTGATCAACATTCGGTCTAACTGGTCATTGAGGTTGTAGAATTGACATTGTCTCATTAGGTTGTATAATTGACATTGTTTCATTGAGGTTGTATAATTGACATTGTTTCATTGAGTTTGTATAATTGACATTGTTTCATTGAGGTTGTATAATTGACATTGTTTCATTGAGGTTGTAGAAATGACATTGTTTCATTGAGGTTGTATAATTGACATTGTTTCATTGAGGTTGTATAATTGACATTGTTTCATTGAGGTTGTATAATTGACATTGTTTCATTGAGGTTGTAGAATTGACATTGTTACATTGAGGTTGTATAATTGACATTGTTTATTGAGGTTGTATAATTGACATTGTTTCATTGAGGTTGTAGAATTGACATTGTTTCATTGAGGTTGTAGAATTGACATTGTTTCATTGAGGTTGCATAATTGACATTGTTTCATTGAGGTTGTATTGTTTTAGTTCTTTTCTGTCATTTGATGCAGTTTTGTTACATGTAACAATTTTGTTACTGTTAACACGTAGAAGTTGCATAAAGAGCAAAACTATGAAAACAAAGTTAATCGTTGCTAGTTCCACGTGATCAACATTCGGTCTAACTGGTCATTGAGGTTGTAGAATTGACATTGTCTCATTAGGTTGTAGAATTGACATTGTTACATTGAGGTTGTATAATTGACATTGTTTCATTGAGTATGTATAATTGACATTGTTTCATTGAGGTTGTATAATTGACATTGTTTCATTGAGGTTGTATAATTGACATTGTTTCATTGAGGTTGTATAATTGACATTGTTTCATTGAGGTTGTATAATTGACATTGTTTCATTGAGGTTGTATAATTGACATTGTTTCATTGAGGTTGTAGAATTGACATTGTTACATTGAGGTTGTATAATTGATATTGTTTATTGAGGTTGTATAATTGACATTGTTTCATTGAGGTTGTAGAATTGACATTGTATCATTGAGGTTGTAGAATTGACATTGTTTCATTGAGGTTGCATAATTGACATTGTTTCATTGAGGTTGTATTGTTTTAGTTCTTTTCTGTCATTTGATGCAGTTTTGTTACATGTAACAATTTTGTTACTGTTACAGTGTAACTAGATGTAGTCTGATGGGAAAGTCTCAAAGTTTATCTTGTCTTTATTTGCTTTTCAAATGATAATGTCTGGATGTTTACATTTCTGATTTCTGAAAAGCCTTATATCAAGTTGACATTTTAAAAATTTCCTCTCGAGATGTACCCAAATTGGCATCATAATGAAATGTAGCCATGAACATCTTCATACCAAACTGGCATTATACTGAAATGTGGCCATGAACATCTTTATACCAAACTGGCATTATACTGAAATGTAGCCATGAAAATCTTCATACTAAAATGTAGTAAAGAAAATGTCTGTGACTATATTAAATCCGACCTCGTCCTGTTTTATGTGAGTAGAACTTATTAAAATTCTCCGTAATAATAGGTACTGGAATAGCTAAAGTGAGAACCCCTGCAACGGCACACATTGATCCTAAAAGTTTCCCCATTGGGCCTTTAGGGGCTACATCTCCATAGCCTACTGTGGTCATGGTGATAATAGCCCACCAGAAGCCATCGGGGATGCTCTTTATTTGTGAGCCTTCAATTCCCATCTCTGCAAAGTAGACTGCACTGGAGAAGACCAGGATGCACACGGTGAGTGCCACAAGAAACAAACACAAGCCCTCCACGCTGGCTTTGAAGGTCAGGATCAGAACTTGAAGTCCTGCAGAGTGTTTCGTTAATTTAAAAATTCGGACCAACCTGAAAACCCTGAGAAACGCGAGGGATGCTGAGGACTTGGCGCTGTCACATGACATGGTGGATAGAATGTTGAACAGACCAACGTAGTACGGCACCACGGCCGTAACATCCACCAGGTTTTTGAAGTCTTTGAAGAACGCAATTTTACTGGGGCACGCAAACAGACGAATGAGAACCTCGAAAGTGAACCAAGCTGAGCAGATGGTTTCCACCAAAAAGAACGGGTCCCCCCAGTTGGGATCTTGATTCTGGACGCAGTGCTCAGAGCTAAGTCCTGGAAGGGTCTCAACACAGAACAGTGCTATGGAAGCTGTAGTGATGAGAACGGACACTATTGCAATGATATAGGCGTAGATGGAGGTCTCTGGGTACTCCATTAGCATCCAGACTTTGCGTTTGAAGCCTCGTTCTGGGAGGACGACATTATCGATGATGTAGCCCTCACCACGTCTGTACTTTTCTATCACTGGACGTTCTATCTCAAAGAAATCCAGTTCCGTGAGGAAAACGTCATCTGGCACTGGGGGCGGCCGTTTCAAGTTCCCGCCGTACAGGTAGTATTCAAATATGGCGTCAAATGTCGGACGATGTCTGTCAAAGAAGTACTCATCCTTGTACTTATCATAGTACTTACTACGTCGGTCTGGGTCGCCTAGCAACGTATTGGGGTGATCTTCCAAAGTCTTTCTCCAGGTTTCAAAATATTTCCCGCTGACGTTGATGGTGATTCTGTCACAGGTGCTCAACTGACAAGTGTGATGTAATGGCAGTAGCTCTCCATCCAGCGTCACACACCGACGTCGTGGTGCCGCGGGTTTGACTGGCCGACCAGTGTTTCCGCTGCTGCCTGAGGCGTGTCTGTCTCCAGGGTGTAGCCAGAGCTCACACTTGTCGCTGTCCACATTCAGACGTTCACGGCTGCTGTAGGTGCGCCTGTAGGGGGCCTGGTTGTGTAGTGACACAACCGCCATGGGGGCCAGAAGACATCAGATCAATTATGTACGAGCCACAGCGTGTCTCCCCCTCATGTCACGTGGTTTTAGTTCTCATGTCACATGGTTTGGATTTTCACTTAGACCAGATAATTGACGTTTCTTCTCAAAACATTAACAATGGTTTCTGGAAGTAATCTGGAAATAAAAAAAAAACAACAACTCTAAGTGGAAATGTGTAATTGTAGCAGTCAGTAATGGTAGCATTCGGTAATGGTGGTAGTCAGTAATGGTAGCGGTCAGTAATGGTGGCAGTCGGTAATAGTGGCAGTCAGTAATAGTGGCAGTCAGTAATGGTAGCAGTCAGTAATGGTAGCAGTCGGTAATGGTAGCAGTCGGTAATGGTAGCAGTCGGTAATAGTGGCAGTCAGTAATAGTGGCAGTCAGTAATGGTGGCAGTCAGTTTATAAAGCATAGCATAATTAAACGATAAAACGGAGCAACATTAATATCACACAATAAAGACATTTTGTCGCCTAGTCAGCTCGAAATTCAGACGTTGGGAGACAACCAGGTTCATTTTGTTGATTTGTTTGCTATGTTTTAATCCAATATTTACACATGTCACATTATATAGTTTCATTCTGATTAGTTTATCTTAATGCCAGAGATGTTAAAAGTGCCGACAATGCAAGTATGCGTGCAAGCACCAGTAAAGTAACAAATGTTTTTTAAATAGCAAGTAAGTCTATGAGAACAAAAATACATAAAGTGCAGGTACAAATACATGTACCCAAGGTGTGAATACAAGTACTTCAAAAATGTGCTCTAGTACAACTCGAATACAGGTACTTGGTGAAGCAAGTACCAAGTACCCTTTTTTTTCTAAGACGTATGGTTATTTCTGATGAGTGTGGCATTTACTCAATATTACACTCCAGTCTGTTCTTCCGATTGTCACAGAGACTCAATATTACACTCCAGTCTGTTCTTCTGATTGTCACAGAGACTCAATATTACACTCCAGTCTTTTCTTCTGATTGTCACAAAGACTCAATATTACACTCCAGTCTGTTCTTCTGATTGTCACAGAGACTCAATATTACACTCCAGTCTGTTCTTCTGATTGTTACAGAGAAGATAAAATGATAATTTTTAAACCAAGGTTTCTTTGTAATTGAGATTACTATGATTCGTATTAAAATGTATACTTGCATTAAAAGCATCTAACTTTCTACATTTAAACATTGTATGATAGTTTGGATAGGTTAATTTTTTTTACTTTTTCTCAAGAATGTCTTTTTAGCTATGAACATATAGCTTTATATGCATTTTGAAAATAGAGAAAAAAATTAGTTAAATATGGGTCATTCTTATCTCCAGTCATTTCTCTACTGAATATAATTGATTAGTTTATGTTACTTGGTCCTCATGTCGTCCAGTCAAAATTTTCTCAAGTAAATCGAGTGACAACAACAAAACACCAAGTAGAGTTTAGTAAATGTTGTATAGACGAGCAAGTAGAGTTTAGTAAATGTTGTATAGACGACCAAGTAGAGTTTAGTAAATGTTGTATAGACGAGCAAGTAAAGTTTAGTAAATGTTGTATAGACGAGCAAGTAGAGTTTAGTAAATGTTGTATAGACGACCAAGTAGAGTTTAGTAAATGTTGTGTAGACGACCAAGTAGAGTTTAGTAAATGTTGTATAGACGACCATAAGGGGACGTATCTTGGTGTGGGCGACTGCCCCATCCGTGAAGAGGAGGTATCTGCACTTGGGTTGTATCTAACTTAAACAAAACTAAACGTTTGTTTCTATTGGTGTTATGACCCTTTCTGTATAGTGACGTTATCGATTTCGAAGAGCTTTAGCCGAGACCATAGCATACACACATATATGCACATACACATATACACACATACACACACATACACATACACACACATATAATTGTTAGCTAAGTTAGAATATTTTTTTAAACCTGATTCTTGATGTGCGAGGCAAAAAACATCTTTTTACACACTGAGTTACTTCAAGCATACAAGCAGCAGCTATCAAATACACGAGGGGTGGGCAAACTTTTCTACCGAGGGCCACATTGAAAACTCGATTGTTATCGGCGGGCCGATTATATATATATATATACATATATATATATATATATATATATATATATATATATATATATATATATATATATATTTGTTTACTTTAATTACAATTTACAACGTATGAAAATATGAATTAAATATAATATTCATGTACTTGTCATTTTATTTCACATTCACACTGTATTACACAAGCACAATACGTTTTAAAATACGAACTAAATCAACTCTAATTTGGTGATAAGACTTTACTATTCATATTTATTTAACAAACGCTATTTTTACCGGTCATACAATTATGAAGACGATGGAACTTAATTTACATACAAGCTGACCACAGAGTACAAATATAATTAATAAGAAGTGTGTAACTGTTAATTTCGGATGTTTTTTAAATGTGGAACAAGTTTACTGGTTATGATTCGCATGATTGGATTTAAATTGCAGTCAGTCAACATCGATCTTTTATTAGACTTGTTTAATTTTATACAAGAAAACATTTCCTCACAAATGTATGTGGACCCAGATAGTGACAAAAGCTTGGCAGCAGAATGTTTTAGGTGTGGAAATGCCGCTGCTGGCAAACATCCATAAAACTCCTGAACTTCTCATTCATCTCATAACCTACTAGTAGGTCAAGCAGCTTTAACTGTATATCCTCTGGGACTGAATCAGTTTCTGCACTAAAGAGGAAACTGAGAATATTGAAGAGTGGTTCCAGGTTCTTGAAGTTTTGGAACCTCCTTTCAAATTCCACAACCAAAGCATCCAACTGAGCCTTGTACTTGTCAGCCATTTCAGCAGAACGTTTTTCCGTTTCAGCAAAGGGAAATAGCAAAACCTTTTTTCTCCTGCTTGCCAGAAGAACAGGGAGAGTTACGCCTGAAATGTTTTAACATGCAAATACATTTCATTTGCAAACAAGCTATTGCTCTGAAGTTTGACACTCAGTTCATTCAACTTTTCTATAATGTCAATTGCGAAAATGAAGTCTGACTTTCACTCTTCATTAACAATGTTAGTAACAAAGTCACAAATAAAACCCTTCATCTCAAGGAACATAGATATTTCTTCCTTGATATTCCACACTCTCCTCAATAGTTTGCCCAGACTTAACCAGTGGACACTGCTGTGGTAGTTAATATCAGAATGTTAAGTTTCCAAATCTTTATGCAGTGCTTGGAACTGTCTGTGATTAGGTGTCCTTGATCTGATGAGGTTTATTACACTTACAACTAAGTCAATAACATGCTTGATATTCAACGCAGCTTTATGCAGACTTTCATGATGGATGACAGAGTGGATGGGTACAATTGTATAGTCAGAATATTTTTCTTTAATTCTGTTATTCATCAACTTCACCAGACCTACGTTTTTTCCAGATAAAGCACGCGCTCCTTCAGTAGTTACACTTGACATCATGTTCCACACTAACCCACTTCCTTCAACACAGATCTCAACAGCACTGAATAAATCCTGGCTTGTGGTTGTATCTTGAGTGGGTCAACACTAAGTAAGCTCAAAAGGAATGTTTATTCCCCGTACAAATACCAACTTTTGTGCTGTATCTGATACTTTCGTCCACAGCAAGAGAGTACCACAAATAGTCTTTGCTTGTATCTCGAAGTTGGTGAATCAAATTGTCACTTATTTTTTCAAAACCTTTCAAAGAGTAAATTGCAAACAAAAGCCGTTTGATAAGAAAAACAGTTTCGAATCGGGATGTTAACAATTAATGGCTTGTAATTACAAATAATCATCTGGAGCTATAAAACCGATTAAATATTTCTAGAATTGAATCAAATAGTCGGAATAAAATAAAAAAAAATATAGCGAAAGTTCTAAACAAAGAAAAACAACATTGGTATATGATCGCAACATGTACAATACTGTACATGCGTTCGGGCCGCATAATATACTCTGGCGGGCCGCGTGCGGCCCGCGGGCAGTAGTTTGCCCAACCCTGAAATACACAGTTAACAATATGACAGTTCTCTTCCCCGCGTTTTCTTTCTTGGTTGTTCTGATTTATTTCTGTTAAATACCTAGACAGTTGACCTTTGGTCGTAGTCACAGAACTCTCTGTCTGCTGCATAGAATATATTTATCATTTACAAGAATTAAGTATATATAGAACATTTATTTGACAATACAGATTATGAAAATAATAAAACAAGCAATTTAAGTCTTTTCCGTTTCGGACAAAGGACATTTTAGAGCATTTTCGTGTACGCAGTGGCTACGTATGGGTTTTGATAAATAGAGAGGGAAGTAATCATGTTGAATAACTGTTACAAAAATAAATAATGATTACGCCCATTTGATTAGCTTTTATTATTTAAATTTAAAATATAAGCAAAAACGGTACCTAAGAAACTCTTATATTTAGCCTTGAGAGGTCCTATCGCAAAATAAACTTTTGATGTACACTTGGCAGGCCAAGACCTACAAAATGATATATACATCATGGGTCTAGGACTTATGTTTTTTGAGATATAGGGCGCTCCTTTGTTAATATAGCTTATAGTAAAAACGGTACTTAATACGCCCCCTTTTTCGGCCCTCAGAGGTCAGATCACGAAATGGACTTTTGCTGCACACATGGCAGGCCAAGACCTACAAAATGATATATACATCATTGGTCTAGGACTTATGGTTGCTGAGATATAGGGCGCTCCTTTGTTAATATAGCTTATATAGTAAAAACGGTACTTAATACGCCCCCTTTTTTGGCCCTCAGAGGTCAGATCGCGAAATGGACTTTCGCTGCACACATGGCAGGCCAAGATCTACAAAATGATATATACATCATGGGTCTATGACTTATGGCTGTTGAGATCTAGGGTGATGACGGACAGACAGACAGACAAAACAGGGACAATGATAAAAGATGTTTTAAATTTGTAAAAAAAAATGATTTTTAATTAGTGTTTACTTTAGAATAGAATTAAGAAATTCAGTTTATATGTTTAAAGCCATATACTTCATTTTGGTACTAAAACAGTTTCTGCCTATAAACATATCAACTACATACAACATTGGCTTTTAGGTGTGTAATTTATGTATTTGTAGCTGGCAAAGATCTTTTAGATGGTATGTCTCTGCATAAAATGACTATTAAATAATAAAAACTTAAGTAAAAAAATAGAAAAAAAAATACAACCCACATTAATTACACACACAACTTAGTACACCTCGTTCAACTAGAGTCAGAACACTGGACTGACTTCATGCAATAATACCCTTCACTATACACCAAAAAAGCTAGACACATTCTGCTTAATAAAAAGGACACAAATAAATTTAATCATAAAAGTTTCTCACTTGGCTCACGACACTATCTTTCCCTGGTAAAGCCGGGTATGTATGTTATGAAACAAGTGATTGACAACTAGAAAAGTTGATCATTCCAACTATTGCCTGCAACGGAATAACTTCAAAGAATACATTTTTTAAAATAAATAACAATCAAAGAATACATTTTTAAAATAAATCTTATGAAAAAAATGACTGACTCGATATCTGAACGGCTTAGAATTCGAGCCATCGTCACCAACATGTTAAGTATTATTCTATTTTCTTTCCACCTTTCCAACTGTGGTATTTTCAAAGCTCTCAATGCTGTATTATGTATCCATCGGCTCTCAATGCTGTATTATGTATCCATCGGCTCTCAATGCTGTATTATGTATCTATCGGCTCTCAATGCTGTAGTATGTATCTATCGGCTCTCAATGCTGTAGTATGTATCTATCGGCTCTCAATGCTGTAGTATGTATCTATCGGCTCTCAATGCTGTATTATGTATCTATATCTCGTGGCGAGAATTTATATTCTCTCCTGCCCTGTCCTTGTTATTTATTTTCTATTCCGCCTTCTCCATATTCTTCTTCCCCTCTATATGCAGTATTGTCAACTTCCTCCTCCTTGTCAAGGACAGGGACAAAGTGTGAGAGAGAAAACACAATATAAACGGATCCAGAGACCGATAACTACATTTAAAAAGGGTGAAAATAAAATGTCCATATTTCTATCCCTATATCCTCTCTATTCTGTCTCTCTCGTTCCTAATCAGTATCCTGTCCACTGCCCTGTACGTATAGAGTATTGTCTCTCCAGTCTCCACAAACTTCTATCTCTTGCCCGTCCCTAATATCCATTCTCTTTCCCAAACCGTCCGTAGTGAGTATTCTGTGTCTCACGTCATTACCTTCGCCCTCTCCAGTCACCCCCATCCCGGTTTAGTATTTTGTTTCCATCTCCCTGTTATCTATACATTTAGAAATATTCACATTTTCTGTGGAATAAAACTTTTCATTTTAAAAATAATTATTTTATAATAACTCAATTTATTTTCTCTTCAATTACGTTTGTAATTGTATACAACTTATATCTGAGACGCTATTTGTCAGATAGAAAAATACATTTTTTAATTACTTTTAATTGATTAGCTGTGTCTGGGTAATCTAAGATATGTACAGCAAGAAAAAATCTGTCAGACAAGCGACGGTGAACAATTCATTCATAAACATTACAACACTTCCGACAACGAGTTTGGTGAACAATCCATTCATAAACGTTACAACACTTCCGACAACGAGATTGGTGAACAATCCATTCATAAAAGTTACAACACTTCCGACAACGACAACATTGTATATCTTGCAAACTCTATTCATTGATAACATAGCCCTTTTGTTTAGTCAATGTAATTTCGATAAATATTATTTAAGCCCAAAGAATTTTTTTTTAATTTTTAGAACATTTCAATTAATATTTTTTTTTAATATATATATATATATATATATATATATATATATATATATATATATATATATATATATGTGTGTGTGTGTGTGTGTGTGAGTGTGTGTGTATGTGTGAGTGTGTGTGTTGTGCGTGTGTGTTGTGTGTGTGAGAGTGTGTGCATGTGTTGTGGAAGGAAGGTTACTTACTCCATTAAGCTTACCAAAATTGTGACATTAGCAACTGTATTCCATCCAGTAGGATAAAGAAAACCCTTTTATCCAGCTCAATAACATAAGATATTCCAGAAAGTTGTCATTGAATCCTAAGTCTAACTGTTCAATACTAATGTGAAATCAGTCCTATTGTATAGAGCTGGGACCTGGAGATCGCAGAAGACCAGGAAAGTCCAGACCTTTTTACCAATGGCTGCTTTAGAAGAATTCTTCCGATACGATTTCCTGGTACCGTTCAGCAATGCCAGCCTTTTAGAAATAACCACTCAAGTTTCAAGGGAAGAGGAGATGGGGATGGATAGTTCACACCTTAAGCAAACCAGCAAGTGACGTCATATGGCAAGTGTTGTGGTTGAAATACTCAATGAGCAAGAAAAAAGATGGAGTCGCGACCTCAAAGCCAACATCACCAGGATAGGGTTCAGCTGGAAGCAGCTAACGAGAGTGGATTAGGACGTCACCAGGATGGGGTTCAGCTGGATGCAGCTAGAGAGAGAGAGAGTGGATTAGGACAGAAGTCGCTGGAGAATTGTTGTTTAGGGCCCATACTGTGACGGGAGCGACAGACTTAAGTAAAACCAGACAACATTAGAGGGATAGGGCTTCGTTTGGCAAATAAATTGATACTAACCAAATCCCTCCACCTAAATTGGTACTAACCAAATCCATCCACCTAAATTGGTACTAACCAACTCCATCTACCTAAATTGGTACTAACCAACTCCATCCATCTAAATTGGTAGTAACCAACTCCATCTATCTAAATTGGTACTAACCAACTCCATCCACCTAAATTGGTATTAACCAACTCCATCCACCTAAATTGGTACTAACCAATTCCATCCATCTACATTGGTACTAATCAACTCCATCCACCTAAATTGGTACTAACCAACTCCATCCACCTTAACTGGTAGTAACCAACTCCATCCACCTAAATTGGTAGTAACCAACTCCATCCACCTAAATTGGAAGTAACCAAATCAATCCACCTAAATTGGTACTAACCAACTCCATCCACCTAAATTGGTACTAATCAACTCCATCCACCTAAATTGGTACTAACCAACTCCATCCACCTTAACTGGTAGTAACCAACTCCATCCACCTAAATTGGTAGTAACCAACTCCATCCACCTAAATTGGAAGTAACCAAATCAATCCACCTAAATTGGTACTAACCAACTCCATCCACCTAAATTGGTACTAATCAACTCCATCCACCTAAATTGGTACTAACCAACTCCATCCATCTACATTGTTACTAATCAAGTCCATCCACCTAAATTGGTACTAATCAACTCCATCCATCTAAATTGGTACTAATCAACTCCATCCATCTAAATTGGTATTAACCAACTCCATCCACCTAAATTGGTACTAACCAACTCCATCCATCTACATTGTTACTAATCAAGTCCATCCACCTAAATTGGTACTAATCAACTCTATCCACCTAAATTGGTACTAATCAACTCCATCCACCTAAATTGGTAGTAACCAACTCCATCCACCTAAATTGGTAGTAACCAACTCCATCCACCTAAATTGGTACTAACCAACTCCATCCATTTAAATTGGTACTAACCAACTCCATCCACCTAAATTGGTAGTAACCAATTCCATCCATCTACATTGGTAGTAACCAACTCCATCCACCTAAATTGGTAGTAACCAACTCCATCCACCTAAATTGGTACTAATCAACTCCATCCTTCAAAATTGGTAGTAACCCACTCTATCCATCTACATTGGTAGTAACCAACTCTATCCATCTAAATTGGTAGTAACCAACTCCATCCATTTAAATTGGTACTAACCAAATCCATCCACCTAAATTGGTAATAACCAACTCCATTTACCTAAATTGGTATTAACCAACTCCATCCACCTAAATTGGTACTAACCAATTCCATCCATCTACATTGGTACTAATCAACTCCATCCACCTAAATTGGTAGTAACCAACTCCATCCACCTAAATTGGTACTAACCAACTCCATCCACCTAAATTGGTAGTAACCAACTCCATCCACCTAAATTGGTACTAACCAACACCATCCATCTACATTGGTAGTAACCAACTCCATCCACCTAAATTTGTAGTAACCAACTCTATCCACCTAAATTGGTAGTAACCAACTCCATCCACCTAAATTGGTAGTAACCAACTCCATCCACTTAAATTGGTACTAACCAACTCCATCCACCTAAATTGGTAGTAACCAACTCCATCCACCTAAATTGGTACTAAACAACTCCGTCCATCTAAATTGGTACTAACCAACTCCATCCATCTACATTGGTACTAATCAACTCCATCCACCTAAATTGGTAGTAACCAACTCCATCCACCTAAATTGGTACTAACCAACTCCATCCACCTGAATTGGTGTTAACCAACTCCGTCCACCTAAATTGGTACTTATCAACTCCATTCACCTAAATTGGTACTAACCAACTCTCCCCACCTAAAGTGAGTAGAACAAATGTACACTTCACCCGTCACAGTTAAAACAGAGTTCATAAAGAAGACAGGGAACACACATTTTGAGATTGTCATTTTATTAATAATTGTGTCAAAATGATAATGTGCACCTACTATACGTTCGTTCACACAGTAGGACATACATACAGATGGACATACATACAGATGGACATGCATACAGTAGGACATACATACATACAGTAGGACATACATACAGTAGGACATACATACATACAGATGGACATGCTTACAGTAGGACATACATACAGTAGGACATACATACAGTAGGACATACATACAGTAGGACATACATACATATGGACATGCATACAGTAGGACATACATACAGTAGGACATACATACAGTAGGACATACATACATACAGATGGACATACATACAGATGGACATGCATACAGTAGGACATACATACAGTAGGACATACATACAGTAGGACATACATACATACAGATGGACATGCATACAGTAGGACATACATACAGTAGGACATACATACAGTAGGACATACATACATACATATGAACATACATACAGTAGGACATACATACAGTAGGACATACATAAATACATATGGACATACATACATATGGACATACATACAGTAGGACATACATACTGTAGGACATACAGTAGGAAATACTTACACATGGACATAGGACATACATACAGAAAGACATACATACAGTAGGAAATACATACATATGGACAGACATACAGTAGGACATACATACAGTAGGACATACATACAGAAGGACATACATAAGTAGGAAATAAATACATATGGACAGACATACAGTAGGACATACATACAGAAGGACATACAGTAGGAAATACATACACATGGACATAGGACATACATACAGAAAGACATACATACAGTAGGAAATACATACATATGGACAGACATACAGTAGGACATACATACAGTAGGACATACATACAGAAGGACATACATAAGTAGGAAATAAATACATATGGACATACATACAGTAGGACATACATACATATGGACAGACATACAGTAGGGAATTAATACAGTAGGACATACATACAGAAGGACATACATAAGTAGGAAATACATACATATGGACATACATACAATAGGACATACATACAATAGGACATACATACAGAAGGACATACATACATAATCTCTAATTAATAAATATAGAGATAATAAAAAAGCTGATTCTATTCTACAAATTTTAGAAATCACCAAATTTCTAAACGGATTTCGAAGTACACGTCGCCCCCCCCCCCCGGCATCTAAAAAAGAAATTACTAAATGGAGTTTTTGTGAGGATTGAGCAACGAACCCATCAATTTTCTATGCTTTATAAAGGAGATTCAAAACCTGCATGGTATGTATTCGAACATTCCCAAGTGGATTATGTTTGGTTTCTAAGGTAACACGTCAGCAGAGTAGCCATTTTAAACGCCACTGAATTCAAAAGCATTGTTTTCAATGAACTAAAAATGTTTCCTCTGTCCAATGTATATTAGACGTATTGAATACGTTGATTAATTTAGATGTAATATTTATTGATAGGATAAACTAATAGCTTTACGTTATGATTAAGATTCAACCCAACGAACAAAAAAAAACTGTAACAAAAATTGAGAAAACTGTAACAGATATTGTGAAAACTGTAACGGATATTGAGAAAACTGTAACAAAAATTGAGAAAACTGTAACAGATATTGATAAAACTGTAACGGATATTGAGAAAACTGTTACGGATATTGAGAAAACTGTAACAAGATTTATATAAACATGGTTTAGCTTACCAAGAGCTGAATAAACAGCTGGACAAAAATTGATTTCTGCACGTTATAATCTGGATCAATGGGTAATTATAAGCCGTCAGAGGCATTTCAGTCACTTACAACACAAGGCGTTATGCTATTTAATAGGTCCAGAGATTTTCAAACTGCCACCATTTCCTTATGTTATGCCCTCACGGCCGACAAACAGATATTTGAACTAAACAGAGCAACGCTGAAGATATTTTATACAAACAGTGCAACGCTGAAGATATTTTATACAAACAGTGCAACCAATTACCTGTCTAGCTAACATGGGCTGCGCTAATGTTTTCAATTTTACTCGGTTTCGCTCCAATGTTTAGGCTTTAAATAAAATTTCTTAGAACTTTTTCTTTTTAACCCTATATCACCCGCTTTGTTATTTAGCAACTGACAATTTTTTTTTCTAAATTATATACTTCTAATGGTTCAAGAAATTACAAATTTAGACGAATCATTTAATAGTTCCACTTCACAAGAAATGTTCGAAACTTAACTGCAACAACTACAGAGGAACCTCAATTCTTAACATCGTTTATAAAATACTAACAAAAAATTAACTGCAGAATAGGGAATTTCAGGGAAACAGTATTAGGTGATTATCAATGTGGTTTCAGACCAAATAAAGCAACAACGGACCAAAAATTTTCCCTTCGAAACTAGAAAAAAAGTTATGCACATAATATACACCTACACCAGCTTTAAATAGATTTCAAGATGGCACATGACAGGATCAACAGAAATTATCTTTACAAAACATTGCATTGTATATCCCAAACAAGCTCTTCACGTACGTGTGACATTCAACAACTCAAAAAGCAAAGTGAAAGCTCAAGAGAATTTAAAGTACACCAAGGACTAATACAAGGAGACTCCCTTTCTTGCATACTATTCAACTTAACCCTAGAAAAATTCATAAGAAACGTCTAGTTGGATAAGCGAAGAACTATAACACATTACCTCAGAAGTGAAAAAACAAAGACTATGATAAGAGGAACAATATTTACAGAACCCATCCAGTACCTTGCATATGCTGATGATATAACATTGATAGGAAAGCAAAGCAAGGATAAAGCAAAAGCATACATAGAATTAGAAACAGTAGCTCAGAAAGCAGGTTTAACAGAAAAAGAATCAAAGACTCAATAATGCTATTTCAAATTAATGAGAAAAAATGAAAAGAAAAATCTTTCAAAATCAGTGATAGAGCATTTGAAAGAGTAGAAAACTATAAATACCTGGGATCAACCATAAGTAAGAAAAATGATATAACGATCGAGATCAAAAACATACTAGAAGTAGGGAACATAAAATATTACACAAGTATTTTAGCCCGTCGAACGACGGTTGAAATTTTCTATTTTTTTTTATAAACATTTTTGAGATAATGTGGACACAAAATTGAAATAGCCTTCCCAATATATCTTAATACATAATCAAAATAGATAACAGATGGCCATTTTTTGAAAACAGCAAGGCTCGTACATTTTTCCAATACAATTAAACTCATCTGTCAACAACCAATTAAACTCAGCTGTCAACAACCACAAAATAATTGTGAGCGAGTGACTAATGGCAACTCAAACTACTGATCTGCTTACTGATAGAATCACTAACGTTTAAGTTTTTTGTTCCCTCATTTTATTTAATATTTATTTAAAAATAGGTTTCAAGGTTGTTACTGCCGGGGGTTGGTAGCGGGGATAAGCTCCCACTAACAAATAAAATGCTCCCAATGGCGTGCGTCTCAAATAGCTTCTGACAGCCAAGTCCAACTCCTGGCCTTCTCGTGCGGCTTAGCTACTAAGCCCGGCGAAACCGTTTCCACTGAAAGGAGAAGGGGCGAAGGCGGTTCACTGGCGCCTCAAAACTAGCCGCTTCGGGCAGATGGGGCTCGTCAACCTCGGTTGGTAGCTCATCTAGAAGAAGGAAAACTCTGTTTTCAAACCTCCGCTGCCTAGCGGCATACCTCCTACGAGGATAGGCTAAGGGAGTAAACCCTGAAAAGAAATCCGGAGCTGGAGTCTCCAAGGCGGCCAGACCTTATATTGTCAACGCCGGCAACTCCTGCGGCGCAGCTGAAGCCAAGCCGTATCGACTCTGTCTTTCCCTTGGATCCCTCAGTTGCGCGGAGAGGGGGGGACTGCTGCACGGACAACAGCTATCCCTCCATATTACCCTGCCCAGGCTCTGTAGCTAAACTGGAGAGGATACTCCAGCGTCGTCGCACGATGTCGATACAACACGGAAGGGGACAGTTACCGGTTCTAAGCTCATCCGATTGGCGAAGGAAACGAGCGCCAGGGGTCTCTTTCGACGGTGGGAGAGGTCATCGCGCCTCATTGGACAGCTACCGCCCGCCTCAAGCTGGGCAGCCCCCAGCCAGTTGGGTGCTGTCTCGCCATGGCTCACCTGCCCCACTGGGTGCGTTGGGATTAGAGATGCACTTCTCAAAAAGTGGGCCAAAAAACACACGCACCAGGGAAATTCAAGATAAGAACTAGCAAGAAGCCTCCAGCTCTTCGATTCGCAAGCTGGAACATCAGGACCATGTGTACCGGACTCACATCTGACCTTCAGCAGATTGATGACGCAAGGAAGACCGCTGTCATTGACAGGGAACTCTCACGACTAAACATCGACATCGCCGCTCTACAGGAGACCCGGCTGGCTGAAACCGGCACCATGTGTAGCGAACTACACATTCTATTGGCAAGGGAAGTCCTCAGACCAACCGAGGCAACACGGTGTTGGCTTCGCGGTGAAAAACACGCTTGTCAGATTCATAGAGCCCCCAACAGACGGCTCTGAGAGATTACTAATCCTCCGACTGTCAACGTCCTCTGGCCCAGCTCACATATTCAGCGTGTATGCTCCAACCCTCTGCTCCACTGCCGAGGAGAAAGATCAATTTTACCAGTCCCTAGATGAAGCGCTATTGAAGATACCTAGCACCGATAGCCTTTATCTCCTTGGTGATTTCAACGCAAGGGTAGGAGCTGACCATGTGGCTTGGCCCACCTGTCTCGGAAGCTTTGGGAGGGGAAAGATAAATGAAAATGGCCAGAGACTGCTTGAGCTCTCGTGCCACCATGGCCTGTGCGTGACCAACACCTTCTTCAGGTGCAAAGAGATCCATCAGGTGTCATGGAGGCACCCACGCTCCCGCCACTGGCACCAACTCGACCTCGTCCTCACCAGAAGAGGGAATATCGACAGTATCCTCCTCACCCGCAGCTACCACAGTGCAGACTGCGACACGGACCACGCCCTCGTGGCAAGCAAGGTGCGCATAACGCCGAAGAAACTGCATCACTCCAAAAAAAAAAAAAGGTCGCCCACGCATCAATATCAACTGTGCCAGAAATCCCGAAATAAACCAACAGTTTATCAGCAGTCTGGAAGTTACACTCAGTGAAAGAAAGTTAGCAGTTGACACCATCGACTCTAGGTGGTCGCGTCTGCGCGATGTCGTATATAACTCCGCCATCACCACCTATGGAAAGATAGAGCGGAAAAACGCCGATTGGTACGAGGCCCACTGGGAGGAAATGGAACCCGTTACCGAGGTAAAAAGGAAAGCCCTACTGGCCTACAAGGCCAGGCCCAGTCCCAACACACTAAAAGCCTTACGGACAGCCAAAAACAAAGCCCAGCAGACCGCCCGCAGATGCGCCAACTCCTACTGGTTGAACCTCTGTAGCAGCATCCAGGCAGCTGCCGATACAGGAAACGCAAGAGGGATGTACGAGGGTATCAAAAAGGCAATAGGCCCAACTCCCTCCAAAACCGCCCCCCTTATATCCAAAACAGGAGAGGTCATCAAGGACCAGGAAAAACAGATGCAAAGGTGGACCGAACACTACCTGGAGCTATACGCAACCCAGAACACTGTGACTGATGCCACTCTTGGCGCTATCCCAGATCTGCCTGTCATGGAGGAGCTAGACACCACACCCACCTTGGATGAACTAAGCAAAGCCATCGACTGCCTTGCAAACGGAAAGGCACCCGGTAGCGATGGAATCCCACCAGAAGTTCTGAAGAGCGGAAAACCAACACTGCTAAAGCCATTGCATGACCTCCTAAGTCGATGCTGGGAACAGGGCTATATCCCCCAAGACATGAGGGATGCCAAAATTATCACACTATACAAGAACAAAGGGGATCGGAGCGACTGTAATAACTACCGGGGCATCTCCCTCCTCAGCATCGTCGGCAAAGCTTTCGCCCGCGTCGCTCTAAACCGCCTTCAGGCCCTCGCCTCCCGAGTCTACCCAGAGTCACAGTGTGGCTTCAGGGCTGGCCGATCAACAGTGGACATGATCTTCTCACTACGTCAACTTCAAGAGAAGTGTCAGGAACAGCAGGTGCCACTCTACATCGCCTTCGTCGACCTCACAAAGGCGTTTGATCTAGTTAGTCGAGGCGGACTCTTCAGCTTGCTGCAAAAGATTGGCTGCCCCCCACACCTGCTTGCAGTGGTCATGTCCTTCCACGACAACATGCATATCACGGTTTGCTACAATGGCGCAATCTCCGAGGCTTTCCCAGTCAGCAGCGGAGTAAAACAGGGCTGCGTCCTTGCACCTACACTCTTCGGCATTTTCTTTTCCATGCTCCTCCAATACGCCTTCAAGGATTGCAGCGAGGGTGTTTACATCCATACAAGGTCCGATGGCAAGCTTTATAACGTAGCCCGCCTCCGTGCAAAGACCAAAGTCACAAAGGTCCTAATCCGCGAGCTGCTCTTTGCTGATGACGCAGCCTTGACATCACACACTGAAGACGGACTGCAGCAGCTTGTCACCCGCCTCTCCCAAGCATGTAAGGAGTTTGGACTGACTATCAGCCTGAAAAAGACGAATGTCATGGCACAGGGTAGAGATACACCCCAAGCATTGACATCGATAGGCACACCCTAGAGGTCGTCGAGAACTTCACTTACCTCGGGTCCACCATCTTCAGCTCGCTATCCATAGACCCGGAGATCGATTGCAGAATCGCCAGGGCAGCCACAGTCATGGCGAGACTAAAGCAACGTGTGTGGGGAAACCCCAGCCTCACCGAAAATACCAGATTGCGCGTCTACCAGGCCTGCATACTTAGTACCCTCCTCTATGGATGCTAGACGTGGACCACTTACGCGAGGCACGAAAGGAAGCTAAACAATTTCCACATGAGGTGCCTGCGACGTATACTGCAGATAAAGTGGCAAGACAAGATCCCCAACACTGGGGTGCTGGAGAGGGCCAACATGAGCAGCTTGTTTGCAGTTCTCAGCGAGAGACGCCTCAGATGGCTCGGTCATGTCAAAAGAATGGACGCAGGCCGCATCCCGAAGGACCTACTCTATGGCGAGCTAGTTACCGGCCAGAGGAAAACAGGGCTACATAAAATGCGCTACAAAGACACCTGCAAAAAGGATATGAAACAGTGCTCCATTAACCCCAACTCATGGGAGAGCCAAGCAGCCGACCGCCAGTCCTGGAGGCTCGCTGTCCGGCAGGGTTCATTGCGCGCAGAGGCTGAGCGACAGGATAATGCTGGCCTGAAAAGAAAAAGACGTAAGCGGAAAAAAGAACAGCTACAACAATTACAACAACCAACTATTTTCATGTGTGACAAGTGCGGCAGGGATTGCCACTCCCGAGTCGGACTGCACAGCCACTCTCGGCGGTGTTTTGTAGACTCAACTTAGCTACACCATCGTCTCTCGAGACGGACGGATGCCGACGACGACGACTTAAAAATACCATTTATTAAATATTTTCTTTAAAATACCATTTTATTAAATAAGTTTTTTAAGCCCGTCAAACGACGGGCGGATTTTATATTTTATTTGCGACTATATTTCGTGGTGTTTATCCTCTTCCGGGTTGAAAGCATGTCACGTGATCGATTAGGTCTGAGCAAGTCACGTTATTACTTTATCAAATACTATTGGTGGAACAGAAACACACACTTGTCATTTATTAAGTAGATTTACTTTGCGCAGAAATGGCTTATTGAGAAAAATGTAACGGATATTGAGAAAACTGTAACAAAAATTGAGAAAACTGTAACGGATATTGAGAAAACTGTAACAAAAATTGAGAAAACTGTAACGGATATTGAGAAAACTGTAACTGTAACTATATACGTCACAAATTACGTTTTACCCGTCAACGCTAACCAACCAAACCAAACCAAACAACCAACCAAACAAACTAACCGAACCAACCAATCAAACCAAACAACCAACAAAACCAACTAACCAAACCAGCTAACCAATCATCCAAACAAACCAACCGAGCCAACCAATCCAAGCAACCAAACCAACCTAGCCATAACCGTCATTGCCACATCGTTCACAAATTACGTTTTACCCGTCAACGCTAACCAACCAAACCAACCAAACAAACCGATCAACCAACCAAACCAACCGATCAACCAACCAAACCAACCAACCAAACGAACCAAACCAACCAAATCAATCAACCAAATCAAACAAGGCAAACCAACCAACCAAACCAAACACCATTAGATAAAGATATGGGTGCTAATTTATGTCACCCGTTACGTTTTACCCTTAATTCGCTCAATATTAAAATCAAAACGAAGCATTAAAAAAAGCTTTTATAAAAATGAACTGTAATGTAAAAATTAACTTCTTCATTATGCCATTCTGCAGCACAAAGGCAAGTTGATGTGGCACGATACAGCACCCGCGCAAAAATTCATTTTGGCTTTATTAGTAGGTAAATAAAAAAATGTACCATCGGGAAATGACGTCATAGAGGATTTTTTATTTATAGCGACGGCGTTCCCATCCTGCAAAAAATTGTAACATCGGGAAATGACGTCATAGATTATTTATACCGACGGCTTTCCCATACCGTGATTACTTTATCAAATACTACTGGTGGAACAGATAACACACACTAGGCTTTTATTAAATTACATACTGCATACAAGACTGAAAAACAGACAGATCTCCAAAAAAAATTAAAAAAAAAAACCATATTCAAGACAATGATCCAACCAGCAGTAACATATGGTAGTGAAACATGGACCATCAGCAAACAAGCAGAAAATATGCTAAACACTCGGGAAAGGAAAATATTTAGGAAAATATATGGGCCAGTAAAGGACAATAACGAGTGGAGAAGTAGAACCAATTCAGAACTGTACGAACTATACGAAGAACCAAATATAACAGTTGAAACCAAAATGAATAGATTGAGGTGGGTAAAGCACATAGAAAGAATGGAAAACAACCGAGGTCTAAAAGCAACACCCAATGAGAAAAGGCCTAAGGGCAGACCAAGAAGCAGATGGTTAGAGGAATTGTAGAAAGACCTTAAAGCCATAAGAGTGAGAGAGTGGAGGAAGAAGACCATGGATCTGGAAAATTTGGGAAGAGTAGTATGGCAGGCGAGGGCTCTAAATGGGCTGTAGAGCCAAAGGAAGAAGAAAAAGAAGATTTAACAAATGAATAAATATTTTATTAATAACTTAAATGAATTCTTTAAAACTTGTATTAGTAGTACTTAATTCTACCCAATACGAAAATATTGTAAGGAAAAACATTTCTGATGGCTCATAAATGAGACATACAAGATGATACATTTAAAAAAATCTAATTACATACACACAACATGTTCCAATCTAATTACATACACACACCATGTTCCAATCTAATAGCACAAACAAAACATGTTCCAATCACACACACAGCCTGTTCCAATCTAATTACACACAAAACACACACACAACATGTTACAATCTAATAACATACACACAACATGTTGCGATTTAATACCACACATACAGCCTGTTCCAATCTAATTACACACAAACACAACACATTCCAATCTAATAAAACACACAAGCATCCACGTACAAATATAAACTGTACAGAATATTTCCTAAGGCAATGTCCACTGGTCTGTACATGAGCGATATCCACTGGTCTGTATGAGACAAGGTGATCGATAAAAAAATGAAAGGCGAAAAGTTTGTTAAGGAAGGCATTGAAAACTGGACTGAGGAACTTTAATTATGAGGTGTGTATGTATAGATGGACACATGGAATATAGATATAGAGATGGACACAGGGAATAGAAATAAAGAGATGGACACAGGGAATAGAGATAAAGAGATGGACACAGGGAATAGAGATAAAGAGATGGACACAGGGAATAGAGATAAAGAGTTGGATTCATGAAGACATTTACATTGAAGGACAAATGATATACACATACAGTGCTAGATGAACGTTATTGTTGACCAGAGCTAGATGAACGTTATTGTTGACCAGAGCTAGATGAACGTTATTGTTGACCAGAGCTAGATGAACGTTATTGTTGACCAGAGCTAGATTAACGTTATTGTTGACCAGAGCTAGATTAACGTTATTATTGACCAGAGCTAGATGAACGTTATTGTTGACCAGAGCTAGGTTAACGTTATTGTTGACCAGAGCTAGATGAACGTTATTGTTGACCAGAGCTAGATTAACGTTATTGTTGACCAGAGCTAGTTGAACGTTATTGTTGACCAGAGCTAGATTAACGTTATTTTTTTTACCAGAGCTTGTAACCCAAAAGATAAATCATAGCTCCCGTGAAATATATTGTGTCCCTCCACATTTCACGCAGTTGGGCCAAGTCTGTGTCGCTCCACATTTCACACAGTTGGTCAGAGTCTGTGTCCCTCCACATTTCACACAGTTGGCCAAAGTCTGTCCACATAAAAATGCCAAGAGTTATTCACATCTGCTGTTGTTTACTTGAATGCATGGGGATTGGGGGGGGGGTGCTGATGAAAAACGTTTCTATTTTCAGGTCTTAATAAAGAATTTAATAATACACACACACACACGCACGCACGCACACATGCATACACGCACACACGCACACACGCACGCACACACACACACTCACACACACTAGCTGTACAGATAAAATGTGTATATAGTTATGGGCATGTGAGATATATTATATAGATATTTAATAATGTATGATATAGAGAGATAGACACATGAGGTATGTTATATATAGATAGACACATGAGGTATGTTACACATAGATAGACACATGAGGTATATTATACATAGATAGACACATGAGGTATGATATACATAGATAGACACATGAGGTAATTTATATAGATAGACACATGAGGTATGTTATACATAGATAGACACATGAGGTATATTATACATAGATAGACACATGAGGTGTGTTATACATAGATAGACACATGAGGTATGTTATATAGATAGACACATGATGTATGCTATATATATATATAGACACATGAGATATGTTATACATAGATAGACACATGATTTAAGATATTTTGTATACATATTTCTGTACTATATGATCAACTTAATATATTAATATGTGGTACATTAATTAAGCTTCTATCTATAATTATAATCAGCGACATTCATTTAAATGCGCTTCAGTAGATTCTGTTGAGTAACCGATGAGATTCTAAAGACAAGCTTCAGTAGATTCTGTGAGTTACCGATGAGTTACTAAAGACACGCTTCACTAGATTCTATAGAACTATATCTTACAACTACTCTAGTTTCTGCTGTTTCTAATGAAATGAAACATCCACGCTTCACTAGTTTCTAGTGAAATGAAACATCCATACTTCACTAGTTTGTAAGGAAATGAAACATCCACACTTCACTAGTTCGTAAGGAAATGAAACATCCACGTTTCACTAGTTTCTAATCAAATTGAACATCCACGCTTCACTAGTTTCCAATTAAATAAAAACATCCACGCTTCACTAATTTGCAATATTTAAAGCAAAGTAATCGGCTTTGAAGAGATTTGAACCCCAATACTTAATCCAAAGTATAAATCAAACAATCTGCTACAAACATCAACACAATAAATACATATATTGTTTAACATAAAAAAACAAAGCTAAGACTATCATACAATTATCTGTGTTAAGACTATCATAAACTTATCTGTGTTAAGACTATCATACAATTATCTGTGTTAAGACTATCATACAATTATCTGTGTTAAGACTATCATACAATTATCTTTGTTAAGAATATCATCTGTGTTAAAACACATGCAAGTTTTTTGTTAATGGTACTAAACATACACTTGTAATTTGATTACAATAAGTCCGTAGAGAAATAATTTAAAATGAACATTTTCGGGCCATTGGTAAAAGTACATTTTTGGTGGCTGGATGGTTTGTGCAAGGCTAAATGTACTTTTAAAAACCGTATGTAAAAGTGAATTTAGTGACAGCTTGCAAATTGTAGGTTTTAAATAATCTTTGAGAACTTGCCCCCCACCCCAGCTGTTACGAAATTTAGCTTACAGTATATATTAGATGTCCATCTTTGCCAACATTGGAGTCTCGGGGGAGGGGAGCGCAAAATCAGTCGGAACCTTGCAACCAACTAAGCACCCACCTATATGAACGCCTTGTACGACAGTGTCTGATAGTATGACAGTGTCTGATAGTATGACAGTGTCTGATAGTATGACAGTGTCTGATAGTATGACAATGTCTGATAGTACGACAATGTATGATAGTATGACAATGTCTGATAGTATGACTGATTGCGAAATGTTAAAATAATTCAAACTGACATTGCGAGATGATAGCTGTTTTAACATCAACCCAAGATTTAAAGGTTTAAAACTATTACTGTCATGTATTTGTAAAGGAACTAACGATACTAATACTACATCTTATGAGGTAACGTGAATGATAACGATACAAGTGAATGAAATTTATTTTTCAAATGTATGTCACATGCCATAAACATTTAGTTTCAAATGTGTATTGACTACAATCTTACTTTCTAATGTTCTACCTGAGATGTGCTCCGGTCCTATAATCAAATGATTATCAACATAAATCCAAATCGAGCAACTACCATCATCTGACAACTCGCCATATCTAGTTCAGTGGTAGACTGTGTTCCTGGGCGGTATCGATCCATCATAATTGACACAGTGCTGGCGAGCTCTCTAGTCGGCACTCCATTCTAGTGCACGCGGAACGAGAACCGCTTTGGTGATTATAAAACAGAATTCCATAAAATGTAACCGTCTCATGGCTGAAACTGCCCCCCCCCCCCTACACACATAATTGAAAACTGACAAATAACAAAGAACAGAACTAGAAAATATTAATTTCCATAAAGCAAAGAAAAATACTAGAAAATATTCATAACCACGATACTCCTGCTATTGACCTAGCTAGATATGTTAGATAAATAAAAAGTGTAGAAGTATCTACATAGAACTTACTGGAATAAACGAGATCAACTGGAACTTTGTTTCTTGCTTATCAACAGAAACACACCAGAAAATTATATAAAGTGATGAACACGTAAAACTCACAGACACATATACAACACAAAGACACACATAGAATACACAGACATATAGAACACACAGGCACACATAGAACACACATACAAATACACATATAGAACACACAGACACACATCGAGCACACATACACATATAGAACACATAGATACACATAGAAGACACAGGCACATATAGAACACAAAGACACACATAGAACACACAGACAATAATAGAACACATAGACACACGTAGAATACAAAAGAACATAGAAAAAGAAAACTCACATACATACAATACACAGTAACATAAAGAGCATAAAGATACACATAAACACACATAGAACACAGAGACTCACATAGAACATGCAGAAACAAATAAAACTCACAGTCAACCATAGAGTGCATGCACTACACACCATAAACATAGATACTATCTACATACACCATACACAAAGACACTATCTACACACACCATACACATAGACACTATCTACTCACACCATACACATAGACACTATCTACACACACCTTACACATAGACACTATCTACACACACCATACACATAGACACTATCTACACACACCATACACATAAACACTATCTACACACACCATACACATAGACACTATCTACACACACCATACACATAAACACTATCTACACACACCATACACATAGACACTATCTACACACACCATACACATAGACACTATCTACAAACACCATACACATAGAAACTATCTACACACACCATACACATAGACACTATCTACACACACCATACACATAGACACTATCTACACACACCATACACATAGACACTATCTACACACACCATACACATAGACACTACACACACCATACACATAGACACTATCTACACACACCATACACATAGACACTATCTACACACACCATACACATAGACACTATCTACACATACCATACACATAGACAATACACACACCATACACATAGACACTATCTACACACACCATACACATAGACACTATCTACACAACCCATACACATAGACACTATCTACACAACCCATACACATAGACACTATCTACACACACCATACACATAGACACTATCTACACACACCATACACAGATACACTACACACACCATACACATAGACACTATCTACACACATCATACACATAGACACAATCTACATACACCATACACATAGACACTATCTACACACACCATACACATAGACACTATCTACACACACCATACACATAGACACTATCTACACACACCATACACAAAGACACTATCTACACACCATACACATAGACACAATCTACACACACCATACACATTAAAACTATCTACACACACCATACACATAGACACTATCTACACACACCATACACATAAACACTATCTACACTCACCATACACTTAGACACTATCTACAACACACCATACACATAAGCACTATCTACACACAACATACACATAGACACTATCTACACAACCCATACACATAGACAGTATCTACACACACCATACACATAGACACTATCTACACACACCATACACATAGACACTACACACACAATATTCATAGACACTATCTACATACACCATACACATAGACACTATCTACACACACCATACACATAGACACTATCTACACACACCATACAAATAGACACTATCTACACACACCATACACATAAACACTATCTACACACACCATATACATAGACACTATCTACACACACCATACACATAGACACAATCTACACACACCATACACATTAAAACTATCTACACACACCATACACATAGACACTATCTACACACACCATACACATAAACACTATCTACACACACCATACACATAGACACTATCTACACACACCATACACTTAGACACTATCTACAACACACCACACACATAAGCACTATCTACACACACCATACACATAGACACTATCTACACAACCCATACACATAGACACTATCTACACACACCATACACATAGACACTATCTACACACACCATACACATAGACACTACACACACAATATTCATAGACACTATCTACATACACCATACACATATACACTATCTACACACACCATACACATAGACACTATCTACACACACCATACAAATAGACACTATCTACACACACCATACACATAGACACTATATAGCTTCAAACACCATACACATAGACACTACACACACCATACACATAAACAATATCTACACACACCATACACATAAACACTATCTACACGCAACATACACATAGACACTATCTACACACACCATACACATAGACAATATTTACACACACCATACACATAGACACTACACATACCATACACATAGACACAATCTACACACACCATACACATAAAAACTATCTACACACACCATACACAAAGACACTATCTACACAACCCATACACATAGACACTATCTACACACACCATACACATAGACACTATCTACACACACCATACACATAGACACTATCTACACACACCTTACATATAGACACTATCTACACACACCATACACATAGACACTATCTACACACACCATACACATAAACACTATCTACACACACCATACACATAGACACTATCTACACACACCATACACATAAACACTTTCTACACACACCATACACATTGACACTATCTACACACACAATATACATAGACACTATCTACACACACCATACACATAGACACTATCTACACACACCATACACATAGACACTACACACACCATACACATAGACACTATCTACACACACCATACACATAGACACTATCTACACACAACATACACATAGACACTATCTACACACACCATACACATAGACACTATCTACACACACCATACACATAGACACTATACACACAATATTCATAGACACTATCTACATACACCATACACATAGACACTATCTACACACACCATACACATAGACACTATCTACACACACCATACACATAGACACTATCTACACACACCATACACATAGACACTATATAGCTTCATACACCATACACATAGACACTACACACACCATACACATAAACAATATCTACACACATTATACACATAAACACTATCTACACGCAACATACACATAGACACTATCTACACACACCATACACATAGACAATATTTACACACACCATACACATAGACACTACACATACCATACACATAGACACAATCTACACACACCATACACATAAAAACTATCTACACACACCATACACATAGACACTATCTACACAACCCATACACATAGACACTATCTACACACACCATACACATAGACAATATCTATACAACCCATACACATAGACACTACACACACCATACACATAGACACTATCTACACACCATACACATAGACACTAGACACACCATACACATAGACACTATCTACACACACCATACACATAAACACTATCTACACACACCATACACATAGACACTATCTACACACACCATACACATAGACACTATCTACAAACACCATACACATAGACACTATCTACACACACCATACACATAGACACTATCTACACACACCATACACATAGACACTATCTACACACACCATACACATAAACACTATCTACACACACCATACACATAGACACTACACACACCATACACATAGACACTATCTACACACACCATACACATAGACACTATCTACACACACCATACACATAGACAATATCTACACATACCATACACATAGACAATACACACACCATACACATAGACACTATCTACACACACCATACACATAGACACTATCTACACAACCCATACACATAGACACTATCTACACAACCCATACACATAGACACTATCTACACACACCATACACATAGACACTATCTACACACACCATACACATATACACTACACACACCATACACATAGACACTATCTACACACACCATACACATAAACACTATCTACACACACCATACACATAGACACTATCTACACACACCATACACATAGACACTATCTACACACACCATACACATAGACACTATCTACAAACACCATACACAAAGACACTATCTACACACCATACACATAGACACTATCTACACACACCATACACATAGACACTATCTACACAACCCATACACATAGACACTATCTACACACACCATACACATAGACACTATATACACACACCATACACATAGACACTACACACACAATACACATAGACACTATCTACACACACCATACACATAGGCACTACACACACCATACACAATGAAACTATCTTCACACACTATACACATAGACACTACACACACCATACACATAGACACTATCTACACACCATACACATAGACACTAGACACACCATACACATAGACACTATCTACACACACCATACACATAGACACTATCTACACACACCATACACATAGACACTATCTACACACACCATACACATAGACACTATCTACACACACCATACACATAAACACTATCTACACACACCATACACATAGACACTATCTACACACACCATACACATAGACACAATCTACACACGCCATACACATAAAAACTATCTACACACACCATACACATAGACACTATCTACACACACCATACACATAAACACTATCTACACACACCATACACATAGACACTATCTACAACACACCACACACATAAGCACTATCTACACACACCATACACATAGACACTATCTACACAACCCATACACATAGACACTATCTACACACACCATACACATAGACACTATCTACACACACCATACACATAGACACTACAAACACAATATTCATAGACACTATCTACATACACCATACACATAGACACTATCTACACACACCATACACATAGACACTATCTACACACACCATACACATAGACACTATCTACACACACCATACACATAGACACTATAAAGCACACACACCATACACATAAACAATATCTACACACACTATACACATAAACACTATCTACACACACCATACACATAAACACTATCTACACGCAACATACACATAGACACTATCTACACACACCATACACATAGACAATATTTACACACACCATACACATAGACACTACACATACCATACACATAGACACTATCTACACACACCATACACATAGACACTATCTACACACACCATACACATAGACACTATCTACACAACCCATACACATAGACACTATCTACACACACCATACACATAGACACTATCTACACACACCATACACATAGACACTATCTACACACACCATACACATAGACACTATCTACACACACCATACACATAGACACTATCTACACACACCATACACATAGACACTATCTACAAACACCATACACATATACACTATCTACACACACCATACACATAGACACTATCTACACACACCATACACATAGACACTATCTACACACACCATACACATAGACACTATCTACAAACACCATACACATAGACACTATCTACACACACCATACACATAGACACTATCTACACACACCATACACATAGACACTATCTACACACACCATACACATAGACACTATCTACACACACCATACACATAGACACTATCTACACACACCATACACATAGACACTATCTACACACACCATACACATAGACACTATCTACACACACCATACACATAGACACTATCTACACAACCCATACACATAGACACTATCTACACACACCATACACATAGACACTACACACACAATATTCATAGACACTATCTACATACACCATACACATAGACACTATCTACACACACCATACACATAGACACTATCTACAAACACCATACAAATAGACACTATCTACACACACCATACACATAGACACTATATAGCTTCATACACCATACACATAGACACTACACACACCATACACATAAACAATATCTACACACACCATACACATAAACACTATCTACACGCAATATACACATAGACACTATCTACACACACCATACACATAAACACTATCTACACACACCATACACATAAACACTATCTACAAACACCATACACATAGACACAATCTACATACACCATACACATAGACACTACACACACCATACACATAGACACTATCTACACTTACCATACACATAGACAGTACACACACCATACACATAGACACTATCTACATACACTATACACATAGACACTACACACACCATACACAAAGACACTATCTACACACACCATACACAAAGACACTATCTACACACACCATACACATAGACACTATCTACACACACCATACACATAGACACTACACACACCATACACATAGACACTATCTACACACACCATACACATAGACACTATCTACACACACCATACACATAGACACTATCTACACACACCATACACAAAGACACTATCTACACACACCATACACATAGACACTATCTACAAACACCATACACATAGACACTATCTACACACACCATACACATAGACACTATCTACACACACCATACACATAGACACTATCTACACACACCATACACATAGACACTATCTACACACACCATACACATAGACACTACACACACCATACACATAGACACTATCTACACACACCATACACATAGACACTATCTACACACACCATACACATAGACACTATCTACACATACCATACACATAGACAATATCACACACACCATACACATAGACACTATCAACACACACCATACACATAGACACTATCTACACAACCCATACACATAGACACTATCTACACACATCATACACATAGACACAATCTACATACACCATACACATAGACACTATCTACACACACCATACACATAGACACTATCTACACTTACCATACACATAGACAGTACACACACCATACACATAGACACTATCTACATACACTATACACATAGACACTACACACACCATACACAAAGACACTATCTACACACACCATACACAAAGACACTATCTACACACACCATACACATAGACACTATCTACACACACCATACACATAGACACTATCTACACACACCATACACAAAGACACTATCTACACACCATACACATAGACACTATCTACACACACCATACACATAGACACTATCTACATACACCATACACATAGACACTACACACACCATACACATAAACACTATCTACACACACCATACACATAGACACTATCTACACACACCATACACATAGACACTATCACACACACCATACACATAGACAATATCTACACACACCATACACATAGACACTACACATACCCATACACATAGACACTATCTACACACACCATACACATAGACACTATCTACACACACCATACACATAGACACTATCTACACACACCATACACATAGACACTATCTACACACACCATACACATAGACAATATCTACACAACCCATACACATAGACACTACACACACCATACACATAGACACTATCTACACACCATACACATAGACACTAGACACACCATACACATAGACACTATCTACACACACCATACACATAGACACTATCTACACACACCATACACATAGACACTATCTACACACATCATACACATAGACACTATCTACACACACCATACACATAGACACTATCTACACATACCATACAAATATACACTACACACACCATACACATAGACACTATCTACACACCATACACATAGACACTATCTACACACACCATACACATAGACACTATCTACACAACCCATACACATAGACACTATCTACACACACCATACACATAGACACTATCTACACACACCATACACATAGACACTACACACACAATACACATAGACACTATCTACACACACCATACACATAGACACTACACACACCATACACAAAGACACTATCTACACACACAATACACATAGACACTACACACACCATACACATAGACACTATCTACACACCATACACATAGACACTAGACACACCATACACATAGACACTAACTACACACACCATACACATAGACACTATCTATACAAACCATACACATAGACACTATCTACATACACCATACACATAGACACTATCTACACACACCATACACATAGACACTATCTACACACACCATACACATAGACACTATCTACACACACCATACACATAGACACTATCTACATACACCATACACATAGACACTATCTACACACACCATACACATAAACACTATCTACACACACCATACACATAAACACTATCTACACACACCATACACATAGACACAATCTACATACACCATACACATAGACACTACACACACCATACACATAGACACTATCTACACTTACCATACACATAGACAGTACACACACCATACACATAGACACTATCTAAATACACTATACACATAGACACTACACACATCATACACAAAGACACTATCTACACACACCATACACAAAGACACTATCTACACACACCATACACATAGACACTATCTACACACACCATACACATAGACACTACACACACCATACACATAGACACTATCTACACACACCATACACAAAGACACTATCTACACACACCATACACATAGACACTATCTACAAACACCATACACATAGACACTATCTACACACACCATACACATAGACACTATCTACACACACCATACACATAGACACTATCTACACACACCATACACATAGACACTATCTACACACACCATACACATAGACACTATCTACACACACCATACACATAGACACTATCTACATACACCATACACATAGACACTACACACACCATACACATAAACACTATCTACACACACCATACACATAGACACTATCTACACACACCATACACATAGACACAATCTACATACACCATACACATAGACACTACACACACCATACACATAGACACTATCTACACATACCATACACATAGACAGTACACACACCATACACATAGACACTATCTACATACACTATACACATAGACACTACACACACCATACACAAAGACACTATCTACACACACCATACACAAAGACACTATCTACACACACCATACACATAGACACTATCTACACACACCATACACATAGACACTACACACACCATACACATAGACACTATCTACACACACCATACACAAAGACACTATCTACACACACCATACACATAGACACTATCTACAAACACCATACACATAGACACTATCTACACACACCATACACATAGACACTATCTACACACACCATACACATAGACACTATCTACACACACCATACACATATACACTATCTACACACACCATACACATAGACACTACACACACCATACACATAGACATTATCTACACACACCATACACATAGACACTATCTACACACACCATACACATAGACAATATCTACACATACCATACACATAGACAATACACACACCATACACATAGACACTATCTACACACACCATACACATAGACATTATCTACACAACCCATACACATAGACACTATCTACACACATCATACACATAGACACAATCTACATACACCATACACATAGACACTATCTACACACACCATACACATAGACACTATCTACACTTACCATACACATAGACAGTACACACACCATACACATAGACACTATCTACATACACCATACACATAGACACTACACACACCATACACATAGACACTATCTACACACACCATACACATAGACACTATCTACACACACCATACACATAGACACTATCTACACACCATACACATAGACACTATCTACACACACCATACACATAGACAATATCTATAAAACCCATACACATAGACACTACACACACCATACACATAGACACTATCTACACACCATACACATAGACACTATCTACACACAGCATACACATAGACACTACACACACCATACACATAGACACTATCTACACACACCATACACATAGACACTATCTACACACACCATACACATAGACACTATCTACACATACCATACAAATATACACTACACACACCATACACATAGACACTATCTACACACAGCATACACATAGACACTACACACACCATACACATAGACACTATCTACACACAGCATACACATAGACACTACACACACCATACACATAGACACTATCTACACACACCATACACATAGACACTATCTACACACACCATACACATAGACACTATCTACACATACCATACAAATATACACTACACACACCATACACATAGACGCTATCTACAAACACCATACAAATAGACACTATCTACACACACCATACACATAGACACTATATAGCTTCATACACCATACACATAGACACTACACACACCTTACACATAAACAATATCTACACACACCATACACATAAACACTATCTACACGCAATATACACATAGACACTATCTACACACACCATACACATAAACACTATCTACACACACCATACACATAAACACTATCTACAAACACCATACACATAGACACAATCTACATACACCATACACATAGACACTACACACACCATACACATAGACACTATCTACACTTACCATACACATAGACAGTACACACACCATACACATAGACACTATCTACATACACTATACACATAGACACTACACACACCATACACAAAGACACTATCTACACACACCATACACAAAGACACTATCTACACACACCATACACATAGACACTATCTACACACACCATACACATAGACACTACACACACCTTACACATAGACACTATCTACACACACCATACACAAAGACACTATCTACACACACCATACACATAGACACTATCTACACACACCATACACAAAGACACTATCTACACACACCATACACATAGACACTATCTACAAACACCATACACATAGAAACTATCTACACACACCATACACATAGACACTATCTACACACACCATACACATAGACACTATCTACACACACCATACACATAGACACTATCTACACACACCATACACATAGACACTACACACACCATACACATAGACACTATCTACACACACCATACACATAGACACTATCTACACACTTCATACACATAGACAATATCTACACATACCATACACATAGACAATACACACACCATACACATAGACACTATCTACACACACCATACACATAGACACTATCTACACAACCCATACACATAGACACTATCTACACACATCATACACATAGACACAATCTACATACACCATACACATAGACACTATTTACACACACCATAAACATAGACACTATCTACACTTACCATACACATAGACAGTACACACACCATACACATAGACACTATCTACATACACTATACACATAGACACTACACACACCATACACAAAGACACTATCTACACACACCATACACTAAGACACTATCTACACACACCATACACATAGACTCTATCTACACACACCATACACATAGACACTATCTACACACACCATACATTAAGACACTATCTACACACCATACACATAGACACTATCTACACACACCATACACATAGACACTATATAGCTTCATACACCATACACATAGACACTACACACACCATACACATAAACAATATCTACACACACCATACACATAAACACTATCTACACGCAATATACACATAGACACTATCTACACACAGCATACACATAGACAATATTTACACACATCATACACATAGACACTACACATACCATACACATAGACACAATCTACACACACCATACACATAAAAACTATCTACACACACCATACACATAGACACTATCTACACAACCCATACACATAGACACTATCTACACACACCATACACATAGACAATATCTATACAACCCATACACATAGACACTACACACACCATACACATAGACACTATCTACACACCATACACATAGACACTAGACACACCATACACATAGACACTATCTACACACAGCATACACATAGACACTACACACACCATACACATAGACACTATCTACACACACCATACACATAGACACTATCTACACACACCATACACATAGACACTATCTACACATACCATACAAATATACACTACACAACCATACACATAGACACTATCTACACACACCATACACATAGACACTATCTACACACACCCTACACATAGACACTATCTACACAACCCATACACATAGACACTATCTTCACACACCATACACATAGACACTATCTACACACACCATACACATAGACACTACACACACAATACACATAGACACTATCTACACACACCATACACATAGGCACAACACACACCACGCACAATGAAACTATCTTCACACACCATACACATAGACACTACACACACCATACACATAGACACTATCTACACACCATACACATAGACACTAGACACACCAAACACATAGACACTATCTACACACACCATACACATAGACACTATCTATACAAACCATACACAAAGACACTATCTACATACACCATACACATAGACAATATCTACACACACCATACACATAGACACTATCTACACACACCATACACATAGACACTATCTACACACACCATACACATAGACACTATCTACATACACCATACACATAGACACTACACACACCATACACATAAACACTATCTACACACACCATACACATAGACACAATCTACATACACCATACACATAGACACTACACACACCATACACATAGACACTATCTACACTTACCATACACATAGACAGTACACACACCATACACATAGACACTATCTACATACACTATACACATAGACACTACACACACCATACACAAAGACACTATCTACACACACCATACACAAAGACACTATCTACACACACCATACACATAGACACTATCTACACACACCATACACATAGACACTACACACACCTTACACATAGACACTATCTACACACACCATACACAAAGACACTATCTACACTTACCATACACATAGACACTATCTACAAACACCATACACATAGAAACTATCTACACACACCATACACATAGACACTATCTACACACACCATACACATAGACACTATCTACACACACCATACACATAGACACTATCTACACACACCATACACATAGACACTACACACACCATACACATAGACATTATCTACACACACCATACACATAGACACTATCTACACACACCATACACATAGACAATATCTACACATACCATACACATAGACAATACACACACCATACACATAGACACTATCTACACACACCATACACATAGACACTATCTACACAACCCATACACATAGACACTATCTACACACATCATACACATAGACACAATCTACATACACCATACACATAGACACTATCTACACACACCATACACATAGACACTACACACACAATACACATAGACACTATCTACACACACCATACACATAGGCACAACACACACCATGCACAATGAAACTATCTTCACACACCATACACATAGACACTACACACACCATACACATAGACACTATCTACACACCATACACATAGACACTAGACACACCAAACACATAGACACTATCTACACACACCATACACATAGACACTATCTATACAAACCATACACAAAGACACTATCTACATACACCATACACATAGACAATATCTACACACACCATACACATAGACACTATCTACACACACCATACACATAGACACTATCTACACACACCATACACATAGACACTATCTACATACACCATACACATAGACACTACACACACCATACACATAAACACTATCTACACACACCATACACATAAACACTATCTACACACACCATACACATAGACACAATCTACATACACCATACACATAGACACTACACACACCATACACATAGACACTATCTACACTTACCATACACATAGACAGTACACACACCATACACATAGACACTATCTACATACACTATACACATAGACACTACACACACCATACACAAAGACACTATCTACACACACCATACACAAAGACACTATCTACACACACCATACACATAGACACTATCTACACACACCATACACATAGACACTACACACACCTTACACATAGACACTATCTACACACACCATACACAAAGACACTATCTACACACACCATACACATAGACACTATCTACAAACACCATACACATAGAAACTATCTACACACACCATACACATAGACACTATCTACACACACCATACACATAGACACTATCTACACACACCATACACATATACACTATCTACACACACCATACACATAGACACTACACACACCATACACATAGACATTATCTACACACACCATACACATAGACACTATCTACACACACCATACACATAGACAATATCTACACATACCATACACATAGACAATACACACACCATACACATAGACACTATCTACACACACCATACACATAGACATTATCTACACAACCCATACACATAGACACTATCTACACACATCATACACATAGACACAATCTACATACACCATACACATAGACACTATCTACACACACCATACACATAGACACTATCTACACTTACCATACACATAGACAGTACACACACCATACACATAGACACTATCTACATACACTATACACATAGACACTACACACACCATACACATAGACTCTATCTACACACACCATACACATAGACACTATCTACACACACCATACATTAAGACACTATCTACACACCATACACATAGACACTATCTACACACACCATACACATAGACAATATCTATAAAACCCATACACATAGACACTACACACACCATACACATAGACACTATCTACACACCATACACATAGACACTAGACACACCATACACATAGACACTATCTACACACAGCATACACATAGACACTACACACACCATACACATAGACACTATCTACACACACCATACACATAGACACTATCTACACACACCTCACACATAGACACTATCTACACATACCATACAAATATACACTACACACACCATACACATAGACACTATCTACACACCATACACATAGACACTATCTACACACACCCTACACATAGACACTATCTACACAACCCATACACATAGACACTATCTTCACACACCATACACATAGACACTATCTACACACACCATACACATAGACACTACACACACAATACACATAGACACTATCTACACACACCATACACATAGGCACTACACACACCATGCACAATGAAACTATCTTCACACACCTTACACATAGACACTACACACACCATACACATAGACACTATCTATACAAACCATACACATAGACACTAATTACATACACCATACACATAGACACTATCTACACACACCATACACATAGACACTATCTACACACACCATACACATAGACACTATCTACACACACCATACACATAGACACTATCTACATACACCATACACATAGACACTACACACACCATACACATAAACACTATCTACACACACCATACACATAAACACTATCTACACACACCATACACATAGACAATATCTACACACACCATACACATAGACACAATCTACATACACCATACACATAGACACTACACACACCATACACATAGACACTATCTACACTTACCATACACATAGACAGTACACACACCATACACATAGACACTATCTACATACACCATACACAAAGACACTATCTACACACACCATACACATAGACACTATCTACACACACCATACACATAGACACTACACACACCTTACACATAGACACTATCTACACACACCATACACATAGACACTATCTACACACACCATACACATAAACACTATCTACACACACCATACACAATGACACTATCTACACACCATACACATAGACACTATCTACACACACCATACACATAGACACTATCTACACAACCCATACACATAGACACTATCTACACACACCATACAGATAGACACTTTATACACACACCATACACATAGACACTATCTACACAACCCATACACATAGACACTATCTTTACACACCATACACATAGACACTATCTACACACACCATACACATAGACACTACACACACAATACACATAGACACTATCTACACACACCATACACATAGGCACAACACACACCATGCACAATGACACTATCTACACACACCATACACATAGACACTACACACACCATACACATAGACACTATCTACACACCATACACATAGACACTAGACACACCATACACATAGACACTATCTACACACACCATACACATAGACACTATCTATACAAACCATACACATAGACACTATCTACATACACCATACACATAGACACTATCTACACACACCATACACATAGACACTATCTACACACACCATACACATAGACACTATCTACACACACCATACACATAGACACTATCTACATACACCATACACATAGACACTACACACACCATACACATAGACACTATCTACACACACCATACACATAGACACTATCTACACACACCATACACATAGACACTATCTACATACACCATACACATAGACACTATCTACACACACCATACACATAGACACTATCTACACACACCATACACATAGACACTACACACACCATACACATAGACACTATCTACATACACTATACACATAGACACTACACACACCATACACAAAGACACTATCTACACACACCATAAACAAAGACACTATCTACACACACCATACACATAGACACTATCTACATACACCATACACATAGACACTACACACACCATACACATAGACACTATCTACACACACCATACACATAGACACTATCTACACACACCATACACATAGACACTATCTACAAACACCATACACATAGAAACTATCTACACACACCATACACATAGACACTATCTACACACACCATACACATAGACACTATCTACACACACCATACACATAGACACTATCTACACATACCATACACATAGACAATACACACACCATACACATAGACACTATCTACACACATCATACACATAGACACAATCTACATACACCATACACATAGACACTATCTACACACACCATACACATAGACACTACACACACAATACACATAGACACTATCTACACACACCATACACATAGGCACAACACGCACCATGCACAATGAAACTATCTTCACACACCATACACATAGACACTATCTACACACCATACACATAGACACTATCTACACACCATACACATAGACACTAGACACACCAAACACATAGACACTATCTACACACACCATACACATAGACACTATCTATACAAACCATACACAAAGACACTAACTACATACACCATACACATAGACAATATGTACACACACCATACACATAGACACTATCTACACACACCATACACATAGACACTATCTACACACACCATACATATAGACACTATCTACATACACCATACACATAGACACTACACACACCATACACATAAACACTATCTACACACACCATACACATAAACACTATCTACACACACCATACACATAGACACAATCTACATACACCATACACATAGACACTACACACACCATACACATAGACACTATCTACACTTACCATACACATAGACAGTACACACACCAGACACATAGACACTATCTACACACACCATACACATAGACAATATCTACACATACCATACACATAGACAATACACACACCATACACATAGACACTATCTACACACACCATACACATAGACAATACACACACCATACACATAGACACTATCTACACACATCATACACATAGACACAATCTACATACACCATACACATAGACACTATCTACACACACCATACACATAGACACTATCTACACATACCATACACTTAGACACTACACACACCATACACATAGACACTATCTACACACACCATACACATAGACACTACACACACCATACACATAGACACTATCTACACACACCATACACAAAGACACTATCTACACACACCATACACATAGACACTATCTACACACACCATACACATAGACACTATCTACACACACCATACATAAAGACACTATCTACACACCATACACATAGACACTATCTATACAAACCATACACAAAGACACTAACTACATACACCATACACATAGACAATATGTACACACACCATACACATAGACACTATCTACACACACCATACACATAGACACTATCTACACACACCATACATATAGACACTATCTACATACACCATACACATAGACACTACACACACCATACACATAAACACTATCTACACACACCATACACATAAACACTATCTACACACACCATACACATAGACACAATCTACATACACCATACACATAGACACTACACACACCATACACATAGACACTATCTACACTTACCATACACATAGACAGTACACACACCATACACATAGACACTATCTACATACACTATACACATAGACACTACACACACCATACACAAAGACACTATCTACACACACCATACACAAAGACACTATCTACACACACCATACACATAGACACTATCTACACACACCATACACATAGACACTACACACACCATACACATAGACACTATCTACACACACCATACACATAGACACTATCTACACATACCATACACATAGACACTATCTACACACACCATACACATAGACACTATCTACACACACCATACACATAGACACTATCTACACACACCATACACATAGACACTATCTACACACACCATACACATAGACACTATCTACACACACCATACACATAGACACTACACACACCATACACATAGACACTATCTACACACACCATACACATAGACACTATCTACACACACCATACACATAGACAATATCTACACATACCATACACATAGACAATACACACACCATACACATAGACACTATCTACACACACCATACACATAGACATTATCTACACAACCATACACATAGACACTATCTACACACATCATACACATAGACACAATCTACATACACCATACACATAGACACTATCTACACACCATACACATAGACACTACACACACAATACACATAGACACTATCTACACACACCATACACATAGGCACAACACACACCATGCACAATGAAACTATCTACACACACCATACACATAGACACTACACACACCATACACATAGACACTATCTACACACCATACACATAGACACTAGACACACCAAAAACATAGACACTATCTACACACACCATACACATAGACACTATCTATACAAACCATACACAAAGACACTATCTACATACACCATACACATAGACACTATCTACACACACCATACACATAGACACTATCTACACACACCATACACATAGACACTATCTACACACACCATACACATAGACACTATCTACACACACCATACACATAGACACTACACACACCATACACATAAACACTATCTACACACACCATACACATAAACACTATCTACACACACCATACACATAGACACAATCTACATACACCATACACATAGACACTACACACACCATACACATAGACACTATCTACACTTACCATACACATAGACAGTACACACACCATACACATAGACACTATCTACATACACTATACACATAGACACTACACACACCATACACATAGACACTATCTACACACACCATACACAAAGACACTATCTACACACACCATACACATAGACACTATCTACACACACCATACACATAGACACTACACACACCATACACATAGACACTATCTACACACACCATACACAAAGACACTATCTACACACACCATACACATAGACACTATCTACACACACCATACACATAGACACTATCTACACACACCATACACATAAACACTATCTACACACACCATACACAATGACACTATCTACTCACACCATACACATATACACTATCTACACACACCATACACAAAGACACTACACACACCATACACATAGACACTATCTTCACACACCATACACATAGACACTATCTACACACACCATACACATAGACACTATCTACACACACCATACACATAGACACTATCTACACACACCATACACATAGACACTATCTACACACACCATACACATAGACACTATCTACACAACCCATACACATAGACACTATCTACACACACCATACACATAGACACTATCTACATACACTATACACATAGACACTACACACACCATACACATAGACACTATCTACACACACCATACACATAGACACTACACACACCATACACATAGACACTATCTACATACACCATACACATAGACACTACACACACCATACACATAGACACTATCTACACACACCATACACATAGACACTATCTACACACACCATACACATAGACACTATCTACACACCATACACATAGACACTATCTACACACACCATACACATAGACACTATCTATACAACCCATACACATAGACACTACACACACCATACACATAGACACTATCTACACACCATACACATAGACACTAGACACACCATACACATAGACACTATCTACACACACCATACACATAGACACTACACACACCATACACATAGACACTATCTACACACACCATACACATAGACACTATCTACACATACCATACACATAGACACTATCTACACATACCATACAAATATACACTACACACACCATACACATAGACACTATCTACACACCCATACACATAGACACTATCTACACACACCATACACATAGACACTATCTACACAAACCATACACATAGACACTATCTACACACACCATACACATAGACACTATCTACACACACCATACACATAGACACTACACACACAATACACATAGACACTATCTACACACACCATACACATAGGCACTACACACACCATGCACAATGAAACTATCTTCACACACCATACACATAGACACTACACACACCATACACATAGACACTATCTACACACACCATACACATAGACACTATCTACATACACCATACACATAGACACTATCTACACACACCATACACATAGACACTATCTACACACACCATACACATAGACACTATCTACACACACCATACACATAGACACTATCTACATACACCATACACATAGACACTACACACACCATACACATAAACACTATCTACACACACCATACACATAAACACTATCTACACACACCATACACATAGACACTATCTACACACACCATACACATAGACACAATCTACATACACCATACACATAGACACTACACACACCATACACATAGACACTATCTACACACACCATACACATAGACACTACACACACCATACACATAGACACTATCTACATACACCATACACATAGACACTATCTACACACACCATACACATAGACACTATCTACACACACCATACACATAGACACTACACACACCATACACATAGACACTATCTACACACACCATACACAAAGACACTATCTACACACACCATACACATAAACACTATCTACACACACCATACACATAGACACTATCTACACACACCATACACATAGACACTATCTACACACACCATACACATAGACACTATCTACACAACCCATACACATAGACACTATCTACACACACCATACACATAGACACTATCTACACACACCATACACATAGACACTATCTACACAACCCATACACATAGACACTATCTACACACACCATACACATAGACACTATCTACACACACCATACACATAGACACTACACACACAATACACATAGACACTATCTACACACACCATACACATAGGCACAACACACACCATGCACAATGAAACTATCTTCACACACCATACACATAGACACTACACACACCATACACATAGACACTATCTACACACCATACACATAGACACTAGACACACCATACACATAGACACTAACTACACACACCATACACATAGACACTATCTATACAAACCATACACATAGACACTATCTACATACACCATACACATAGACACTATATACACACACCATACACATAGACACTATCTACACACACCATACACATAGACACTATCTACACACACCATACACATAGACACTATCTACACACACCATACACATAGAAACTACACACAATACACATAGACACTATCTACACACACCATACACATAAACACTATCTACACACACCATACATATTGACACTATCTACACACACCATACACATAGACACTACACACACCATACACATAGACACTATCTACACCACCATACACATAGACACTATCACACACCATACACATAGACACTATCTACATACACCATACACATAGACACTACACACACCATACACATAGACACTATCTACACACACCATACACATAGACACTATCTACACACACCATACACATAGACACTATCTACACACACCATACACAATGACACTATCTACTCACACCATACACATATACACTATCTACACACACCATACACAAAGACACTACACACACCATACACATAGACACTATCTTCACACACCATACACATAGACACTATCTACACACACCATACACATAGACACTATCTACACACACCATACACATAGACACTATCTACACACACCATACACATAGACAATATCTACACACACCATACACATAGACAATACACACACCATACACATAGACACTATCTACACACACCATACACATAGACACTATCTACATACACCATACACATAGACACTATATACACACACCATACACATAGACACTACACACGCCGTACACAAAGACACTATCTACACACACCATACACATAGACACTATCTACACACCATACACATAGACACTAGACACACCATACACATAGACACTAGACACACCATACACATAGACACTAACTACACACACCATACACATAGACACTATCTATACAAACGATACACATAGACACTACTACATACACCATACACATAGACACTATCTACACACACCATACACATAGACACTACTACACACACCATACACATAGACACTATCTACACACACCATACACATAGACACTATCTACATACACCATACACATAGACACTACACACACCATACACATAAACAATATCTACACACACCATACACATAAACACTATCTACACACACCATACACATAGACACTATCTACACACACCATACACATAGACACTACACACACCATACACATAGACACTATCTACACCCATACACATAGACAGTACACACAGACACATAGACACTATCTACACACACCATACACATAGACACTATCTACACACCCATACACATAGACACATACACACACCATACACATAGACACTATCTACACACACCATACACATAGACACATACACACACCATACACATAGACACTATCTACACACACCATACACATAGACACAATCTACACACACCATACACATAGACACTATCTACACACCATACACATAGACACTATCTACACATACCATACACATAGACACTATCTACACACACCATACACATAGACACTATCTACACACACTATACACATAGACACTACACACACCATACACATAGACACTATCTACACACACCATACACATAGACACTATCTACACACACCATACACATAGACACTATCTACACACACCATACACATAGACACTATCTACACACACCATACACTAAGACACTATCTACACACCATACACATAGACACTATCTATACACACCATACACATAGACACTATCTACAACACACCATACACATAGACACTATCTACACACACCATACACATAGACACTATCTACACACACCATACACATAGACACTATCTACACACACCATACACATAGACACTATCTACATACACCATACACATAGACACTACACACACCATACACATAGACACTATCTACACACACCATACACATAGACACTATCTACACACACCATACACATAGACACAATCTACACACACCATACACATAGACACTACACACACAATACACATAGACACTATCTACACACACCATACACATAGACACTATCTACACACACCATACACATAGACACTATCTACACACACCATACACATAGACACTAACAACACACACCATACACATAGACACTATCTACACACACCATACACAAAGACACTATCTACACACACCATACACATAGACACTATCTACACACACCATACACATAGACACTAACTACACACCATACACATAGACACTATCTACACACACCATACACATAGACACTATCTACACACACCATACACATAGACACTATCTACACACACCATACACATAGACACTATCTACACACACCATACACATAGACACTATCTACACACACCATACACATAGACACTATCTACAAACACCATACACATAGACACTATCTACACACACCATACACATAGACACTATCTACACACACCATACACATAGACACTATCTACACACACCATACACATAGACACTATCTACACACACCATACACATAGACACTACACACACCATACACATAGACACTATCTACACACACCATACACATAGACACTATCTACACACACCATACACATAGACACTATCTACACATACCATACAAATATACACTACACACACCATACACATAGACACTATCTACACACATCATACACATAGACACAATCTACATACACCATACACATAGACACTATCTACACACACCATACACATAGACACTATCTACACTTACCATACACATAGACAGTACACACACCATACACATAGACACTATCTACATACACTATACACATAGACACTACACACACCATACACAAAGACACTATCTACACACACCATACACAAAGACACTATCTACACACACCATACACATAGACACTATCTACACACACCATACACATAGACACTATCTACACATACCATACATAAAGACACTATCTACACACCATACACATAGACACTATCTACACACACCATACACATAGACACTATCTATACAACCCATACACATAGACACTACACACACCATACACATAGACACTATCTACACACCATACACATAGACACTAGACACACCATACACATAGACACTATCTACACACAGCATACACATAGACACTACACACACCATACACATAGACACTATCTACACACACCATACACATAGACACTATCTACACACACCATACACATAGACACTATCTACACATACCATACAAATATACACTACACACACCATACACATAGACACTATCTACACACATCATACACATAGACACAATCTACACACACCATACACATAGACACTATCTACACAACCCATACACATAGACACTATCTACACACACCATACACATAGACACTATCTACACACACCATACACATAGACACTACACACACCATACACATAGACACTATCTACACACACCATACACATAGGCACTACACACACCATGCACAATGAAACTATCTTCACACACCTTACACATAGACACTACACACACCATACACATAGACACTATCTATACAAACCATACACATAGACACTATCTACATACACCATACACATAGACACTATCTACACACACCATACACATAGACACTATCTACACACACCATACACATAGACACTATCTACACACACCATACACATAGACACTATCTACATACACCATACACATAGACACTACACACACCATACACATAAACACTATCTACACACACCATACACATAAACACTATCTACACACACCATACACATAAACACTATCTACACACACCATACACATAGACACAATCTACATACACCATACACATAGACACTACACACACCATACACATAGACACTATCTACACTTACCATACACATAGACAGTACACACACCATACACATAGACACTATCTACATACACCATACACAAAGACACTATCTACACACACCATACACATAGACACTATCTACACACACCATACACATAGACACTACACACACCATACACATAGACACTATCTACACACACCATACACATAGACACTATCTACACAACCCATACACGTAGACACTATCTACACACACCATACAGATAGACACTTTATACACACACCATACACATAGACACTACACACACAATACACATAGACACTATCTACACACACCATACACATAGGCACTACACACACCATATACAATGAAACTATCTTCACACACCATACACATAGACACTACACACACCATACACATAGACACTATCTACACACCATACACATAGACACTAGACACACCATACATATAGACAATATCTACACACACCATACACATAGACACTATCTATACAAACCATACACATAGACACTATCTACACACACCATACACATAGACACTACACACACCTTACACATAGACACTATCTACACACACCATACACAAAGACACTATCTACACATCACCATACACATAAACACTATCTACAAACACCATACACATAGACACTATCTACACACACCATACACAAAGACACTATCTACACACACCATACACATAAACACTATCTACACACACCATACACATAGACACTATCTACACACACCATACACATAGACACTATCTACACACACAATACACATAGACACTATCTACAAACACCATACACATAGACACTATCTACACACCATACACATAGACACTATCTACACACACCCTACACATAGACACTATCTACACAACCCATACACATAGACACTATCTTCACACACCATACACATAGACACTATCTACACACACCATACACATAGACACTACACACACAATACACATAGACACTATCTACACACACCATACACATAGGCACTACACACACCATACACAATGAAACTATCTTCACACACCATACACATAGACACTACACACACCATACACATAGACACTATCTACACACACATACACATAGACACTACACACACCATACACATAGACACTATCTACACACACCATACACATAGACACTATCTACACACACCATACACATAGACACTATCTACACACACCATACACATAGACACTATCTACACACACCATACACATAGACACAATCTACACACACCATACACATAAAAACTATCTACACACACCATACACATAGACACTATCTACACACACCATACACATAGACACTATCTACACACACCATACACATAGACACTATCTACACACCATACACATAGACACTATCTACACACACCATACACATAGACACTATCTACACATACCATACAAATATACACTACACACACCATACACATAGACACTATCTACACACATCATACACATAGACACAATCTACATACACCATACACATAGACACTACACACACCATACACATAGACACTATCTACACTTACCATACACATAGACAGTACACACACCATACACATAGACACTATCTACATACACTATACACATAGACACTACACACACCATACACAAAGACACTATCTACACACACCATACACAAAGACACTATCTACACACACCATACACATAGACACTATCTACACACACCATACACATAGACACTATCTACACACACCTTACACATAGACACTATCTACACACACCATACACAAAGACACTATCTACACACACCATACACATAAACACTATCTACACACACCATACACATAGACACTATCTATACACACCATACACATAGACACTATCTACACACACCATACACATAGACACTATCTACAAACACCATACACAAAGACACTATCTACACACCATACACATAGACACTATCTACACACACCATACACATAGACACTATCTACACAACCCATACACATAGACACTATCTACACACACCATACACATAGACACTATATACACACACCATACACATAGACACTACACACACAATACACATAGACACTATCTACACACACCATACACATAGGCACTACACACACCATACACAATGAAACTATCTTCACACACTATACACATAGACACTACACACACCATACACATAGACACTATCTACACACCATACACATAGACACTAGACACACCATACACATAGACACTATCTACACACACCATACACATAGACACTATCTATACAAACCATACACATAGACACTATCTACATACACCATACACATAGACACTATCTACACACACCATACACATAGACACTATCTACACACACCATACACAAAGACACTATCTACACACACCATACACATAAACACTATCTACAAACACCATACACATAGACACTATCTACACACACCATACACATAGACACAATCTACACACACCATACACATAGACACTATCTACACACACCATACACATAGACACTATCTACACACACCATACACATAGACACTATCTACACACACCATACACATAGACACTATCTACAAACACCATACACATAGACACTATCTACACACCATACACATAGACACTATCTACACACACCATACACATAGACACTATCTACACAACCCATACACATAGACACTATCTACACACACCATACACATAGACACTATCTACACACACCATACACATAGACACTACACACACAATACACATAGACACTATCTACACACACCATACACATAGGCACTACACACACCATACACAATGAAACTATCTACACACACCATACACATAGACACTAACACACACCATACACATAGACACTACACACACACCATACACATAGACACTATCTACACACACCATACACATAGACACTATCTACACACACCATACACATAGACACTATCTACACACACCATACACATAGACACTACACACACAATATTCATAGACACTATCTACATACACCATACACATAGACACTATCATCTACACATACCATACACATAGACACTATCTACACACACCATACACATAGACACTATCTACACACACCATACACATAGACACTATCTACACACACCATACACATAGACACTACACACACCATACACATAAACAATATCTACACACACCATACACATAAACATTATCTACACGCAACATACACATAGACACTATCTACACACACCATACACATAGACAATATTTACACACACCATACACATAGACACTACACACACCATACACATAGACACTATCTACACACACCATACACATAAACACTATCTACACACACCATACACATAGACACTATCTACACACACCATACACATAGACACTATCTACACACACCATACACATAGACACTATCTACACACACCATACACATAGACACTATCTACACACACCATACACATAGACACTATCTACACACCATACACATAGACTCTATCTACACACACCATACACATAGACACTACAAACACCATACACATAGACACTATCTACACACACCATACACATTAACACTATCTACACACACCATACACATAGACACTATCTACACACACCATACACATAGACACTATCTACACACACCATACACATAGACACTATCTACACACACCATACACATAGACACTATCTACACACACCATACACATAGACACTATCTACACACACCATACACATAGACACTATCTACACACACCATACACATAGACACTATCTACACACACCATACACATAGACACTATCTACACACACCATACACATAGACACTATCTACACACACCATACACATTGACACTATCTACACAACCCATACACATAGACACTATCTACACACACACTACACATAGACACTATCTACACACACCATACACATAGACACTATCTACATACACCATACACATAGACACTATCTACACACACCATACACATAGACACTATCTACACACACCATACACATAGACACTATCTACACACACCATACACATAGACACTATCTACACACACCATACACATAGACACTACACACACCATACACATAGACACTATCTACACACACCATACACATAGACACTATCTACACACACCATACACATAGACACTATCTACACACACCATACACATAGACACTATCTACACACACCATACACATAGACACTATCTACAAACACCATACACATAGACACAATCTACATACACCATACACATAGACACTACACACACCATACACATAGACACTATCTACACTTACCATACACATAGACAGTACACACACCATACACATAGACACTATCTACATACACTATACACATAGACACTACACACACCATACACATAGACACTATCTACACACACCATACACAAAGACACTATCTACACACACCATACACATAGACACTATCTACACACACCATACACATAGACACTACACACACCATACACATAGACACTATCTACACACACCATACACATAGACACTATCTACACACACCATACACATAGACACTATCTACACACACCATACACATAGACACTACACACACCATACACATAGACACTATCTACACACACCATACACATAGACACTATCTACACACACCATACACATAGACACTATCTACACATACCATACACATAGACACTATCTACACACACCATACACATAGACACTATCTACACACACCATACACATAGACACTATCTACACACACCATACACATAGACATTATCTACACAACCCATACACATAGACACTATCTACACACATCATACACATAGACACAATCTACATACACCATACACATAGACACTATCTACACACACCATACACATAGACACTATCTACACTTACCATACACATAGACAGTACACACACCATACACATAGACACTATCTACACGCAACATACACATAGACACTATCTACACACACCATACACATAGACACTATCTACACACACCATACACATAGACACTATCTACACACACCATACACATAGACACTATCTACACACACCATACACATAGACACTATCTACACACACCATACACATAGACACTATCTACACACCCATACACATAGACACTATCTACACACACCATACACATAGACACTATCTACACAAACCATACACATAGACACTACACACACCATACACATAGACACTATCTACACACCATACACATAGACACTATCTACACACCCATACACATAGAGACTATCTACACACACCATACACATAGACACTACACACACCATACACATAGACACTATCTACACACACCATACACATAGACACTATCTACACACACCATACACATAGACACTATCTACACACACCATACACATAGACACTATCACACACCATACACATAGACACTATCTACACACCATACACATAGACACTATCTACACACACCATACACATAGACACTATCTACACAACCCATACACATAGACACTATCTACACACACCATACACATAGACACTATATACACACACCATACACATAGACACTACACACACAATACACATAGACACTATCTACACACACCATACACATAGGCACTACACACACCATACACAATGAAACTATCTTCACACACCATACACATAGACACTACACACACCATACACATAGACACTATCTACACACACCATACACATAGACACTATCTACATACACCATACACATAGACACTAACTACACACACCATACACATAGACACTATCTACACACAGCATACACAAAAACACTATCTACACACACCATACACATAGACACTATCTACACACACCATACACATAGACACTACACACACCATACACATAGACACTATCTACACACACCATACACATAGACACTATCTACATACACCATACACATAGACACTATCTACACACCATACACATAGACACTATCTAAACACCATACACATAGACATCTACACACACCATACACATAGACACTATCTACATACACCATACACATAGACACTACACACACCATACACATAGACACTATCTACACACACCATACACATAGACACTATCTACACACACCATACACATAGACACTATCTACATACACCATACACATAGACACTATCTACACACACCATACACATAGACACTATCTACACACACCATACACATAAACACTATCTACACACACCATACACATAAACACTATCTACACACACCATACACATAGACACTACACACACCATACACATAGACAATATCTACACACACCATACACATAGACACTATCTACACACACCATACACATAGACACTATCTACACATACCATACACATAGACACTACACACACCATACACATAGACACTATCTACACACACCATACACATAGACACTATCTACACACCCCATACACATAGACACTATCTACACACATCATACACATAGACACAATCTACATACACCATACACATAGACACTATCTACACACACCATACACATAGACACTACACACACCATACACATAGACACTATCTACACACACCATACACATAGACACAACACACACCATACACAAAACTATCTACACACACTGATACACATAGACACTATCACACAATAACATACACATAGACACTATTCACACACATACACATAGACACTAGACACACACATAGACACCATCTACACACACACCATAGACACTATCTACACAAACCATACACATAGACACTATCTACATACACCATACACATAGACACTATCTACACACACCATACACATAGACACTATCTACACACACCATACACATAGACACTATCTACACACACCATACACATAGACACTATCTACACACACCATACACATAGACACTACACACCCATACACATAAAACACCCATCACACACACCATACACATAAACACTATCTACACACACCATACACATAGACACAATCTACATACACCATACACATAGACACTACACACACCATACACATAGACACTATCTACACTTACCATACACATAGACAGTACACACACCATACACATAGACACTATCTACATACACTATACACATAGACACTACACACACCATACACAAAGACACTATCTACACACACCATACACAAAGACACTATCTACACACACCATACACATAGACACTATCTACACACACCATACACATAGACACTACACACACCATACACATAGACACTATCTACACACACCATACACAAAGACACTATCTACACACACCATAACACATAGACAACTATCTACACACACCATACACATAGACACTATCTACACACACCATACACATAGACACTATCTACACACACCATACACATAAACACTATCTACACACACCATACACATATACACTATCTACACACATCATACACATAGACACTACACACACACCATACACATAGACACTATCTACACACACCATACACATAGACACTATCTACACACACCATACACATAGACACTATCTACACACACCATACACATAGACACACTATCTACACCAACCATACACATAGACACTATCTACACACACCATACACATAGACACTATCTACATACACCATACACATAGACACTATCTACATACACCATACACATAGACACTATCATCTACACATACCATACACATAGACACTAACTACACACACCATACACATAGACACTATCTACACACACCATACACATAGACACTACACACACCATACACATAGACACTATCTACACACACCATACACAAAGACACTATCTACACACACCATACACATAGACACTATCTACACACACCATACACATAGACACAATCTACACACACCATACACATAAAGACACTATCTACACACCATACACATAGACACTATCTACACACACCATACACATAGACACTATCTATACAACCCATACACATAGACACTACACACACCATACACATAGACACTATCTACACACAACATAGACACTATCTACACACCATACACATAGACACTATCTACACACACCATACACATAGACACTACACACACCATACACATAGACACTATCTACACACACCATACACATAGACACTATCTACACACACCATACACATAGACACTATCTACACATACCATACAAATATACACTACACACACCATACACATAGACACTATCTACACACCATACACATAGACACTATCTACACACACCATACACATAGACACTATCTACACAACCCATACACATAGACACTATCTACACACACCATACACATAGACACTATCTACACACACCATACACATAGACACTACACACACAATACACATAGACACTATCTACACACACCATACACATAGGCACTACACACACCATGCACAATGAAACTATCTTCACACACCTTACACATAGACACTACACACACCATACACATAGACACTATCTATACAAACCATACACATAGACACTATCTACATACACCATACACATAGACACTATCTACACACACCATACACATAGACACTATCTACACACACCATACACATAGACACTATCTACACACACCATACACATAGACACTATCTACACACACCATACACATAGACACTACACACACCATACACATAAACACTATCTACACACACCATACACATAAACACTATCTACACACACCATACACATAGACACTATCTACACACACCATACACATAGACACTATCTACATACACCATACACATAGACACTACACACACCATACACATAGACACTATCTACACTTACCATACACATAGACAGTACACACACCATACACATAGACACTATCTACATACACCATACACATAGACACTATCTACACACACCATACACATAGACACTATCTACACACAACATACACATAGACACTATCTACACACACCATACACATAGACACTATCTACACACACCATACACATAGACACTATCTACACACACCATACACATAAACACTATCTACAAACACCATACACAAAGACACTATCTACACACCATACACATAGACACTATCTACACACACCATACACATAGACACTATCTACACAACCCATACACGTAGACACTATCTACACACACCATACACATAGACACTATTATACACACACCATACACATAGACACTACACACAACACCATACACATAGACACTATCTACACACACCCATACACATAGGCACTACACACACCATACACATAGAAACTATCTTCACACACCATACACATAGACACTAAGCACACACCATACACATAGACACTATCTACACACCATACACATAGACACTGTAGCCACTAGGGGCCCCGTTCATCAACTGCTCCTGAGCAGTAGGTCTATTAGGCCATCAAAGGTCGGCTCTGTCCTGACTCAACCCACCTCGTCAGGAGGTCGGCTAGACGTGCACCAAATAGAGGGTGGTCTCCCCTCTTTCAAATGGGCCCCCTAAACTTCCGTCTAAGCTTTCCTCCGTATAGTCGTATGACTTTGGAGGGCCTTCAGTGAGTCAAAGTCGTTTGACTCGTCAGCCGTCAAGCGGGTAGTTGTCGTCAGAGCCGTCCCGTGAGCAGTGATGTCAAGCAGGGCCCACACTCATGTCGCTCCCAACCCGCGGACAGAGCGTATCGTTCAAACCTACGGATGTAGGCGTCTATATTATCCGTCTCGTCAAGTTTGGGAGTTTGGGTTTGGAGGATGTCGTTGACTGACTGCTTGGGGTTGGGCTTGCCGGCCACTTCCCTCTCTAACCGTGCTGGGCCATCTCTTCAGAAGCTAATTTCAGTAGTTCAGACTCTCCTTTGGCTTATGCCTCTGGTCGACAGCAGCTAATTCTTATCTAACCTCTATGTAGTTAGCGCGTTCAACTTCTTCCCTTTCGTCTAGCTAACTCCACCTCTTTTATCTTTCATTCTGCGCGTTCAAGCTTCTGCTTCCTATCTAGCCTATCTCGTTCAGATTCTGCTTCCCTATCTAGCCTAGAGTAACTCACTCCTTGTCTCATGTTATCGCGTCTGCTTCCCCCGTTCTAGCCTAGCCTTTTCCACCTCTCTATCCCTTTCGCATTTAGCGTGTTTTATGGCCGTATTAACATCACCCCAAGCCTATGAAGTACTGTACGTACTCCTCCATAGACTTCATGGTTGGTGACGTTAATACGAGCCTAAATAGTAACGGTTAACCCAGACAAGCTCGCCGTGCAGCTTAACACGCAGCCACAACACTCACAAATGATCACAATCAAGAAGTGATTAAAATGGCTTACCTTGAGCGCTTCCTCCTCTTTCATAGACAGAATACGCGTATCTTCACCTACAAATCACACATGCATAGAGTCTAGTCTAAATGTTATTTATTCGCCGATAACAAGTACGGCTTTCCTTTCTGTCTTGTTGACTTCGTCTGTACTTTCAGTCGGACTACGTGAGTACGCGTGTTGATTACTGCTCCCGTTTCAAAACGGCCGAAGTCAATGTATGACCAACCTCTGAAGAGTGGACTTCTGGTTTCTGTCTGACGATGCACGCGGTACACGTAGCGTTATTCCTCACGTTTTAAACCAGCCAGGAGTCTGATGAAGAACACGGCCTAGCGAGAGACTTGTGATAGACCAGAGGACTCGAGTCTATAGTTGAATCAGCTTCGGCCCCGCCTGATTAGTGCAGAATGCTACTCAGGTGAAGGTTCGATCCCGAAACGAGCCTCTCAGATGTTGAGCCCCTTGGAGGGTATCCTTGGCTTGTTGCTAAGAATATGAGGGCTGACTCAATGATGACTCGTATTTGTATTTGTGTTTCTACCATAGTCTCACAATTAAACGTATAACAAGTGACGAATAATCAATTCCACAAGTGAGTACAGCGACAAAATATATTTATTTACACAGGACACCAGTCCGTAACAAGATCTGGTGGTCTTTGTCATAAACAAGTAATCCAAAAATGTCAAAGATTAATCCAGTATCAATGAGTAGAATTAAAGGGACGTTCTCTCGATAGATCACCCTTCTCTCTCTCTCTCGTCTATCTCACTCATATCGACCTCGAAAGTCGACCAGTCACACACTAGGACCCTCAGACGAATGTCTACGAATCTATCTTTCATTCCTCATCTCAGTTTTTCCCACGTGACCCCTAACCAATCAATATAATATCTGTTTATTTCAAACTTTCAAGTTAGGGGGTGGAGCCTATAGATAGGGGGAGAAGTACGTCATACGACAAAGACAGTAGTAACTGGACATCCATCACTTTATCGGCAATTGACCAGGGCCAGTGAGTGAGCAGAATCCCGCGAGAATGTAACGTGTTTCTGTTAACCACTGCCTCCTTCGCCGTTCGCTGTCCACCTGGCCGATGACGCAATTGAGGGTGGGGTAAAGGAAGGGGGGAACTTGAGAACAGGGAACGTATATTATATGGTAGAATATACATCTTAACGTTAGTAATACTATTAAGTTAAGGGTTGGAGTAAAGGGAGGATGGTTTCGACAGATTAGTCACAACGTGACACGGAGGACGCGGTGAGTTAGTCACAGACTAGAAGGGAGGACGTGGTGAGTTAGTCACAGAGTAGACGGGAGGACGTGGTGAGTTAGTCACAGAGTAGACGGGAGGACGCGGTGAGTTAGTCACAGTAGACGGGAGGACGCGGTGAGTTAGTCACAGACTAGACGGGAGGACGCGGTGAGTTAGTCACAGACTCACGGGAGGACGCGGTGAGTTAGTCACAGAGTACGGGGACGCGGTGAGTTAGTCACAGAGTAGACGGGAGGACGCGGTGAGTTAGTCACAGGTAGACGGGAGGACGCGGTGAGTTAGTCACAGACTAGACGGGAGGACGCGGTGAGTTAGTCACAGACTAGACGGGAGGACGCGGTGAGTTAGTCACAGAGTAGACGGGAGGACGCGGTGAGTTAGTCACAGAGTAGACGGGAGGACGCGGTGAGTTAGTCACAGACTAGACGGGAGGACGCGGTGAGTTAGTCACAGACTAGACGGGAGGACGCGGTGAGTTAGTCACAGACTAGACGGGACACGGTGAGTTAGTCACAGAGTAGACGGGAGGACGCGGTGAGTTAGTCACAGAGTAGACGGAGGACGCGGTGAGTTAGTCAGTACTACGGGAGGACGCGGTGAGTTAGTCACAGACTAGACGGAGGACGCGGTGAGTTAGTCACAGGTAGACGGGAGGAGGTGCGGTGAGTTAGTCACAGACTAGACGGGAGGACGTGGTGAGTTAGTCACAGAGTAGACGGGAGGACGTGGTGAGTTAGTCACAGAGTAGACGGGAGGACGTTACAGAGTAGACGGGAGGACGCGGTGAGTTAGTCACAGAGTAGACGGGAGGACGCGGTGAGTTAGTCACAGAGTAGACGGGAGGACGCGGTGAGTTAGTCACAGACTAGACGGGAGGACGCGGTGAGTTAGTCACAGACTAGACGGGAGGACGCGGTGAGTTAGTCACAGAGTAGACGGGAGGACGCGGTGAGTTAGTCACAGACTAGACGGGAGGACGCGGTGAGTTAGTCACAGACTAGACGGGAGGACGCGGTGAGTTAGTCACAGACTAGACGGGAGGACGCGGTGAGTTAGTCACAGAGTAGACGGGAGGACGCGGTGAGTTAGTCACAGACTAGACGGGAGGACGCGGTGAGTTAGTCACAGAGTAGACGGGAGGACGCGGTGAGTTAGTCACAGACTAGACGGGAGGACGCGGTGAGTTAGTCACAGACTAGACGGGAGGACGCGGTGAGTTAGTCACAGACTAGAAGGACGCGGTGAGTTAGTCACAGAGTAGACAGGACGCGGTGAGTTAGTCACAGACTAGACGGGAGGACGCGGTGAGTTAGTCACAGACTAGGAGGACGCGGTGAGTTAGTCACAGACTAGACGGAGGACGCGGTGAGTTAGTCACAGACTAGACGGAGGACGCGGTGAGTTAGTCACACTAGACGGGAGGACGCGGTGAGTTAGTCACAGAGTAGACGGGAGGACGCGGTGAGTTAGTCAGAGTACGGGAGGACGCGGTGAGTTAGTCACAGACTAGACGGGAGGACGCGGTGAGTTAGTCACAGAGTAGACGGGAGGATGGTTAGTCACAGACTAGACGGGAGGACGTTACAGTATGACAGGTGAGTTAGTCACAGAGTAGACGGGAGGACGCGGTGAGTTAGTCACAGACTAGACGGGAGGACGCGGTGAGTTAGTCACAGACTAGACGGGAGGACGCGGTGAGTTAGTCACAGAGTAGACGGGAGGACGTGGTGAGTTAGTCACAGACTAGACGGGAGGACGCGGTGAGTTAGTCACAGACTAGACGGGAGGACGCGGTGAGTTAGTCACAGACTAGACGGGAGGACGTGGTGAGTTAGTCACAGAGTAGACGGGAGGACGCGGTGAGTTAGTCACAGACTAGACGGGAGGACGCGGTGAGTTAGTCACAGACTAGACGGGAGGACGCGGTGAGTTAGTCACAGACTAGACGGGAGGACGCGGTGAGTTAGTCACAGAGTAGACGGGAGGACGCGGTGAGTTAGTCACAGACTAGACGGGAGGACGCGGTGAGTTAGTCACAGACTAGACGGGAGGACGCGGTGAGTTAGTCACAGACTAGACGGGAGGACGCGGTGAGTTAGTCACAGACTAGACGGGAGGACGCGGTGAGTTAGTCACAGACTAGACGGGAGGACGCGGTGAGTTAGTCACAGACTAGACGGGAGGACGCGGTGAGTTAGTCACAACTAGACGGGAGGACGCGGTGAGTTAGTCACAGACTAGACGGGAGGACGCGGTGAGTTAGTCACAGAGTAGACGGGAGGACGCGGTGAGTTAGTCACAGACTAGACGGGAGGACGTGGTGAGTTAGTCACAGGTAGACGGGAGGACGCGGTGAGTTAGTCACAGAGTAGACGGGAGGACGTTACAGAGTAGACGGGAGGACGCGGTGAGTTAGTCACAGAGTAGACGGGAGGACGCGGTGAGTTAGTCACAGAGTAGACGGGAGGACGCGGTGAGTTAGTCACAGACTAGACGGAGGACGCGGTGAGTTAGTCACAGAGTAGACGGGAGGACGCGGTGAGTTAGTCACAGAGTAGACGGGAGGACGTGGTGAGTTAGTCACAGACTAGACGGGAGGACGCGGTGAGTTAGTCACAGACTAGACGGGAGGACGCGGTGAGTTAGTCACAGACTAGACGGGAGGACGTGGTGAGTTAGTCACAGAGTAGACGGGAGGACGCGGTGAGTTAGTCACAGACTAGACGGGAGGACGCGGTGAGGTCACAGAGTAGACGGGAGGACGTGGTGAGTTAGTCACAGAGTAGACGGGAGGACGCGGTGAGTTAGTCACAGAGTAGACGGGAGGACGCGGTGAGTTAGTCACAGAGTAGACGGGAGGACGCGGTGAGTTAGTCACAGACTAGACGGGAGGACGCGGTGAGTTAGTCACAGACTAGACGGAGGACGCGGTGAGTTAGTCACAGAGTAGACGGGAGGACGCGGTGAGTTAGTCACAGACTAGACGGGAGGACGCGGTGAGTTAGTCACAGACTAGACGGGAGGACGTGGTGAGTTAGTCACAGACTAGACGGGAGGACGCGGTGAGTTAGTCACAGACTAGACGGGAGGACGCGGTGAGTTAGTCACAGTTAGACGGGAGGACGCGGTGAGTTAGTCACAGACTAGACGGGAGGACGCGTGAGTTAGTCAGGTAGACGGGAGGACGCGGTGAGTTAGTCACAGACTAGAGGGACGCGGTGAGTTAGTCACAGACTAGACGGGAGGACGCGGTGAGTTAGTCACAGACTAGACGGGAGGACGTGGTGAGTTAGTCACAGAGTAGACGGGAGGACGCGGTGAGTTAGTCACAGACTAGACGGGAGGACGTTGAGTTAGTCACAGACTAGACGGGAGGACGCGGTGAGTTAGTCACAGACTAGACGGGAGGACGCGGTGAGTTAGTCACAGAGTAGACGGGAGGACGCGGTGAGTTAGTCACAGACTAGACGGGAGGACGCGGTGAGTTAGTCACAGACTAGACGGGAGGACGCGGTGAGTTAGTCAGACTAGAAGGAGAGGGAGGACGCGGTGAGTTAGTCACAGACTAGACGGGAGGACGCGGTGAGTTAGTCACAGACTAGAGGACGCGGTGAGTTAGTCACAGAGTAGACGGGAGGACGCAGTTAGTCACAGAGTCAGGTAGGAGGACGGTGAGTTAGTCACAGACTAGACGGGAGGACGCGGTGAGTTAGTCACAGAGTAGACGGGAGGACGCGGTGAGTTAGTCACAGAGTAGACGGGAGGACGTTACAGAAGTAGACGGGAGGACGCGGTGTTAGTCAGAGTAGACGGGAGGACGCGGTGAGTTAGTCACAGACTAGACGGAGGACGCGGTGAGTTAGTCACAGACTGGAACATGTGAGGGACTAGCGGTGAGTTAGTCACAGAGTAGACGGGAGGACGTGGTGAGTTAGTCACAGACTAGACGGGAGGACGCGGTGAGTGAACTAGACGGGAGGACGCGGTGAGTTAGTCACAGACTAGACGGAGGACGTGGTGAGTTAGTCACAGAGTAGACGGGAGGACGCGGTGAGTTAGTCACAGAGTAGACGGGAGGACGCGGTGAGTTAGTCACAGAGTAGACGGGAGGACGCGGTGAGTTAGTCACAGACTAGACGGGAGGACGTGGTGAGTTAGTCACAGACTAGACGGGAGGACGTGGTGAGTTAGTCACAGTAGACGGGAGGACGCGGTGAGTTAGTCACAGACTAGACGGGAGGACGCGGTGAGTTAGTCACAGACTAGACGGGAGGACGCGGTGAGTTAGTCACAGAGTAGACGGGAGGACGCGGTGAGTTAGTCACAGACTAGACGGGAGGACGCGGTGAGTTAGTCACAGACTAGACGGGAGGACGCGGTGAGTTAGTCACAGACTAGACGGGAGGACGTGGTGAGTTAGTCACAGACTAGACGGGAGGACGCGGTGAGTTAGTCACAGACTAGACGGGAGGACGCGGTGAGTTAGTCAGAGTAGACGGGAGGACGCGGTGAGTTAGTCACAGACTAGACGGGAGGACGCGGTGAGTTAGTCACAGGTAGACGGGAGGACGCGGTGAGTTAGTCACAGACTAGACGGGAGGACGTGGTGAGTTAGTCACAGAGTAGACGGGAGGACGTGGTGAGTTAGTCACAGAGTACGGGAGGACGTTACAGAGTAGACGGGAGGACGCGGTGAGTTAGTCACAGAGTAGAAGGACGCGGTGAGTTAGTCACAGAGTGACGGGAGGACGCGGTGAGTTAGTCACAGACTAGACGGGAGGACGCGGTGAGTTAGTCACAGACTAGACGGGAGGACGCGGTGAGTTAGTCACAGACTAGACGGGAGGACGTGGTGAGTTAGTCACAGACTAGACGGGAGGACGCGGTGAGTTAGTCACAGACTAGACGGGAGGACGCGGTGAGTTAGTCACAGACTAGACGGAGGACGTGGTGAGTTAGTCACAGGTAGACGGGAGGACGCGGTGAGTTAGTCACGAGTAGACGGGAGGACGCGGTGAGTTAGTCACAGAGTAGACGGGAGGACGTGGTGAGTTAGTCACAGGTAGACGGGAGGACGCGGTGAGTTAGTCACAGAGTAGACGGGAGGACGCGGTGAGTTAGTCACAGAGTAGACGGGAGGACGCGGTGAGTTAGTCACAGACTAGACGGGAGGACGCGGTGAGTTAGTCACAGACTAGACGGGAGGACGCGGTGAGTTAGTCACAGAGTAGACGGGAGGACGCGGTGAGTTAGTCACAGACTAGACGAGGGTGTGAGTTAGTCACAGACTAGACGGGAGGACGCGGTGAGTTAGCACAGACTAGAGAGGGAGGACGCGGTGAGTTAGTCACAGACTAGACGGAGGACGCGGTGAGTTAGTCACAGACTAGACGGGAGGACGCTGAGTTAAAGGAAGACGTGATGAGTTAGTCACAGAGTAGACGGGAGGACGCGGTGAGTTAGTCACAGACTAGACGGGAGGACGCGGTGAGTTAGTCACAGACTAGACGGGAGGACGCGGTGAGTTAGTCACTAGACGGGAGGACGCGGTGAGTTAGTCACAGACTAGACGGGAGGACGCGGTGAGTTAGTCACAGACTAGACGGGAGGACGCGGTGAGTTAGTCACAGAGTAGACGGGAGGACGCGGTGAGTTAGACAGGTAGACGGGAGGAGCGTGAGTTAGTCACAGACTAGACGGGAGGACGCGGTGAGTTAGTCACAGAGTAGACGGGAGGACGCGGTGAGTTAGTCACAGACTAGACGGGAGGACGTTACAGAGTAGACGGGAGGACGCGGTGAGTTAGTCACAGAGTAGACGGGAGGACGCGGTGAGTTAGTCACAGACTAGACGGGAGGACGCGGTGAGTTAGTCACAGACTAGACGGGAGGACGCGGTGAGTTAGTCACAGAGTAGACGGGAGGACGTGGTGAGTTAGTCACAGACTAGACGGGAGGACGCGGTGAGTTAGTCACAGACTAGACGGGAGGACGCGGTGAGTTAGTCACAGACTAGACGGGAGGACGCGGTGAGTTAGTCACAGACTAGACGGGAGGACGTGTCACAGGTAGACGGGAGGACGCGGTGAGTTAGTCACAGACTAGACGGGAGGACGCGGTGAGTTAGTCACAGACTAGACGGGAGGACGTGGTGAGTTAGTCACAGAGTAGACGGGAGGACGCGGTGAGTTAGTCACAGACTAGACGGGAGGACGCGGTGAGTTAGTCACAGAGTAGACGGGAGGACGCGGTGAGTTAGTCACAGAGTAGACGGGAGGACGCGGTGAGTTAGTCACAGACTAGACGGGAGGACGCGGTGAGTTAGTCACAGACTAGACGGGAGGACGCGGTGAGTTAGTCACAGACTAGACGGGACGCGGTGAGTTAGTCACAGAGTAGACGGGAGGACGCGGTGAGTTAGTCACAGACTAGACGGGAGGACGCGGTGAGTTAGTCACAGACTAGACGGGAGGACGCGGTGAGTTAGTCACAGAGTAGACGGGAGGACGCGGTGAGTTAGTCACAGACTAGACGGGAGGACGGTGAGTTAGTCTGGAGCTAGACGGGAGGACGCGGTGAGTTAGTCACAGACTAGACGGGAGGACGCGGTGAGTTAGTCACAGACTAGACGGGAGGACGCGGTGAGTTAGTCAGAGTAGACGGGAGGACGCGGTGAGTTAGTCACAGAGTAGACAGGAGGACGTTACAGAGACTAGACGGGGACGCGGTGAGTTAGTCACAGAGTAGACGGGAGGACGCGGTGAGTTAGTCACAGACTAGACGGGAGACGCGGTGAGTTAGTCACAGACTAGACGGGAGGACGCGGTGAGTTAGTCACAGACTAGACGGGAGGACGCGGTGAGTTAGTCACAGACTAGACGGGAGGACGCGGTGAGTTAGTCACAGACTAGACGGGAGGACGCGGTGAGTTAGTCACAGACTAGACGGGAGGACGTGGTGAGTTAGTCACAGAGTAGACGGGAGGACGCGGTGAGTTAGTCACAGACTAGACGGGAGGACGCGGTGAGTTAGTCACAGAGTAGACGGGAGGACGCGGTGAGTTAGTCACAGACTAGAAGGGAGGACGTGGTGAGTTAGTCACAGAGTAGACGGGAGGACGGGTGAGTTAGTCACAGGTAGACGGGAGGACGCGGTGAGTTAGTCACAGACTAGACGGGAGGACGCGGTGAGTTAGTCACAGACTAGACGGGAGGACGCGGTGAGTTAGTCACAGAGTAGACGGGAGGACGCGGTGAGTTAGTCACAGAGTAGACGGGAGGACGCGGTGAGTTAGTCACAGACTAGAAGGGAGGACGCGGTAGGGACTAGTCACAGACTAGAAGGAGGACGCATGGTGAGTTAGTCACCAGTGACGGGAGGACGCGGTGAGTTAGTCACAGACTAGACGGGAGGACGTGGTGAGTTAGTCACAGAGTAGACGGGAGGACGTGGTGAGTTAGTCACAGAGTAGACGGGAGGACGCGGTGAGTTAGTCACAGACTAGACGGGAGGACGCGGTGAGTTAGTCACAGACTAGACGGGGAGGACGCGGTGAGTTAGTCACAGACTAGACGGGACGCGGTGAGTTAGTCACAGAGTAGACGGGAGGACGCGGTGAGTTAGTCACAGTAGACGGGAGGACGCGGTGAGTTAGTCACAGACTAGACGGACGCGGTGAGTTAGTCACAGACTAGACGGGAGGACAGTTAGTCACAGACTAGACGGGAGGACGCGGTGAGTTAGTCACAGAGTAGACGGGAGGACGCGGTGAGTTAGTCACAGATAGACACGGGAGGACGCGTGAGTTAGTCACAGACTAGACGGGAGGACGCGGTGAGTTAGTCACAGACTAGACGGGAGGACGTGGTGAGTTAGTCACAGAGTAGACGGGAGGACGCGGTGAGTTAGTCACAGAGTAGACGGGAGGACGCGGTGAGTTAGTCACAGACTAGACGGGAGGACGCGGTGAGTTAGTCACAGACTAGACGGGAGGACGCGGTGAGTTAGTCACAGACTAGACGGGAGGACGCGGTGAGTTAGTCACAGACTAGACGGGAGGACGCGTTGAGTTAGTCACGGACTAGGTGTTACTGTTATAAGCTGTTACTGTTATAGGTGTTACTGTTATAGGTGTTACTGTTATAGGTGTTACTGTTATAGGTGTTACTGTTATAGGTGTTACTGTTATAAGCTGTTACTGTTATAGAATGTTGATGTTATAGGACTCTTACTGAACTTCTGTATATATCTTGATATTTTAATCACCATTATAATGTTCTCATTAATACAAAAGGGGGGGGGGGGGGGGGGGGGAAAAAAAAAAAGGGGGGGGGGGGGGGGGGGGGGTTCTAAACGGTTATGACCTCAAATGGTTTACAAATGAATACATACAACTTAAATAAACAAAACCACAAAAAGTGATTGAACTAAAATTATGTGATTGTACTAAACTGCTTACATTGAACTAAAATTATCTGATTGTACCTAAACTTCTTGCATTGAACTAATTATGTGATTGTACTAAACTTCTTGCATTGATCTAAAATTATGTGATTGTACTAAACTTCTTGCATTGAACTAAAATTATGTGATTGTACTAAACTTCTTGCATTGAACTAAAATTATTTGATTGTACTAAACTTCTTGCATTGAACTAAAATTATGTGATTGTACTCAACTTCTTGCATTGAACTAATGTTCTTGGATGAAGCTATAGTTCTTTAATTTGACTAAAATTGTTAGTTTGAAATTTAATTCTTTGATTAAACTAAAGTTCTTTGATTAAATTAGAATTCTTTGTTTAAACAGTGTTGTCCTTTCGGTGAAGTTTTCTTTCAAATTTGTTACGACCTGTAGACAAGCGCCAGTCATTCCTTTTCAATATCACATTTGTATCTCAAGCTTCATGCTCTTGTGTTGTGGACTCTTGCTTATTTAGTGCTAAGTTAATAGTTCAGCTGTTATTTCGTGTCAAGTTGACGGGTGGGCTGTTCTTTAGTGTCAAGTTGATGTGTGGGCTGTTCTTTAGTGTCAAGTTGATGGCTTGTTATTTAGTGCTAAGTTTATAGTTGGGCTGTTCTTTAGTGTCAAGTTGACGTGTGTGCTGTTCTTTAGTGTCAAGTTGACGTGTGGGCTGTTCTTTAGTGTCAAGTTGACGTGTGGGCTGTTCTTTAGTGTCAAGTTGACGTGTGGGCTGTTCTTTAGTGTCAGGTTGATGGGTGGGCTGTTCTTTGTGCAGAGTTGACGTGTGGGCTGTTCTTTAGTGTCAAGTTGACGGGTGGGGGCTGTTCTTTAGTGTCAAGTTGACGTGTGGGCTGTTCTTTAGTGTCAAGTTGACGTGTGGGCTGTTCTTTTAGTGTCAGGTTGACGTGTGGGCTGTTCTTTGAGTTGTCAGGTTGATGGGTGGGCTGTTATTTAGTGTCAAGTTAGTTGATGAGCTGTTTTGTGTCAAGTTGAATTAATACAATTTATTTAGTAAAAAAATTCTTAACCAATCATACTAGCTGTTCCAGCTAAACCTTCCGCACACGTGCTTTATAACTTGAAATAAAAACATTAAAAAATAAATATGAGCGCGGTAGGAAGTATGGACTAAAGCGAATGGCAGACGATAGTTATAGGAGCACAAGCAATAAGCGGACCAATAAGATCTTCAATTAGGCTGATAGTTTAGTGCAACTGTTTTATAAAATGACAACCTCTCTCAGTGTATGTATTGAATAGTCTTATAGGGGGTTGACATCACGTGACTGAATGGACTGAGTCTTTATTTTTGAAGTTTTTTTGTCTCGTATATTATGACTAATACAGTGTGAATGGAATCTTCAAAAATGGCTAACTCCAACATCTTGTTAGTATACTTTGTATTCTAATTTTAAAAAAATATCAGCTCAAAGTACAGATAAGTCACCAAAAGGTTCATATGAATTGTGTCGCAGTGAAATGTTAAATGTATCAAGCTAAACTTCAAAACCAATTTACGGCGTGTACAAATAATCTGACCGTTAATTTTAATCATGATTGATTTCATGAACCGCATCTGATTCATTCATTTCTACAAGAGTACAGTGTTGTTTGGTTCAAGAGCACAGTGTTGTTTGGTTCAAGAGTACAGTGTTGTTTGGTACAAGAGCGCAGTTTTGTTTGGTACAAGAGTACAGTGTTGTTTGGTTCAAGAGTACAGTGTTGATTGGTTCAAGAGTACGGTGTTGTTTGGTACAAGAGTACAGTGTTGTTTGGTACAGGAGTACAGTGTTGTTTGGTACAGTAGTACAGTGTTGTTTGATTCACGCCCCATCTTGTACCCGAGCTACTCTGTCAGTAGTAGACTAATCTCTCCAAAATCTGGTAACTGCCACATGAGGTTTCTCCTTCCGATGGCCCACTTTCTATATCCTGCGTCACTTCCTGCCAAGATCATCAATATATATGAATCACAGCAGGGTAAAGTCAATGTGTTCGTCATCAAATCCTTTGTGATGACATCATTAGATTCTGTTGTGTTTTGGAGGCAGGCATGATTGGCGGCGGGGGTGGGGGGGGGGTCTTTATCATATTTCTAGCCATAAATTAAATCCTGACCTATATAAATAATTCAGTGAATGAGACATTGTTTTAAAAAATAGTAAATTAACCTGATAACAAACTGATAACAACAAACTTGTTAACGTGTAGACGAGATTCATCTATATTCAAGATATATGCAATGAGCTGATTGCATTTTAAAAAGTTGATCCATGATAATTTCATGTGACATCAATACATTTTATAATTTCATCTTACATAGATGTGATAAATACCACAAAATTGTAACAGTTTCAGGAAGTAAAAAGAAAGTTTCAGTCATAAACATTGTTGAACATATAGCTGAAGGAAATATTTCAATGATGCATGTACAACTGGTAATAATTTTTTATCATAAAGGTATTGTTACAAAATAGTGAAAAATCGACTGATCATTTTTTTTCTTCTATTTTATAGAAGTACTGTAAACAAAATTAAAGTTCAGTGTGTAAACAGCTCCTAGTACTTTATGTAGTCCTAAAAATCTAACACTGTGATTAACATCTGATATGTATTCCTGTACTCAAATTACAGGCCACTCAATGTCCTCACCTTCTCCTCTGAAGTTTGACACCTACAGATTATCACTTACAAATATTTCTTTATTTCATCAACCTGACATTTTCATATACTAATGAGATAAACGCTAAATGTTGTTTTGATTTTATAGAGCAGTGTGCAATAATTGTTGTTTTGATTTTGAAGAGCAGTATGCATTAATTGACGACATATCACAGATGTACATTTAGAATACCTGAAGGTTCTTACATTTGATTGAAAGGACGGACCAAGAGTAAACAATATTTATCCGTAATAAATGAATGATTACACTGGGTAACAAAAAAAAAAATTTTTTTAAATAGTCCTGGGTTTTCCAGTTGAATTAGACTAATTTTGATGCTCTGATTCCGAAAATGACCTTGGTTTTGCTCAATCAGGTCAGGATTTTTTACTACAGAAATTTTTAAAAAATCGGATTTTTGTAAAAAAAAAAACACACATTTTTGCGGATCATCAGCTGATAAACCCCTGACGATTTTTTTCCGTTTTACTCAAGAAATAAAAGCCAACGTGTTCAAATTCATTCAGTTTTCGTTTATCCACCAAATTTTATAAGCATAATTATCATAATATTGGTATAACAATGAGCGTTACGTGAAACAAAAGTTCAGAGTTCAAGGCATAAATCGGCGTTTCTTCGATTCCCGTGTGTGAGCAGCTGCTGGGTTGTCTCCCTTCAGCGACCAGCAGTAGTCCGCCAGCATGACTGCGTCCCACCTGCTCTGGTACCTTTCCTCCATTTGGCGGATGTCCTGATGGAACCTTTCTCCCTGCTCATCGCTCATCGCCCCAAGGTTTTCAGGAAACTTCTCCATGTGTGAGAACAGGAAGTGCCTCTTTATACTCATCAAACACCCGAGTTTTTGGAAGTCCTCTATCATGCTGCTGATAAGTCTGGCGTGGTTTGCTGCCTTCGTGTTCCCCAGGAAGTTGTTCACCACCTGCACAAACGATTTCCAGGCGGCGCACTCTAGCGTGTTCATGGAGTTTTGGAACTCTGTGTCCTGTATGAGCTGCCGTATCTGTGGGCCGTCGAAAATGCCGGCCTTCAGCTCGGCACATGTAAGTCAAGCACCTCCCATCCGCGTATACTGTTTCATTAACCCAAGCTTCATGTGTAGCGGTGGGATCAATATCTTCTCCCGGTCAACAAGAGGTTCGTTTATGATGTTTCTCGCCCCAGGTACTAACTGCTCTCGCGCCGGCCACTCTTTATTTACGACTTTCCCACATACATATAATGCATGGCTACTTTGTGAACCCGGACTGCTGACCAAGTAGAAAGTTCACCATCTTCAAGTCGACGCAGATGATCCATTGGTGCTGCTCATATTGGATTTTGTCGAGCACATACTTCACTGCTTCATATTTCTCTTCAAGGGTTGTAGAGTGCGCAAGGGGGATTGAGGCGAACTGGCTCCCGTTGTGGAGAAGTACACACTTCAAAGAGCGCTTGCAGCTGTCAATGAAGAGTCGCCAATCTCTCGGATCGTATTGAGGACCGCCGAGTTTATCAAGAAGACCAGCGACATCTCGGCAGTACACAAGGTCTTCCTCCTGGCAAAAGTAGCCCATGCAGTCCTCATGCCTTCTACGGAAGAAAGTGATACGAGCGTCCTTGCCAAGTAGATTTTTCTCTTTGAGTCTAGAGGCCAACAGTTCGGAGGAAGTCTTCGACAAGCTGAGATCCCGAACCAGATCATTAAGCTCGCATTGTGAGAACGGCTACGGACCATCTTATGATTCATACTCCTCTTCTGTATCTCCTCCCTCGTCTGAAATGATGGCCTCATCGTCGCTGTCAGAAAACTCTCTGAACGCTGGTACAGGAATTTCTTCGCAGTGAGCAACTGGACGACGGGCAGATGGAAGGTCAGGTAATGGAGGCTGTGCCGATTCTTCCGCTTGACGCCAGTAGTTTTGATGGCACAGAAGTAACGATCAGATGCATGGTCAAACGGCTCCCTCCAAATCATCGGAATCACAAACTTCTTTGAAGTTGTCGCGCACTTCGTCCACCATTGGAGATATTCCACGCACAACTTGCACACCGTGTGCGGTGCCCAGGACTTATCTAGGTCACCCATCTTGACTTTAAAGTAAGCCTGGTAGGCGTGCTTCACAAATCTTGTGATGTTCTTCCTGTCCGCTGACAGCGTGTATTCTCCGCAGATGTAGCAGAAAACGTCAGGATTATTCCTGCATGACCTTCGCGCTGTAGCCATATCAATAAACTGAAAGTAATAGCAGGATGCAACTGAGTGTAAGCCAGTGAAATTTAGAATCAATTTTATTGGCTTATTTAACCCAATCAAGTGCTGATGCATTAAATAATTAAGTGATAATCCAGATTGATGATTTATAAATAAAATATAATTATCTCTGTTTTTATAATTGTGATTATTTTGCTGCTAATTTTTATGCAGCTAATTTAGAAAAATGGTTGAACTTAAAAACCTGATATTAGAATACGTATAGCTCGTCAGGTAGGTCTATAGCTGTATCTCAAGAAGACCTGACAGAGCAAAATCAATGTGATATTCGGACTCAGAACACCAAAATTAGACTAAATCAGTTGAGAAACCCCTGACGATTTTTTGGATGTTACCCAGTGTTATAAATCGTTTAGAAATAATGAGATATCTTCATACTATATCAAATTATGTTAATGAATCAGCGCTCTGCCGACAGAAATATAAAAATTGAATTCGTTCTTATTTCAAAATTGTAATGGCTAAAAATAGTTCAAATTGAGTCATTTATATATATATATATACTAGTCTCTATACACTAAAATTCATATAAAATTCGTCATATTAAACACCATCAATTTATTTCATTGAACAGTGGATAAAATTTATATTTGATGATTCAAACCACGCTCGCGTATTATGATTGACATTGATATTGTTGACGTCAAAAAAAACTTTACCCTCCCTCCCCCCTTCCACTAAATCACGCTTTCACAGACCCTCCCTCCCCCCCCCCCCCCCCCCCCCCCCCCCCCCCCCCCCCCCCCCCCCCCCCTCCCCCCCCCCCCCCCCCCCCCCCCCCCCCCCCCCCCCCCCCCCCCCCCCCCCCCCCCCCCCCCCCCCCCCCCCCCCCCCCCCCCCCCCCCCCCCCCCCCCCCCCCCCCCCCCCCCCCCCCCCCCCCCCCCCCCCCCCCCCCCCCCCCCCCCCCCCCCCCCCCCCCCCCCCCCCCCCCCCCCCCCCCCCCCCCCCCCCCCCCCCCCCCCCCCCCCCCCCCCCCCCCCCCCCCCCCCCCCCCCCCCCCCCCCCCCCCCCCCCCCCCCCCCCCCCCCCCCCCCCCCCCCCCCCCCCCCCCCCCCCCCCCCCCCCCCCCCCCCCCCCCCCCCCCCCCCCCCCCCCCCCCCCCCCCCCCCCCCCCCCCCCCCCCCCCCCCCCCCCCCCCCCCCCCCCCCCCCCCCCCCCCCCCCCCCCCCCCCCCCCCCCCCCCCCCCCCCCCCCCCCCCCCCCCCCCCCCCCCCCCCCCCCCCCCCCCCCCCCCCCCCCCCCCCCCCCCCCCCCCCCCCCCCCCCCCCCCCCCCCCCCCCCCCCCCCCCCCCCCCCCCCCCCCCCCCCCCCCCCCCCCCCCCCCCCCCCCCCCCCCCCCCCCCCCCCCCCCCCCCCCCCCCCCCCCCCCCCCCCCCCCCCCCCCCCCCCCCCCCCCCCCCCCCCCCCCCCCCCCCCCCCCCCCCCCCCCCCCCCCCCCCCCCCCCCCCCCCCCCCCCCCCCCCCCCCCCCCCCCCCCCCCCCCCCCCCCCCCCCCCCCCCCCCCCCCCCCCCCCCCCCCCCCCCCCCCCCCCCCCCCCCCCCCCCCCCCCCCCCCCCCCCCCCCCCCCCCCCCCCCCCCCCCCCCCCCCCCCCCCCCCCCCCCCCCCCCCCCCCCCCCCCCCCCCCCCCCCCCCCCCCCCCCCCCCCCCCCCCCCCCCCCCCCCCCCCCCCCCCCCCCCCCCCCCCCCCCCCCCCCCCCCCCCCCCCCCCCCCCCCCCCCCCCCCCCCCCCCCCCCCCCCCCCCCCCCCCCCCCCCCCCCCCCCCCCCCCCCCCCCCCCCCCCCCCCCCCCCCCCCCCCCCCCCCCCCCCCCCCCCCCCCCCCCCCCCCCCCCCCCCCCCCCCCCCCCCCCCCCCCCCCCCCCCCCCCCCCCCCCCCCCCCCCCCCCCCCCCCCCCCCCCCCCCCCCCCCCCCCCCCCCCCCCCCCCCCCCCCCCCCCCCCCCCCCCCCCCCCCCCCCCCCCCCCCCCCCCCCCCCCCCCCCCCCCCCCCCCCCCCCCCCCCCCCCCCCCCCCCCCCCCCCCCCCCCCCCCCCCCCCCCCCCCCCCCCCCCCCCCCCCCCCCCCCCCCCCCCCCCCCCCCCCCCCCCCCCCCCCCCCCCCCCCCCCCCCCCCCCCCCCCCCCCCCCCCCCCCCCCCCCCCCCCCCCCCCCCCCCCCCCCCCCCCCCCCCCCCCCCCCCCCCCCCCCCCCCCCCCCCCCCCCCCCCCCCCCCCCCCCCCCCCCCCCCCCCCCCCCCCCCCCCCCCCCCCCCCCCCCCCCCCCCCCCCCCCCCCCCCCCCCCCCCCCCCCCCCCCCCCCCCCCCCCCCCCCCCCCCCCCCCCCCCCCCCCCCCCCCCCCCCCCCCCCCCCCCCCCCCCCCCCCCCCCCCCCCCCCCCCCCCCCCCCCCCCCCCCCCCCCCCCCCCCCCCCCCCCCCCCCCCCCCCCCCCCCCCCCCCCCCCCCCCCCCCCCCCCCCCCCCCCCCCCCCCCCCCCCCCCCCCCCCCCCCCCCCCCCCCCCCCCCCCCCCCCCCCCCCCCCCCCCCCCCCCCCCCCCCCCCCCCCCCCCCCCCCTCCCCCCTTCTCCTCCTCTCCCTCTTCTTCCCCTTCTCCCCCCCCCCTTCCCCTTTTCCCCCCCCCCTCCTCCCCTTCCCCCCCCCCCCTCCCTTCCCCCCCCCCCCCCCCCCCCCCCCCCCCCTTCCCCCCCCCCCTCTCCCCTTCCCCCCCCCCCTCCCCTTCCCCCCCCTTCCCCCCCCCCCCCCCCCCCCCCCCCCCCCCCCCCCCCCCCCTTTCCCCCCCTCTCCCTTTCCCCCCCCCTCCCCCCCCCCCCCCCCCCCCCCCCCCCAATTGTTTCGCAGTTAATGAACGAGCCCTTTAGCGATATCTTTATATTGTAACTAGGAGACAGATTTTCCCCCCCCCCCCCCCCCCCCCCCCCCCCCCCCCCCCCCCCCCCCCCCCCCCCCCCCCCCCCCCCCCCCCCCCCCCCCCCCCCCCCCCCCCCCCCCCCCCCCCCCCCCCCCCCCCCCCCCCCCCCCCCCCCCCCCCCCCCCCCCCCCCCCCCCCCCCCCCCCCCCCCCCCCCCCCCCCCCCCCCCCCCCCCCCCCCCCCCCCCCCCCCCCCCCCCCCCCCCCCCCCCCCCCCCCCCCCCCCCCCCCCCCCCCCCCCCCCCCCCCCCCCCCCCCCCCCCCCCCCCCCCCCCCCCCCCCCCCCCCCCCCCCCCCCCCCCCCCCCCCCCCCCCCCCCCCCCCCCCCCCCCTTTAGCGATATCTTTATATTGTAACTAGGAGACAGATTGGCGATATCTTTGTATCGTAATTTTGGATAGCTAATTGATATATTTGAATTGTAATGTTGGACAAGTTGATGTGTAAGGTTTTTGGATGGGGATGGGGTACGGACTGTATTGCAGCATCCTTTTTGCTTAAACCTCCATCACACTAAACCACCAGACATTATCAAAACATTATACTTTGTTTAACTCCATCACACTAAACCACCAGACATTATCAAAACATTATACTTTGTTTAACTCCATCACACTAAACCACCAGACATTATCAAAACATTATACTTTGTTTACCTCCACCACCAGACATTATCAAGACATTATACTTTGTTTACCTCCACCACCAGACATTATCAAGACATTATACTTTGTTTACCTCCACCACCAGACATTATCAAGACATTATACTTTGTTTACCTCCACCACCAGACATTATCAAGACATTATACTTTGAAGATACAAGAAAGGGAAATATGGCGCATCCAATCATATCATTAAAAAAATCCAATCAATTGAATTTCAGGTTACAATATTTTCTTATCAGAATCTGTCGATCCAAAGCCTCCTTTTGCATTTTTTTAAAAACTTTTTCTCGGTTATAATTGTTTATGGAAAATAAATTATCGAGTTTTTAAATGTCATAAGAACATGGCGACTGTTCATGACATTAGTGGGCGAAGTCAGGGGCTTCAGAAGATAAATCAACGGACAAGATTTAAATCTTCAAATGTTGTATTACTAGCTGATTGAATTATAGCTCAGGGCTGAATCTCTAAGTTGTGTTTGAGTGACACTAGTATCTTAGGCCTTCATTAAGGTGATTTACTTCCAGCCATACAGTATTGGACATAGAGAAACTGTTCAATTAAACACAGTCAATTGTCCGTTGAAGAAATTACACTGCTGTTGGGCTGCACGGCGTAGTTTAATGCCATTGTGTGAATTAATATTTTTTTTTATAATCGCATTCATCTTGTTCGTGTGTTCGGTAGCTAGGAAGACACCAAGTAGGACCTTTAAGGTTTCCCATTGGCCTCATGAAAGACATTGGAGATATGTCCCATATCGAAATATTCCAGATAGAGTTGGTCTAGTCCCCCATCAAACACTGCTACATTGTGAGTACATGTACTAACAGTAACACTGCATTCTGTACATTGTGAGTACATGTACTAACAGTAACACTGCATTCTGTACATTGTGAGTACTGTACTAACAGTAACACGGCATTCTGTTCATTGTGAGTACATGTACTAGCACTAACACGGCATTCTGTTCATTGTGAGTACATGTACTATCGCTAACTCGGCATTCTATTCATTGTGAGTACATGTACTAGCACTAACACGTCATTCTGCTCATTGTGAGTACATGTACTAACAGAAACACGTCATTCTGTCCTATTACTGAAGTACACAACTATGACGTCTAATTCCCGTCCCCCTATCCCTCCACACGTCGCCCTTGACTTGATTAGAAAACACTAAAATAACATCAGTTATATCTTTAGAAGAAATAAAAAGTGTTATCAAAATCAATAATCAATAAAAAAAATATTTTATCTATGAAGGACAAGTCGTGAACTTTTTTTTGTCCTGAAATCTTGAGTTCAATGAAGACATTCGAATTTATCATCATAATCGAACAGTTTGTTTTAATTTTATTTGCAAACTTAATTTAAAGTCAATAAATTGTCTGAATTAATAAATTTGATAGGTTTTTAGACATTCGTCTCACATGTATTCCAGTCTGCTTGACACTGTTTTTGATTAATTGAAAATTTCGAATGTTATATTAGTGCAACGTTATATGAAGGAAACTTTGTGGACTGTAAGGAACATGTTCTATTGAAGATTTGGTGGTCCTATTCTACTCAATACTTGGATCTTAAATGAACAAAAAAAGATATTTCTAAATAGTTGTATATAGGTATGTGATGTAAAGAGAGGTAAACTGAATTGGGAATATTTTAATGTGAACTTTTTGTTGTGCTCGCTATTTCCAAATAACCTTTGACCTCTGTGGTAAATGCAAATTTATTCCATGGGTCACTGGATGAATCTGCCACAAATGTTTAAGAAATGGAATAAATAGTTGGCCCTATGTCTGTTGGCACTTTGTTTGTTGGCACTTTGTCGGTTGGCACTTTGTCTGTTGGCACTTTGTCTTATCAATTCTGCTGACGAAGATACCAATCGCACACATGTTTCCTTTCTTATAGATGTACCAACTAGGATGTTCATTAGTTGTGTTGTATCACCAACTAGGCTGCTCATTAGATGTGTTGTTTCACCAACTGGGCTATTCATTACTTGTGTTGTATCACCAACTAGGCTGGCTGTTCATTAGTTGTGTTGTATCACCAACTAGGCTGTTCATTAGTTGTGTTGTATCACCAACTAGGCTGTTCATTAGTTGTGTTGTATCACCAATTAAGCTCTTCATTAGTTGTGTTGTATCTCCAACTAGGCTGTTCATTAGTTGTGTTGTATCACCAACTAGGCTGGCTGTTCATTAGTTGTGTTGTATCACCAACTAGGCTGTTCATTAGTTGTGTTGTATCAACCATGACAATTTAATGTAGATGATAAACAATGAATGTAAGTAATAATATACATAGTCAGGGTTTGTTTAGAAATAGTGTCCCGGTTTAACACACACTTACACTATATAGTTTTATCTCATTAACTTCGATAACGTTCTCTAGTGAATGTTGCTTCTTGACACAGATAAATGTCGTCCCACAACCTGGCTATCATTATTATATTGTGGTCTTACATCTGTATTGAACTGAAGTGTGATGCATACATTGGATCGACACACTTCCAATGTGTTTTGAAGATATAGTATAATAACTAGACAATCAAACTTTGACCAGAGACCAGGTAAATTGTTTCCTCGTTTGTTTCAGTAAAGACTTTTTTTACAAATTGTATGTTCTTCCTTAGCTTGATTATTGTTAGTTTTCAGTAGATTGCTGTCATGACCGCAATCATTAATCTTGATACAAATCAGTCTCAGGGAATGCAACATTAATAGATGGCATACACTGGAACCCATTTGTATGGTTGAAGGAAAGGGGAAGAATCTGGTCTTATAAATTAATTTCTATCCGAGGGTTACGTTTTTAGTTCAAACTACAATCCTCAACACACAAACTACAATCCTCAACACACAAACTACAATCCTCAATGCACAAACTACAATCCTCAACACACAAACTACAATCCTCAACACACAAACTACAATCCTCAACACACAAACTACAATCCTCAACACACAAACTACAATGTAATAAAAAAGGATGTACCCTAAATGAAACTCCACGATATTAAATTATATTTCATAACAATATCATTAAATTATATTTCATAATAATATCATTAAATTATATTTCATAACAATATCATTAAATTATATTTCATAATAATATCATTAAATTATATTTCATAACAATATCATTAAATTATATTTCATAACAATATCATTAAATTATATTTCATACCAATATCATTAAATTATATTTCATAACAATATCATTAAATTATATTTCATAACAATATCATTAAATTATATTTCATAACAATATCATTAAATTATATTTCATAACAATATCATTAAATTATATTTCATAACAAATGTACAACAGTTCTCACTTGATGTATTTAATTTGTGCCCCATCGACACTCATGTTAACATACAGTTGTATCAGTCAAGGTATTTTAACTTTTGTGAGTATTCATTCATTTTACATGTGTAAAATGTTTTGATTGTTGACATATTATAATGCAATTGAAAAGAACATATGATATTAATGTAATAACAGTGCACTGATATTGAGTGAAGTGACTGATGCTATGGAATACAATATGTGATAATACTGAATAATGTTTATGTAAAATATTAGAAAAAATATTATGATTTTGAAGATAATTTATTATTTTCAGTATACAATAATAGTGAATGTACAGTAGTGAGGTCAATGAAAGACAGTATACAATTATAGTGAACTTATTCTAGTGAGGTCAGTTAAAGACAATGTTAGTCTATAGTGAGTCAATGTAAAACAAATGACAATAATACTGAGGTCAGTATAAGACAATGTTAATCTAGAGCAGTGGTCAGCAAACTTATCAAAGAGCCAAATATGAACATTACAACAATTAAAAAAAATAGTGGGAGCCAAATCTGCTTGTTTAGTAAACTTTTATTACACTAAATAAGTAGTACACTAAATAAATTGTACGCTAAATAAAACTAAATGCCACAGCCGCACTTAAGGAGCCAAAGAGCCACATGCGGCTCCGGAGCCGCACTTTGCCGACCACTGGTCTGGAGTGAGGTCAATGTAAGACAAATGACAATAATAGTGAGGTCAGTATAAGACAGAAGACAATGATAGTAAATGTACTGTAGTGAGGTCAACAACTCAACACAAGTCACACACAAATCAACCTTCTGGTAAATGTTTAATTCTATTACGTGACCTTTGTTTAAGTCAGGGGAATTGAAAAAAAAAACAGCAATCAGTATCAAGTTGACAAGAGATTGTACAGGAATGTCGTACAAGTTATCTGTTAATCCATACATCGTGTCTCTTTATAGTGATATGATGTACATTTTTAAAAAAAAAACATGTTACCTTACCTGATAGTTACATTGAACTGTCGAAGTAACAAGTCTGTAACATTGGACGATATGCAGTCTGTAACATTGTATGACATGAAGTTTGTAACATTGGATGACATGAAGTCTGTAACATTGGATGACATGAAGTCTGTAACATTGGACGATATGCAGTCTGTAACATTGTATGATATGAAGTCTGTAACATTGGATGACATGAAGTCTGTAACATTGGATGACATGAAATCTGTAACATTGGACGATATGCAGTCTGTAACATTGTATGATATGAAGTCTGTAACATTGGATGACATGAAGTCTGTAACATTGTATGACATGACAGTAGTTTATAGAAAGACATTTAGCAATTGACATGACAGTAGTTTGTAGAAAGACATTTAGCTTGTTGACATGACAGTAGTTTGTAGAAAGACATTTAGCTCGTTGACATGACAGTAGTTTGTAGAAAGACATTTAGCTTGTTGACATGACAGTAGTTTGTAGAAAGACATTTAGCTCGTTGGCATGACAGTAGTTTGTAGAAAGACATTTAGCTCGTTGACATGACAGTAGTTTGTAGAAAGACATTTAGCTCGTTGACATGACAGTAGTTTGTAGAAAGACATTTAGCTCGTTGGCATGACAGTAGTTTGTAGAAAGACATTTAGCTCGTTGACATGACAGTAGTTTGTAGAAAGACATTTAGCTCGTTGATATGGCAGTAGTTTGTAGAAAGACATTTAGCTCGTTGATATGACAGTAGTTTGTAGAAAGACATTTAGCTCGTTGATATGGCAGTAGTTTGTAGAAAGACATTTAGCTCGTTGATATGACAGTAGTTTGTAGAAACATATTTATCTAATAATAAAATGATTTATTCAAATTTTAAACGGAAAGTCATAACTCATAATTAAATCAGCTTCAAATATTTGTAAACAACATACACATTATTGGTGTATTCATCAACATACATATTACTTTCCACCTATTTCAACACTCTCGGTACACCCACTCTTTAGTTTATAAATTTCAACACTCTCGGTACAGCCAATCATTAGTTTATATATTTCAACACTCTCGGTACACCCACTCGTTAGTTTATATATTTCAACACTCTCTGTACACCCACTCATTAGTTTATATATTTCAACACTCTCGGTACACCCACTCATTAGTTTATATTAACTATACTAACAAAAACGAAAGAAACACTTTGGACACTAAAAAGTGTAAAATAAAATATTTAAAAAAAAACTTTTTTTTAAATAGACTATTATTTAAATGTACTAAAAAGTAAATATGTATTTCTTTGTGTTATGTTCACATAAATATTGAAGTTGAATTTGCAATAGTCATGTCCGTACATAGCAATAATTATGTCCTTACTTAAAATTCATGTCCTTATTTAACAATAGTCATGTCCGTACTTAGATAAAGTCATGTCCTTACTTAACAAAAGTCATGTCCTTACTTAGCTAAAGTCATTTCCTTACTTAACAAAAGTCATGTCCTTACTTAGCTAAAGTCATGTCCTTACTTAACAAAAGTCATGTCCTTACTTAGCTAAAGTCATGTCCTTACTTAACAAAAGGCATGTCCTTACTTTGCTAAAGTCATGTCCTTACTTAACAAAGTCATGTCCTTACTTACTCGAGTAAGACGAGGATGTCAAAGCCAGAATAGTTAAGGCAAGACATGCGCTTGTCTCCCTCTAATCAAAATATTAACTCCAGATATAAAGAGCATTATCAAATCCGTCTTTTGTATGGTGCAGAAACATGAAGAGTCTCCAACACATTGACCAACAAACTTCAGAAGTTTGTAAATGTTTGCTTGATAAGCATCCTAAAGATAAGGCGACTAGATAAAGCTATGAACGAAGATCTCTGGCAAGTTGTAAAAAGCCTACACATGTTAAAAAAGAAATGGAGATGGATTGGTCATTCACTCAGTAAACCACACGAAGACATTCCAAAAAATAACTCTGCAGTGGAACCCACAATACCAGAGAAAGTTTGGTCGCCCAAAGTTCACTCGCAGAAAGTCTTGTGAGCAGGAAATAAAGTGTTGCAAATTTAAATGGGATAAAGTGGAAAAAAAAGCCTTCTCAAATGGAGTACCCTGAAGGGAGATTGCTGATGTCATTTGGCTCGGTTATTGATGATGTCATTTGGCTCCAAAAAGGGTCTAAAGGAATTAAGCCAAATTGACTACATACAAGTCTGAAAACCATCAATAAATGAAATAATTTATCTGATTGGCGCGCACGCTTTTTTAGCTGAACTTTTTAAAACACTGACCTAGATTATTCAAGTGATCAAAATTTCAAATTGATTGGGCTTCGAGATTCTAATGATAATTGATATAAAAAATTGTAAAAGACATATTTTACACACAATTTGCCCCCATTATTACAACGTCCAGTCACATCAAGCTAAATAAAAGTCACTGATAACAACAACATTGATTTGTGACTTCTTTGTCCAGTTCATATTTTGACTAATTAATTTTAAGTTATATTTATAGGGTAGGCTAAATCTTTAAAGTCTTATTTTGAGAAATCTAAGTATAGTTAATTAATGAGAATAAAAAATGTATTTTAAAAGTTTGCAGTTTAATGGGATGGTAACAGTTTTTAAAAAAATGACTTGATTGACTTGATTGACATGATTGACTTGATTGACTTGATTGACTTGATTGACTTGATTGACTTCTAGAAATCGACTTTTCGGAATTTTGACTAAAAATATTTTCTACGTCATCAAATCATGTCCATCAAAATTCAAATTTTCTGTGTTAATAAGGCCAGATAGTTAGCTCATTGATGAAAGTATATTTTGATCAATTGGAGATTTTTGTAATCATCGCCCCGCCCCCCCCCCCGGTGCAACAGTTACCTAAAATGTCCATAAAAGGTTAAATCTATATTAGGAAATATTGTGCTCCAATCAGTGGGGAATATTCTCAACTACAAAGATGGAATCCTTATTTTTTTCCGAAAATGACATAACAGATACTGCTGAAATATTTGTGTCTCCTCTAATGATGCCATAAACTTTCCTTTCAAGAGTCATGCACCGTACTAGTATATAACATGGCAAACTTATGTGTGTACTTTCTGATGCTCCGATATTTCACTTTATCAAGTGGTGGTGTGCAAGTGGTGGTGTCCCAAACGGAAATCTTCATGTTTGTTACGGCTCTTTCTGTATAATCCTATAAATGTTGATGGATTTTATAAACACACAGTCATATAAACAGATAAAACTCAAACACTTGTTGATGTGCAATATAAATTAAGTTGAACTTTATTTCAGCTACTCGTGACTGCACTTTTAGTAAAATTCCATCTATTTCAATCTCTCATATTCAAAACTAACTCTCTGTCCAAACTCCAATCTAACACTAACTGCAAACTTCTGCCTCGATTGACTGCTCGCCCCCGAATGTATGGGAAGGGAATAGAGGGTGGGGCGTTTCAGACATCAATACCTGACTCAGGGGTTTTCTCTGAGTCAGATAGGGCTTTGATCTTGCACCTTCGTCCAGCTCCCGATCGCCTGGTAGCGTTGATCGCGCTCCGCTGACCACAGATCTAACGGGGCTGGGGATGAGGGGAACATAAAATGGGGAGGGGGGGCTGCGATCGTAATAATGTGTATATCAGAACTAAGGGACGATAGATTTGTTTGTATCTACATGTGTATATCAGAACTTAGGGACGATAGATTTGTTTGTATCTACATTTGTATATCAGAACTTAGGGACGATAGATTTGTTTGTATCTACATTTGTATATCAGAACTTAGGGACGATAGATTTGTTTGTATCTACATGTGTATATCAGAACTTAGGGACGATAGATTTGTTTGTATCTACATGTGTATATCAGAACTTAGGGACGATAGATTTGTTTGTATCTACATGTGTATATCAGAACTTAGGGACGATAGATTTGTTTGTATCTACATGTGTATATCAGAACTTAGGGACTATAGATTTGTTTGTATCTACATTTGTATATCAGAACTTAGGGACGATAGATTTGTTTGTATCTACATGTGTATATCAGAACTTAGGGACGATAGATTTGTTTGTATCTACATGTGTATATCAGAACTTAGGGACGATAGATTTGTTTGTATCTACATGTGTATATCAGAACTTAGGGACGATAGATTTGTTTGTATCTACATTTGTATATCAGAACTTAGGGACGATAGATTTGTTTGTATCTACATGTGTATATCAGAACTTAGGGACGATAGATTTGTTTGTTTTTTATTTGTATATCAGAACTTAGGGACGATAGACGTTTTTGTATCTACATGTGTATATCTAGAACTTAGGGACGATTTGATTTGTTTGTATCTTGACATGTGTATATCAGAACTTAGGGACGATAGATTTGTTTGTATCTACTAGTTGTGTATAGAAGAAAGGGGGGATGGTTTTTTTTTTTTTTTCTAGAGGTTTTTAGAAGAAAGGGGGGATGGTTTTTTTTTTTTTTTCTAGAATTTTAGATTTTAGGTAAGGGGGGATTGTTTTTTTTTAATTTTGAAGTTTAGATCTGAGGGAAAGGGGTTTGTGGTTTGTTTATGTGTTGTTTAGATTTTAAGTTAGGGGGGATTGTTTTTTTTTAATTTTATTTTGAATTTTAGGGTTTAGGGATTTGTTTTTTTTTTGTTTTTAATTAGAAATTAGAGATGTTAGGGTTGTTTGTTTTTTTTGGTTTTTGTTAGAAATGTGAGATGATAGGGTTGTTTGTTTTTTTTTGTTTTTATTAGAAATTAGAGATGTTAGGGTTGTTTGTTTTTTTATGAATATATTAGAAATTAGAGATGTTAGGGTTGTTTGTTTTTTTATGTGTATTTTAAGAGTATAGGGGAGATTGAGGGGTGTGTGTTTTGTTGGGTTTTTCAGAAATTAGAGATGTTAGGGTTGTTTGTTTTTTTTGGTTTTGATTAGAAATTAGGGATGATGGAAGGGTTGGTATATTTATGTGTATATAAAAGTAGGGATGAGAGATTTGGTTGGATGTATATGTGTGTATCAAAATGTGGGGATGAGAAATTTGGTTGGATATATATGTGTGTATCAAAATGTGGGGATGAGAAATTTGGTTGGATATATATGTGTGTATCTAGAAGTGAGGGATAAAAGATTGGGTTGTTTGTTTTTGTGGTTTTTAGAAGTGAGGGTCAAAAGATTGGGTTGTTTGTTTTTGTGGTTTTCAGAAGTAAGGGAGAATAGAGGGGTGTGTGTTTTGATTTTGTATATATGAGTATAGGGGAGATAGGGTTGTTAGTATTTATATGTATATAAAAATGTAGGGAAGATATATGGGTTGGTATATTTATTTGTATATAAAGAAGGGGATGAGAGATTTGGGTGGATATATATGTTGGTTTTTAGAAGTGAAGATCAAAAATATGGGTTGGTATATTTGTGTGTATATACAGGAGTAAAGGAGAATAGGGTTGATTGTTTTTTTTTGTTTTTATTGAGAATATAGGGACTAAGGGTTGGTAGGTTTGTTTATGTGTATATGAGAATGTAGGGGAGATAGGGGTGGATGGATTTGTATGTGTATATAAGAGTATAGGGGAAATAAGGGATGGTAGGTTTGTTTATGTGTATATAAGATCTGAGGGAAGGGAGTATTGTTTTTTTTTTATTTAGAATTTTAGATCTGAGGGAAGGGAGGATTGTTTTTTTTTTATTTTGAAGTTTAAAAATTAGGGGGGGATGGTTTTTTTTTTTTTTAATGGGGATTTTAAAAATTAGGGGGGGATAGTTTTGTTTGTATCAGATATCAGAACTTAGGGACGATAGATTTGTTTGTATCTACATGTGTATATCAGAACTTAGGGACGATAGATTTGTTTGTATCTACATGTGTATATCAGAACTTAGGGACGATAGATTTGTTTGTATCTACATGTGTATATCAGAACTTAGGGACGATAGATTTGTTTGTATCTATATGTGTATATCAGAACTTAGGGACGATAGATTTGTTTGTATCTACATGTGTATATCAGAACTTAGGGACGATAGATTTGTTTGTATCTACATGTGTATATCAGAACTTAGGGACGATAGATTTGTTTGTATCTACATGTGTATATCAGAACTTAGGGACGATAGATTTGTTTGTATCACATGGGGATATCAGAACTTAGGGGGGGATGATTTGTTTGTATCTTACATGTATATCAGAACTTAGGGACGATAGATTTGTTTGTATCTACATGTGTATATCAGAACTTAGGGACTATAGATTTGTTTGTATCTACATTTGTATATCAGAACTTAGGGACGATAGATTTGTTTGTATCTACATGTGTATATCAAAAATTAGGGGAGGAAGGTTTTTTTTTTTTTTCCATTTTAATTTAAAAACTAGGGGGGGAAGGTTTTTTTTTTTTTACCATTTTAATTTAAAAACTAGGGGAGGTTGTTTTTTTTTTATGTTGTGGTGTAAGAAATAAGGGGGGGTAGATTGGTTTGTTTGTACATGTATGGGTTTAGAAGAAAGGGGGGAGGTTGTTTTTTTTTTTTCATTATTTTATTAGAAGAAAGGGGGGAGGTTGTTTTTTTTTTTTCATTATTTTATTAGAAGAAAGGGGGGGAGAGGTATGTGTTTGTATCCATATGTGTATAAGAAAAGGGGGGGAGAGTTGAATCTTTCATCTTCCAATTCGAAACTTACGTAGCCTGAAATAATAAGTTTCAAACTCTGGTCTGTCACCAACATCTCCAACTTTCTTGACGACAACCCAAATCTGTTTAATCTAACCGCATTGCTGAACATTTCTTTGTACTTAAGTTCATGTTATGTAAATAGTTTGCATGATTCCAGTGAAATTTATCCTTTTATGTAAAAAAATATCTACAATGCTTACAATCGAAACCAATCTGTAAGCCAGATTGATGTTATTATTTTCCTTCATATTTAGTAATTGCAAGATATATCATTGATGTCCTAGTTATAAGAATCTGATTCCTCAGTTCGATCAAAGTTCATTGTAATGTCGTATCTGTTCAGAAAGCAATTCTCTTATTTCTTTCTTAACATTTATCAAAATATTTGTATTGTACATTTTCGTATTTATCTCACCGACTTTTTTATGGCTTTGAGAAGTTTTGCATTTCTACTGGTTCTTGTCTCACTTATCTCCCTTTAAGTGACAGGGCTATCTTCCTGGGCAGGGAGAGATAACAACAATGAGCCATGACAATTTACCTCCATCACTGCCCAGAATAATCTTATGATGAGAAGGGGAGGGGGAGGAAGGTTACATTATTTGGGTTTTTTTTTCTCTGTCAACTGAATCTTTCTCGTCATAGTTGGATAGAATTAAACCTTTTTTTATTAATGTTATAAACTACTGCAAATTTCTTGGCGAATGGTTTTTTTTTTGGAGGTCAGTGTTAGTTTGTTGCTGTCAGTGTTAGATGGTGTTGTCAGTGTTAGTTTGTGCTGTCAGTGTTAGATTGTGTTGTCAGTGTTAGTTTGTGCTGTCAGTGTTAGATGGTGTTGTCAGTGTTAGTTTGTGCTGTCAGTGTTAGATTGTGTTGTCAGTGTTAGATTGTGTTGTCAGTGTTAGTTTGTGCTGTCAGTGTTAGATTGTGTTGTCAGTGTTAGTTTGTGCTGTCAGTGTTAGTTTGTGCTGTCAGTGTTAGTTTGTGTTGTCAGTGAAAGAAACTTTGTGGACTAAATTTTAGACTAGAGGAACTATACCTTGGTCCTCAACATCAGACAGTTATTGGTCGGTCCTTGGAACTGTACTTAAAGATAAGATTCTCTGCTATCTTGAGCCAACTAAGACGAGGGTTTTAAATTTGTAAAGTAGAGACTCCCTAAATTGTTCCTAATAAATCACCCCATGTACAGTGGTGTCACTCTGAGTTAGATAGAAAGCTTCATTGTTACAAGTATCACTTCATTATATATATATATATATATATATATATATTGGTATCACTTGCTAGATAGAAAGTTTCATTGTTACAAGTATCACCACATATATATTGGTATCACTTGTTTGATAGAAAGTTTCATTGCTACAAGCAGGCCTGGGGAGCCGGTGTCGGTGTCGGCATTTGTATTTTGTCCGGAGTCGGTGTCGGTGTCGGCATTTGCATTGTCCGGAGTCGGTTCGGTGTCGGCGCAAAAACTTCTCCCAATTAATACTGGAACTTTAATTAAATAATCCAGAACAACAGTCAGATAGTTCTTAGCCAATCTTTAATTTAAAGTTTCTCTTTAAGTTCTTCTTTATTTTTAAATACATACTTGGTAAATATGTTCATCAACAAATGTATTATTTTCCAAAGCAAGATCCTCTACATTATAACAACTTGTCAACATTAACAGAATTGTGACTGAAAGCAGATAGGAAGGCTGCTGCTATGTTCACTCTGTTATTCACTAAATCATAGTAAATCATGAGAAATTTTTAGTTTGCATCTGTCTGTCAATATCCATGTTGAGAAAGATTACACACACACCTATTCAAGTCTTTTAGAACTTCAAAGAATGATCAGACTCTCCACAGCTTAATTTCTCTCAGCCAGAATGAAACATTACCAATCTACGTCACAATGCCACTACATTAAAGCCCAGTCCGTAGCTGGAGCTGTTGAGCCCCCCACCACCACCACCTATTACAATACAAACATTGTCAATACATATTTCAGGTTTAATTCGGGTGTAAAATAACGATTCCTTCCTCTATTAACTGTTAAGTATGTAGTGTCTTCATACGTCTCTCTTTTTCTAAAAAATAGGTCTGGAACAACCATCTTTTATCATTGTTCTGTAAATTTTGCCGTGATTTTATTTCAGCATTCTCTGAATGACCACTTATAAACTTCCAAGCATCATTGCTCTAGTGTTGTTGGATATTCTGTACTTTGCTGCAGTGACTTGCTGACTTAGAAAATCGTTAATAATAATCTTGACCAATATTTGAGCATAAGCCTACACATAAATGAGAACTTATTAAAAGAAGCGAATTGGCCGCTTCAGATTTACTATAAAAATAACATCCCGTGTACAGTGTGGCATATCTTGAAGTAAACCATTCACTTTTGCTACTTCAATGTATTCACTGCAGCCAATTTTTGGATGTCCATATCTAGTATTTCCCGTGACTCTTCAATGTTACATGTACAACTGGGTTGTAGAATCAAGAAGATTAAATATACAATTAGACGTGCATCGTTATATATATACTAGCTGAACAGGCCCGGCTATTAGGCACGCAGTTGGAGTTGAAAATGGTGATGCGCTCACAATACAATTATATCATTGACTAATCTTAATCCATTCATACAATTTTAAAGGACTCTTCCTCAATAGTTCTTTTTTTATAATTTATCAATTCTTTTTCACTTAGCCCCACACCCATTCATTAATAAGAAATCCTTGTTGTGTTTAGAATTCCCCAGCATTTCATTTTTATTCAAGAAAGTAAGTCAGCTCCTTTTCAATTTCTATATGATTTTGTAATTCCCCAGACTATTTTAATACTGGCGGTCGACGCGCGCTGTTTATTTTTAACTCCGTGTAACGTAGAATCTCACTTCGTCTTCAGACTCTTTTTTAGCGATGTACTCTTTCAACTCGTGAGGTGCCGTGTATTTGTAACGTGCAGACATGTGGCTTTTATTGCCATGAACATCCTTTACACCGCACGGTGTGAAGGTCTGTCAAACGGTCGAACCACCGCTGTTCATGTTAGACGATTATGTATATAGAAATAGTATGAGATATATACATGGGAAGAATACACAATTATTTCCCTTTGCCCCCCCCCCGGTGTCGGCGGATTTTAGGAAAACCGACACCGGTGTCGGTGTCGGTGTCGGCGGACGATAGAAAACCGACACCGGTGTCGGTGTCGACTGTTAATGGAATGCCGACACCGGTGTCAGTTTTCGGTGTCATCTAATGATTTTAGCCGACACCCCACTCCCCTTCGGTTACAAGTGTCACCATTATTATGGCGGTATTGGTATCACTTTCGTTTGATAGAAAGTTCCATTGTTACAAGTATCACCACATACATGTTGGTATCACTTGCTAGATAGAAAAGTTTCATTGTTACAAGTATCACCACATTTATATTGGTATCACTTGCTAGATAGAAAGTTCCATTGTTACAAGTATCACCACATACATGTTGGTATCACTTGCTAGATAGAAAAGTTTCATTGTTACAAGTATCACCACATTTATATTGGTATCACTTGGTTAGATAGAAAGTTCCATTGTTACAAGTATCACCACATGTACAGTGGTATTACTTGTTAGATAGAAAGTTTCATTGTTACAAGTATCACCACATATATATTGGTATCACTTGTTTGATAGAAAGTTTCATTGTTACAAGTATCACCACATATTGATTGGTATCACTTGTTTGATAGAAAGTTTCATTGTTACAAGTATACCACATGTACAGGGATGTCACTTGCTAGATAGAAAGTTTCATTGTTACAAGTAATATATTTAAGTACAAGTAGTAGAACTCTATGCATTGACTTGATTGGTTGTTTTATTTAATTCTCTCGTTAGTATCTTCTTTGTTTGTCTTTGTGCCTTTGTTTGTCTTTGTGCCTTTGTTTTTTTCATTCATGAGCTCTTTTCTACCTTTGGCCAATGTTTGTTTTCATTTATTTCCTTGTTAAATTCTTTACCCAGTTGTCACCTCATTCTCACTATTCATTTTATTCCCTTAAGTTTTTTAATTCTTTGTTCCTCTAACAAGTACATTTTACTATCCCCCTCCCACACACACACACACACACACACTTTTTTTAAAATTCTTTTTAGTTATAAAAAATTAAAGTCAGTTTGTTGCACACTCTTGCCAATCTGCAAACCAGTTGCACTCCTTTATTATGTGATGTATAAATCAATGAATGATATTTCAAGAAATATCAATGTGAGTATACTTTGTACTTTGTTCAATGTTTCAATGAACTAGTTTGGAGGCCCACTTAGTCCTGAATTTTTGTAACTTTTAATCTTATCATATTTTATAACACAGTTCCCGAATGGCGCCCACGCTTTCATTTTTTTAGTCATCCAAATATCAATAAACATGTGTATATCAATAAACATGTGTATATCAATAAACATGTGTATATCAATAAACATGTGTATATCAATAAACATGTGTATATCAATAAACATGTGTATATCAATAAACATGTGTATATCAATAAACATGTGTATATCAATAAACATGTGTATATCAATAAACATGCATATCACATTGAGAGTCCATATTAGTTAAAGCTAATTCATCAATGGTTTATATATTTATATATATTTATTTCATTTTCTTCCTTGTCTACAAGAATTGAACTCATTGACTTGAAAGTTTAAAAAAAAAAGTACATTGTCATCAAGAATACAAAAGTGATCAAAATTTCAAATCGATTGAACGTCGATAAGGCTGAGATAATATATTTCCGATTTCCTACAACACAACAGATTTGACAAGACGCTGCCAGACAAAGCATGCTGAATTAAATCGTACACAAAATTACGTACATAGTTCTGTATTATAATCGTATACAAATTACGTACATAGTTCTGTATTTAAATACAGAATATTTGTTGTCCTCTGTTTCTTGTTTATTGATCATTTCGATGTTTGATTTGAGGATCAGTAGAAATAGTTGACTTCTTTGACCTATATAATAGTTGTCTTTATAAAATGAAGCTGATTCAAAAGATAAGGTTCAGCTATATCAGACGTGACGTGATCTAGTAGATACCTGAGAGTCTCAGCTGATTGGTCAGTGCTACATGACGTCATCAGTCTTTGCCAGTTCCTATATACCGTATGTAATTGACATACAAAGATGTCTAAGACTTGTTGACTGCCGTTGGTTTTGGTGCGACGTAATCAAGAATTACTCCATGTAATCTGCGGTAAATGGGATTGTTGAAAATAAAGTACATGTAAATATATTTATTGTTTAGAGAATTTTCTTTTTGGTTTTTGCATTCCATTTTTTATAATAACATATTTTGATGAGAATTTTGTTAATGTATATTTAATGTTTGGATTTCTTCATAATTTCATTGTAAAGTGTGTTTTTTAATCATAAAACAGTTAAAATAAGATGAATTTATATTTCCTTGAAACTAACATTGTTGGTTGATTACATCAATTGATGTTACAATACATTCTTGATTTTCAATGTTATAAGGTAATGACATTCATTTATTACCCATTAGTGATGTCTTAACAGTTAGTGATGTATTACCAGTTAGATATGTCTTACCAGTTAGTGATGTCTTACCCCTTTACCTTAACAGTTAGTGATGTCTTACCAGTTAGTGATGTCTTACCCCTTTACCTTAACAGTTAGTGATGTCTTACCAGCTAGTGATGTCTTACCTCTTTACCTTAACAGTTAGTGATGTCTTACCAGTTAGTGATTTCTTACCCCTTTACCTTAACAGTTAGTGATGTCTTACCAGTTAGTGATATCTTACCCCTTTACCTTAACAGTTAGTGATGTCTTAACAGTTAGTGATGTCTTAACCCTCTACCTTAGCAGTTAGTGATGTCTTTCTACTAAGCAATGTCTTACAATTTACAATATCTTACTACTTAGTCAGTTAATGAAGTCTCACAACTTAAGGATGTCTTACAATTTAGTGATGTATTAGAAAGAAGTGGTATCTTGTAAGGTCTGGTGAAATACATTTCTATCCAAGTACCAGGCAATTTAACTATATGTTGGAGTCATCAAACATTGGAGATGATAATAAAATACATTATAGATTACGTTAACTCATTTTCAGTAGTACCAGCAACATTGTGATACAACATTGTGATACAACATTGTGATACAACATTGTGGTACAACATTGTGATACAACATTGTGATATAACATTGTGATACACCATTGTGATACAACATTGTGATACAACAATGTGATACAACATTATGATACAATTACATTTACTTGTTGTTATAGTGTGAGCTATACACAGTGTGACAACTGTGGGAACCTATTGATTAGCTATATATAGATATTAAAGATATTTTACATTTTTTTTTGTTTCAGAGTTTAACTCGCAATCATTGTCCACCTCTTCACCCGTTGGTCAACCTCTCTCACCGTCTAATTTTCAACAATCACCAGCGCTTCCTATAGCTCCATCAGCAGCTGGCAGATTCATCTGCAGCTACCAGGAACAAAAGCCATCAGTCTACTCTGTTTTCAGTCCTTCTGAGGAGCCGAACCAAACGTTCTCAGCCAGTGATAATAATGTAAGTTATCGTCACAACCAGGACAGCGTTGCAACTCCACTCTACAACCAACATTTGTCAACAAGACTCAGCAGCTACCAGAGTCCTGACCGGTGTAACGTCTCAGAAAACACCCCGTTGAAAACTGGCACCACTTCATATAATTCTGGGTTTGTGTCGGGATTACAACATCTGAAATTTTCACCTGAGCGTCATCAAAAGGGGGAGTCAAGTGAAACAGATCCACTGCATCCGCAACAATCCAATCCAAAGATGGAACACGCTGCAGTGAATGGATTCTCCAAGAAGAAGAAGGAAGCAGGTGAAGAGCCGGACAAGCCAACAGCTTTTGTTTATTACCTGGCCTGCTTTGCTACCATTGGTGGTCTACTATTTGGATATGATACAGGTAAACTACATACCATCACATTAAAGAAAATGTCATTTCATCTCTTAAGGTAAAAAATATCATTATTCAAAGATAAAAAAACTATCACTATAAGGTAAACATTCCATCACTATACAGGTAAATGACCTAGAATAACTTAAAGTAAACATACCACCACTATATGGTAAACATTTCATCACAGTAAGGTAAAAAATTCCATAACAATAATGTAAACGTCATACCAATACTATCAGTTAAACAATCACCATAAGGTAAACTTACAAACACATTTAAATAAACGACATTCCCTCATTATAATATAACATCATTACTATCTGTTAGACAACAAGCCATCACTATAAGGTAAACATTCCCTTAATATAATGTAGTCATACCTTACGATGAGGTAAACATGCCAGCACTATAAGGTAAACATTTCCTTAATATAAGGTAGTCATACCACATGATGAGGTAAACATGCCAGCACTATAAGGTAAACATTCCCTTAATATAAGGTAGTCATACCACATGATGAGGCAAACATGCCATCACTATAAGGTAAACATTTCCTTAATATAAGGTAGTCATACCTTACGATGAGGTAAATATGCCAGCACTGTAAGGTAATAAAAATACATTACATCACTGCAAGATAACCAGACCATTTATTTACAGATACCATCACTACATTGTAAACATGCCATCACTACATTGTAAACATACCATCACTACATTGTAAACATACCATTACTACATTGTAAACATGCGTAAATTTCTGTGCCATCTGAGGCAGAATTAAAAATGCCCTTCTCTTTTCGAAATCCAAACGAAATTCCAGAACTGATATTAAGATTCTATACTTTGCGGCAGGTGCGCAATTTTGAAACTGAAAAATTGAGTTTGTAAGAATCAGCGACGGATCAACCAATATTACAAGATTTTGTTATAAAAAAAATGTTTTTAAAACTAGACCGATTCGTAATTGAATAATTGCCTGCAACGGAAAAAGTTGTGTTTCTGAAGTATTGTCATGATTATATTCTAGTTCTGCATTGCGGCAAATAAAATGGATAATCTAGTTGATGGAAATTTCTGAAACAGGTCCATCCATCTTTAAAGTTTTATATAAAGTGATTCTGATTTAATATTGTAGGTACAGCAGATCGACCTTCCTAACAGTGACAGAGTAACTTCTGTACACAAGTACAACAGTGACAGAATAATTCTGTACACAGGTACAACAGTGACAGAGTAATTTCTGTACACAAGTAGAACAGTGACAGAGTAATTTCTGTACACAACTACAAGAGTGACAGAGTAATTTCTGTACACAACTTTAACAGTGACAGAGTAATTTCTGTACACAAGTACAACAGATGCCGCACTTTGCTCATGACAAACCAAAGTAAAATATCAAGATGAATTAGATTTGTGATAATTCATTGATTTTTGTGATAATTCATTGATTTTTGTGATAATTCATTTTTATAGAAATAAATGATCCGTTTCGATTTTGAAGAATTTCATATGGATCAAGTTCGTAAACTGAAGTATCACAATAGATCAAGTTCGTAAACTGAAGTATCACAATAGATCAAGTTCGTAAATTGAAGTATCACAATAGATCAAGTTCGTAAACTGAAGTATCACAATAGATCAAGTTCGTAAACTGAAGTATCACAATAGATCAAGTTCGTAAACTGAAGTATCACAATAGATCAAGTTCGTAAACTGAAGTATCACAATAGATCAAGTTCGTAAACTGAAGTATCACAATAGTGAAAACCCTAAATGCCGCCACCTTTGGCAGCAGATAATGTCTTGCAAAGGATGGGGGGACAACCCCTTTAAGTTACGCCACTGTACAATGGCTTATGTATGTAGCCAGCATCAAATATAAAATATGTAGCCAGCATCAAATATAATATATATAGCCAGCATCAAATATAAAATATGTAGCCAGCATCAAATATAATATATATAGCCAGCAAATATAAAATTTGTAGCCAGCATCAAATATAAAATATGTAGCCAGCATCAAATATAAAATTTTTTTTTTATGAATCTATTTTGTGAAGTCACAGACCGTGCCAGTAACAAACATGAATCTATTTTGTAAAGTCACAGACCGTGCCAGTAACAAACATGAATCTATTTTGTAAAGTCACAGACCGTGCCAGTAACAAACATGAATCTATTTTGTAAAGTCACAGACCGTGCCAGTAACAAACATGAATCTATTTTGTAAAGTCACAGACCGTGCCAGTAACAAACATGAATCTATTTTGTAAAGTCACAGACCGTGCCAGTAACAAACATGAATCTTTTTTGTAAAGTCACAGACCGTGCCAGTAACAAACATGAATCTATTTTGTAAAGTCACAGACCGTGCCAGTAACAAACATGAATCTATTTTGTAAAGTCACAGACCGTGCCAGTAACAAACATGAATCTATTTTGTAAAGTCACAGACCGTGCCAGTAACAAACATGAATCTATTTTGTAAAGTCACAGACCGTGCCAGTAACAAACATGAATCTATTTTGTAAAGTCACAGACCGTGCCAGTAACAAACATGAATCTATTTTGTAAAGTCACAGACCGTGCCAGTAACAAACATGAATCTTTTTTGTAAAGTCACAGACCGTGCCAGTAACAAACATGAATCTATTTTGTAAAGTCACAGACCGTGCCAGTAACAAACATTTCTGGACTCACTGCGCCCCCCCCCCCCATCCTTTTCAATGCAAACGTCATGGATGTCACGTGTTATTTTTATGTGAAGCTCCAAACAATATTTACACGTGAAGTACATTGTTGTGTATTCATTTACTTCCAGGTATTGTATCTGGTGCTATGCTGATGATTGGAGATTATTATAATTTGAATACAATATGGAAGGAATTGATAGTCAGCGGTACAGTTGGGGCTGCAGCCGTCTTCGCTTTATTTGCAGGATTTACCTGTGATTACCTGGGAAGAAAGGTAGGTGGCAAGATTTTTTTGTATACTACAACAAAAGGAGCTCATTTTCAATAACATCAACGGCTTAACATAACATTCCCAATAAATTAAATTTCTTCAATTACATTCTCAATAAAATACAGGCTTAAATTACATTCTCTCTTAGGTTTTGAGTTTTTGTTTTTTTAAGCGATAATAAATGGATACTGTTCTGACATCGTTGATACTCTGATTTATGAAGACAATGACGTTATATGTACATTTGTTGTTTTACATCAATCCACCGATGATGCTCAATTTCTATCCCATAATTCTCATAGATCACCATCATGATAGCCTCCATTGTATTTGTAGCCGGTGCTGTAGTGATGGGGGCGGCCCAGAGTAAAGAAATGTTGTTGATTGGCAGGATCGTTGTCGGGGCTGGTATAGGTGAGTAGTTTCCACAAACTATAGGTGGCCATTAGATGGAAGTATCACGTGACTTCAGTATAAGTCTTTTTACCATGAGACTTAAACATGTCGATACACCTATGTAACCGATGTTACTAGCGGTAACACTAGAATAATACTGAACTGCAGTGTTGCCAGATTGTGTGACTTTTTAAATAATTATTACTAAATTTATTCCTTGTCTAATTTCGAAGTTTGTCAACATTGACTGTAATAAGTAGCTCATGTAAAATAAATAAATTCATAAACATACAAAAGAAATAAATTTTACAAAACAGAGTTTTCAGTAATTAGTAACACTGCGAAAAGTAACACCGTTTCACAACACTGTAATAAACGTTTATGTAATTTAAATACATGAACACTATTTTTTTATTAAGAGAATAATGTCGTAATGGAGCCTGGCTTGTTAAGTACTTTTTCAAAAGTAGCCGAAATGAATACAAGTAAAATATGTGTACAAGCCAGTGCTATGCACTGTATAATGATGTACTGTTATATTGATGACGATGTATTGTTATACTGATGACAATGCATTGTTATATTGATGACGATGTATTGTTAAACTGACGAAGATGTATTGTTATATTGATGATAATGTACTGTTATATTGATGACGATGTATTTTTATATTGACGAAGACGTATTGTTATAATGATGATGATGTATTGTTATATTGATGATGATGTATTGTTATATTGACGACAACGTATTGTTATATTGACGACGATATATTGTTATATTGACGACAATGTATTGTTATATTGACGACAATGTATTGTTATATTGACGACAATGTATTGTTATATTGACGACGATATATTGTTATATTGACGACGATATATTGTTATATTGACGACGATATACTGTTATATTGATGATGATGTATTGTTATATTGACGACGATATATTGTTATATTGATGATGATGTATTGTTATATTGACGACAATGTATTGTTATATAGACAACAATGTATTGTTATATTGACGACAATGTATTGTTATATTGACGACAATGTATTGTTATATAGACGACAATGTATTGTTATATTGACGACAATGTTTGTTATATTGACAGGTTTCGCCTCTATGACGGTGCCAGTTTATATAGCAGAAGCGGCTCCTTCCGGCATCAGAGGTCGGCTAGTGACATTAAATCAATTGTTTATTACCATCGGAATCTTGATTTCCAGTATTGTTGCTGGCGGGTTCAGCACTGTTAAACCTGAAGGTTGGAGGTAAGGGTTGGTTGTAATGTGGGTTTATGACAATAGTGTTATTTTGAATATGACATGAAATAAAATTGGAGGCAAGTGACAGTTAACATTTAGCTAACTAACATTTTGGTATAAACATTCACGTCGCTATATCCATCTTCAGGTACATGTTGGGTTTGGCCGGTGTTCCTGGTATTATACAGTTCATTGGTTTCATCTTCCTGCCAGAGTCACCTCGTTGGTTGGTGGCCAAGGGAAAAGATGACCGGGCCAGGAAGGTGCTACGTCAAATCAGAGGGAAAGAAAATGTCGATGAAGAAATGAAAGAAATTTTAGAAGCTTTGGAAGAAAGCAAGAAGGAATCAGGTAATAAATACACACTAAAACATAAACAAACATACAAATACTTATGCACACTTATAAACATACAACTACATAATTATACATAACACATATTAATATTGTCATAGTGTCTTGCTATATTTCACAGGGTTTGTTTTGACCCGTGTTCTAAGGACTCCTCATGTTTTGAAAGCCATGGCTATTGGATGTGGACTCCAAGTATTTCAACAGCTGTGTGGTATTAATACTGTCATGTAAGTATCAGACATAAAGATGACTTTTAACAGCGGCTCTCAACGTTTTTCGCTACTTACCAACAGGAAATGAAAGTATGTTTACCGGTGTCCCTCTCACATACGTTTATTTCCATAATGTAATATGGTTACATTACTAATGCAATACTTGGGCACGTCTTTTGGTGATAAGTCACACAGCAAACTGGCAACTTTCTTCAAACGAAAATTAAATGTCGCAGCGTACCCCTTCATACTCTTTCCCGTACCCCTCGGCGTCCGTGTACCACCGATTGAGAACAGCGGAATTAAAAGTCAAATCGTTGGGAGTTAATTTGCAATAAAATTTCAGCCAATAGTGTGAGTTGATCTCAGAGTCCCGTGATGGGGCCAGAGATAGATGGGGCAGCCCAGAATATTTACAGTGGTAAGTCGCATGAGATTACTGCAAGCTACATTCCATGTTTTTATAAAGTAAACAAATGTTATAAAAACTCGCACTAGAATCGATTATATGAGATTGAATCATGGAGTAATAAAAAGAACCGATTCATAGGGAGCAGCACTGAACTAAATAAAGAGTTGTGACAATATTTCCTAGAGCCCCAGAATGTAAGCATTTATCACAAAATGTTGTCTACTTGTCACTTACATTTATCACAAAATGTCGTGTGTACTTGTCAATTACATTTATCACATAGTGTTGTGTGTATTTGTCACTTACATTTATCACAAAATGTCGTGTGTACTTGTTACTTACATTTATCACAAAATGTCGTGTGTACTTGTCAATTACATTTATCACATAGTGTTGTGTTTACTTGTCACTTACATTTATCACAAAATGTCGTGTGTACTTGTCACTTACATTTATCACAAAATGTCGTGTGTACTTGTTACTAACATTTATCACAAAATGTCGTGTGTACTTGTCACTTACATTTATCACAAAATGTCCTGTGTACCTGTCACTTACGTTAATCACAAAGTGTTGTGTGTACTTGTCACTTACATTTATCAGAAAATGTTGTCGTGTGTACCTGTCACTTACATTAATCACAAAGTGTTGTGGTGTACTTGTCATTTACATTTATCACAAAGTGTTGTGTGTACTTGTCACTTACATATATCACAAAGTGTTGTGTGTACTTGTCACTTACATATATCACAAAGTGTTGTGTGTACTTGTCACTTACATTTATCACAAAGTGTTGTTATGTGTACTTGTCACTTACATTTATCACAAAGTGTTGTTGTGCGTACTTGTCACTTACATTTAGGGGGGGAGGAAACGGACCAAAATCACATCCGTTTGTTTGGGATTGTAAATACATAAATATCAGATAAGAATAAAAATGAAGATTTTTTCTATTTCTTTTGCATGAAAAAAAACAACAACAAATACAAACAAGAAGCAAGATAATTATTGAAAAATAATAAGAAGAAGATGTGGAAAAAAATAAATTCAAATAAATTCTTCTTCTATTTTATTTCTTATTTAATTTTTGTGGGGGGAACCACCTGTCCCCCCCCTCTAAGGGGCGCGCGCACCAGAGGAGGGCAAAAAACCCCCCACCCGGCCCTCTAGGGGGGGGGGGGGAGGGACTTCGTCCGCTTGTGAAAGTAGGCTGGTGACCAGAGTGAAAGGACATTAGATTTCTAGATAGAGTCGAGAGTGTTGTTGTGTGTACTTGTCACTTACATTTATCACAAAATGTTGTTGTGTGTACTTGTCACTTACATATATCACAAAATGTTGATGTGTGTACATGTCACTTATATGTATCGTAAAGTTTTGTTTAGTGTACTTTTCACATTTATCATAAAGTTTGTCGTGTGTACTTGTCAATTACACTTAACAATTTGAAAGAAAATGCTGACTAAAATATAATTGAATAATACTCAAAAAAATGTTTGAAGTGTGCTCTCTAATAAGCGTACATGACACTTGTCCACTTTTTGGTTTTATATTAAAATTACCAATAACATTAATAAGCTTTGAAATTGTGCAAGATGTTAATTGATTATTTCAAAAATGGGAAAACATTGCAATGTTATCGAGAATATGCAAGTGTTCATAATTTCAGCTTAGTTGTAGTGAAGAAATGGAATGAAAGACACAGAAACGCCTTACAGACTGAGCAAGTTAAATAAAAGCGTATAAATTGGTCAAACTAAAAACTTTACACACATTGTATGAGTTCATATATTTGTGAGATATGTTGTAATACAACATTTACATTGCGATGTGTATTATTATTCTCAGTTGCGTCAAATTCAATAACTAATGTACTTATTCATTTATTGTTTGTAATCCACAGTTATTACAGCGCCACTATCCTGCGTATGGCAGGATTTCCTGCTGACGCTGCTATTTGGCTAGTCCTTGTACCTAATGGTATCAACTTTCTATCAACAATAGCGGGTGTAGCTTTGGTGGAGCGTTTGGGTAGAAAAAAATTATTAGTTGGCAGCTTCGCAGGTAATTATTTTTACTACGCACTGTAATTTATTCACTGGAACTCATATCACATCATCCAATGAAAATGCATAGACATTATTTTTAAATGAATTCTAATAGCCCAACCCTCTGTCTCTGTTGGGTTGTCTCTTATACTATTCAATCCTAACAAATTCTTATATTCTCTTCCACCATTCAATCCTAACAATTCCCTGTCACAGCACATTATCATCTATTGTTTTTCTCCGTAAAGCCCCTGTGAGCATAAGATGGTGTATATCTTAGATCCTGTAAACTGTTAATGGGCGGGTTTTGTAGTTCCCTCCCTTCATCTCCACCATAACCGGTTGCGCGATGACCATGGAGGCACCACAAGAGACATAAGTGGCTGAACCCACAGCAATAAATGGGGCTCCAACTTACAGATCCGGCTCGCTACAGAAGCGCCACCAAAGTGCCTTCATTTATTGTTAGCGGGATTCCAGGGACGAGGCGTGAGGGTTGCTGGTCATAGTGAGTCATAGTCATATAGAAAATGCTATATAATGGTACTGTGTTTATTGAATACTAGCTGTACCCTGCAAAACCTTTGCATAGAGTTATATTTCCTTAGGTTTGATCAGTAAGCTAGGTTATTTTTGGTTTCAGACAGATCCTATTTTTTCTTGATTTTTATTACTATTGTTTACGTTTGACGATTTTAAACTGGAATACTGTTGTATTAATTCTTTACTTTCGATTTAACGCAGAACCAAAATCGCTATTATTTATATAGATAGCATAATCATTCATCGTAAAATGATTACAAGTTTAAACATACAAATATATAAATCTATGTTCTTTTGTGTTGTGTATATAGCATAAAAACCTCAATAAATTTTTCTCTAAGAGTTTTAACCGGCAACAATCATGCCTCATCACTGCGGAATTCTTTCTTCAATTCTTATAGCTCAGTAGGTTTTTAACTACTCGTGTTGTTGAACTATCATTGTCTGCGAGTTACCAGTTGCAGCCTGGTGGAGTGGAGATAGGGCGATCGCTCTCTGAAGTAAAGATAGGGCGTTCGTCTGGTGGAGTAGAGATGGGGCGATCGTCTGGTGGAGTGGAGATTGTGCGTTCACATCACGTCCTGTGCCTGTGAGTGGGTTCGCTTGCGGATATTTTTTTCATTATAGAGATAACAGAACTAAACGTTTAATCCTTAAACTTACCATATGCCCCGGTCTGATGACCCCACAAAAAAAAAAATTGTCTATTTTCTTAACTCCGTGAAAAACATTACAAATTATTCGTCTTGATTAAAAAGTATCTATTAGCACAACATTCGTATAAGAAATTATGGAAGTGATTCATGATCTTAATTCTATAACAAGTTACAAATAATATATAATAAAACCTGATTGCACTCATTTAATCATATTTTAAATTATTAATTTAAGTAAATTGTATGCATTTACAATGGACATTTAATTTGTGCATACATCACAAATAATTCAACAACCACAACATTGCGGATACCTTTATGCACTGAACATAAGATGTGTCAATGTCACTGTTCAGATGATTAAATCACTACCGTAACTTTAAAACTGTTATGATATATTCTATTCTTTATTGAGACAAATTAATTGTTTCTTACACTGCATCAACTAAATATTAAAAACCTAAATGAAAAAAAAATTTAAAACCACCTTTAAAAAAAAGAGAAAATCATTTATTCTCACGGTGTCCAAAAGATTAAGAAGGGCTTAATGGAGCCTCCAATTTAGGAATTAGTGAAAATAAGGGCCCCTAGCTAAATTTCGCTGGACAAGCGTCGCCACATATTTGGATAAATAACGCAATGATAAAAATTTTAAAATGTATTTGTCCAGCCTGAAGTGTTAAATACCCAACTCGACATTTTTATACAATGTAGTGACCTTCACCATCCACTAAATGATAACTTGTCATGATCATTATCAGTTCTGAAGTGAGTTTCATTCCATATTTATGTAGTACGTGGTGAAAACTCCCCTACACATATCCCGATGGGTTCTCCCCTTGATTCCCTACATGTATCTGCTGCTTTCACAAAAATATTGAATTCACTATATTTTGCCCCTTGAATCAAAGCCCAGTTTACAACTGAAAGAAAGACGAAACAACATATATTAGTCGGCTTTGTTACGGGTGTGGGAGCGATAACCCTCAGCCTCCTCCCCTACTGCTGATACAAATATGATCACGGTCCACCAAGTATCAACAGTGCAACCGTCATGTTGACCTATTAATGTCATACCCCGGACCTGCATAATGGCAGTTATCCTGATGTCCAGTGTACGACAGTGCATGAAACAATACTTTGCGTAATACAGCCCGGCCGGCAGCGATCATCTCTTGAGCTGAAAGTAGGTCCCACTCAATAGAAGAAGCGTAGCGGGGCTAGCGCTTGAACTGTTGTAATATTTACAAACCCACAGCTGGCAAATTAAACTGACACTCAATATTTGGATTGCATTTTTATGAAACGAAAGTGGAGATACCGCACGTTCAAAAAGAAGAAAATTCGATGAAAAAATGTACCAAGATATTAACAAGACATTAAAACGAATATTAAATGGCCTTATCCATATATCGTCGTCAATATAACAATACCTTAAAGAAATATATCGTCGTCAATATAACAATATATCGTCGTCAATATAACAATACATTGTCGTCAATATAACAATACATTGTCGTCAATATAACAATACATTGTCGTCAATATAACAATATATCGTCGTCAATATAACAATACGTTGTCGTCAATATAACAATACATCATCATCAATATAACAATACATCATCATCATTATAACAATACGTCTTCGTCAATATAAAAATACATCGTCATCAATATAACAGTACATTATCATCAATATAACAATACATTTCGTCAGTTTAACAATACATCGTCATCAATATAACAAATGCATTGTCGTCAATATAACAATACATCATCATCAATATAACAATACATCATTATACAGTGCATAGCACTGGCTTGTACACAGTTCTTGTATTCAGTTCGGCTACTTTTGAAAAAGCACTTAACAAGCCAGGCTCCATTACGTCATTATTCTCTTAATAAAAAAATAGTGTTCATGTATTTAAATTACATAAACGTTTATTACAGTGTTGTGAGACGGTGTTACTTTTCGCAGTGTTACTAATTACTGAAAACTCTGTTTTGTAAAATTTATTTCTTTTGTATGTTTATGAATTTATTTATTTTACATGAGCTACTTATTACAGTCAATGTTGACAAACTTCGAAATTAGACAAGGAATAAATTTAGTAATAATTATTTAAAAAGTCACACAATCTGGCAACACTGCAGTTCAGTATTATTCTAGTGTTACCGCTAGTAACATCGTTGACATAGGTGTATCGACACGTTTAGTCTCATGGTAAAAAGACTTATACTGAAGTCACGTGATACTTCCAGCCAATGGCCACCTATAGTTTGTGGAAACTACTCACCTATACCAGCCCCGACAACGATCCTGCCAATCAACAACATTTCTTTACTCTGGGCCGCCCCCATCACTACAGCACCGGCTACAAATACAAGGGAGGCTATCATGATGGTGATCTATGAGAATTATGGGATAGAAATTGAGCATCGTCGGTGGATTGATGTAAAACAACAAATGTACATATAACGTCATTGTCTTCATGAATCAGAGTATCAACGATGTCAGAACATTGTCCATTTATTATCACTTAAAAAAACAAAAACTCAAAACCTAAGAGAATGTAATTGAAGCCGTTATGTTATTGGGAATGTAATTGAAGCCGTTGTCTTATTGAGAATGTAATTGAAGCCGTTATGTTATTGAGAATGTAATTGAAGCCGTTATGTTATTGAGAATGTAATTGAAGCCGTTATGTTATTGAGAATGTAATTTAAGCCGTTATGTTATTGAAAATGAGCTCCTTTTGTTGTAGTATACAAACAAATCTTGCCACCTACCTTTCTTCCCAGGTAATCACAGGTAAATCCTGCAAATAAAGCGAAGACGGCTGCAGCCCCAACTGTACCGCTGACTATCAATTCCTTCCATATTGTATTCAAATTATAATAATCTCCAATCATCAGCATAGCGCCAGATACAATACCTGGAAGTAAATGAATACACAACAATGTACTTCACGTGTAAATATTCTTTGGAGCTTCACATAAAAATAACAATGTCACGTGACGTCTATGACGTTTGCATTGAAAAGGATGGGGGGGGGGGCGCAGTGAGTCCAGAAATGTTTGTTACAGGCACGGCCTGTGACTTTACAAAATAGATTCATAAAAAAAAATAATTTGTTAATTGGTCTCTTGAGGGTGGGGTTCTTTTAGGGTGGCATATTTTCCAAGATCCCCCAAGGCTACCTTGCATGCGTAAGACGTGACCAAACCACGCCAACTTGCACTGTCATAAGGGTTCACCAGCTTATCAATCCCGTGACATTGATATTGTTTTTGTGGTACATGTATGAGATTAGGAGCGGTTTTCCAAAGGACCTAGTCTCAATTGCTTTTATCCTTCTTTCTGTCTCAACATATTGTGACCAAGATTCACACACGTAGAGCAGAATGGGTAATTATTAAGTTCCCTTTAGCCTAATAGTTTATTGGGGCAGATGAAGTGTAGAATTCAGTAACCCTTCATATGAAGGGATTGTGTGGTTAGCATCACACCCAGCCACCTTTACTTCCCCAACTCATGTACCCTGGGGGACTGGACACAAAATTTCACCTGGAAAAATTCCCATGATTCTCACTGAGGACAGAACCCGTGACTGTCAGGTCGGCAGTCAAGTATCTACACCACTCGACCAGAGGAGGATGGGAATTACCATGGTATACTATGTACAAAACAAAATAGTGCTCCCGTAGTGTGCTATCGGCGATGTTGGGAAATTCGAAGACCGTCACATTTGTGGTTTATAGGATCCAAGAGATAAAACATCTCGTCCTTTTAGACTTTTACAAAAAAAATTCGGATGGGGGTATTTGGTGGACTGGCACGGTCTATGAAAACCGAATTGGTAATCAAAGAACAGGACGCCTTGAGCCGAGTTACTCTGATGCAGCCACTAAACATTTACCATTAGAATGTTTAGCTAAAATATGAGAATAGATTAATGTTTGTTACTGGCACGGTTTTGACTTTATTAAATGTGTATTTTATATTTGTTGCTGGCTACATGTTTTATGATTTGATGCTGCCACATAGATTTATATTTGATGCTGGCTATATATTTTATGATTTGATGCTGGCTACATAGATTTATGTTTGATGCTGGCACGGTCATATTTTATATTTGATGCTGGCTACATAGATTTATATTTGATGCTGGTTACATATTTTATATTTGATGCTGGCCACATATTTTATATTTGATGCTGGCTACATATTTTATATTTGATGCTGGCTACATATTTTATATTTGATGCTGGCTACATATTTTATATTTGATGCTGGCTACATATTTTATATTTGATGCTGGCTACATATTTTATATTTGATGCTGGCTACATATTTTATATTTGATGCTGGCTACATATTTTATATTTGATGCTGGCTATATATAAGCCATTGTACACTGGCTACATTTTATAAGGAGTTGTCCCCAACTCCTTGCAAGATATTATTTGATGCGGTGGCTGCATTTTTAGGGTATTTGATGCACTATAGTTATACCTTGCATGTTTACGAACTTGATCTATATGTGATACTTTAGTTTACATATTTGATCTATTGTGATGCTTCAGCTTACATATTTGATGCTATTGTGATATTTCAGTTTACGATACTTGATATAGTTGTGATCACTTACAGTTTAGCGTAACTTGATCCTATTGGTGATACCTCAATCTTACGAGACATTGATCTATTGCTGCATAGCGGCAGTTTACGAATCTTGATCTATTGTGATACTTCAGTTTACGAACTTAATCCAAATGAAATTCTTCGAAATCGGGACGGATCATTTATTTCTATAAAAATGATACAAAAATCAATGAATTATCACAAACATCAATGAATTATCACAAAAATCAATGAATTATCACAAATCTAATTCATCTTGATATTTTACATTTGGTTTGTCGTGAGCAAAGTGCGACATCTGTTGTACTTATGAACAGAAATTACTCTGTCACTGTTAAAGTTGTGTACAGAAATTACTCTGTCACTCTTGTAGTTGTGTACAGAAATTACTCTGTCACTGTTGTACCTGTGTACAGAAATTACTCTGTCACTGTTGTACCTGTGTACAGAAATTATTCTGTCACTGTTGTGCTTGTGTACAGAAATTACTATGTCACTGTTAGGAAGGTCGATCTGCTGTACCTACAACATTAAATCAGAATCATTTTATATCAAACTTTAAAGATGGATGGACCTGTTTCAGAAATTTCCATCAACTAGATTATCCATTTTATTTGCCGCCATGCAGAACTAGAATATAATCATGACAATACTTCAGAAACACAACTTTTTCCGTTGCAGCCAAACGTTCAATTACGAATCGGTCTAGTTTTAAAAACATTTTTTTATAACAAAATCTTGTAATATTGGTTGGTCCGTCGCTGATCCTTACAAAATCTTGTAATATTGGTTGATCCGTCGCTGATCCTTACAAACTCAATTTTTCAGTTTCAAAATTGCGCACCTGCCGCAAAGTATAGAATCTTAATATCAGTTCTGGAATTTCGTTTGGATTTCGAAAAGAGAGAGGCATTTTTAAATCTGCCTCAGATGGCACAGAAATTTACGCATGTTTACAATGTAGTGATGGCATGTTTACAATGTAGTGATAATATGTTTATTTGTAAATAAATGGTTTGGTTATCTTGCAGTGATGTAATGTATTTTTTTACCTTACAGTGCTGGCATATTTACCTCATCATGTGGTATGACTACCTTATATTAAGGGAATGTTTAACTTACAGTGCTGGCATATTTACCTCATCATGTGGTATGACTACCTTATATTAAGGGAATGTTTAACTTACAGTGCTGGCATGATTACCTCATCGTGTGGAATGACTACCTTATATTAAGGGAATGTTTACCTTACAGTGCTGGCATGTTGTCTAGCAGATAGTAATGATGTTATATTATAATGAGGGAATGTCGTTTATTTAAAAAGTGTTTGTAAGTTTACCTTATGGTGATTGTTTAACTGATAGTATTGGTATGACGTTTACATTATTGTTATGGAATTTTTTACCTTACTGTGATGAAATGTTTACCATATAGTGGTGGTATGTTTACTTTAAGTGATTCTAGGTCATTTACCTGTATAGTGATGGAATGTCTACCTTATAGTGATGGTTTTTTTTATCTTAGAATAATGATATTTTTTACCTTAAGAGATGAAATGACATTTTCTTTAATGTGATGGTATGTAGGTTACCTGTATCATATCCAAATAGTAGACCACCAATGGTAGCAAAGCAGGCCAGGTAATAAACAAAAGCTGTTGGCTTGTCCGGCTCTTCACCTGCTTCCTTCTTCTTCTTGGAGAATCCATTCACTGCAGCGTGTTCCATCTTTGGATTGGATTGTTGCGGATGCAGTGGATCTGTTTCACTTGACTCCCCCTTTTGATGACGCTCAGGTGAAAATATCAGATGTTTTAATCCCGACACAAACCCAGAATTATATGAAGTGTTGCCAGTTTTCAACGGGGTGTTCTCTGAGACGATACACCGGTCAGGACTCTGGGAGCTGCTGAGTGTTGTTGACAAATGTTGGTTGTAGAGTGGAGTTGCAACGCTGTCCTTGTTGTGACGATAACTTACATTATTATCACTGGCTGAGAACGTTTGGTTCGGCTCCTCAGAAGGACTGAAAACAGAGTAGACTGATGGCTTTTGTTCCTGGTAGCTGGAGATGAATCTGCCAGCTGCTGATGGAGCTGTAGGAAGCGCTGGTGATTGTTGAAGTTTAGACGATGAGAGAGGTTGACCAACGGGTGAAGAGGTGGACAATGATTGCGAGTTAAACTCTGAAACAAAAAAAAATGTAAAATATCTTTAATATCTATATAGCTAATCAATAGGTTCCAACAGTTGTGACACTGTGTATATCTCACACTATAACAACAAGTAAATGTAATTGTATCACAATGTTGTTTCACAATGTTGTATCACAATGTTGTATCACAATGTTATACCACAATGTTGTATCACAATGTTGTATCACAATGTTGCTGGTACTACTGAAAATGAGTTAACGTAATCTGTAATGTATTTTATTATCATCTCCAATGTTTGATGACTCCAACATATAGTTAAATTACCTAGTACTTGGATAGAAATGTATATCACCAGACCTTACAAGATACCACTGCTTTCTAATACATCACTAAATTGTAAGACATCCTTAAGTTGTGAGACTTCATTAACTGACTAAGTAGTAAGATATTGTAAATTGTAGGACATTGCTTAGTAGAAAGACATCACTAACTGTTAAGGTAGAGGGGTAAGACATCACTAACTGTTAAGACATCACTAACTGTTAAGGTAAAGGGGTAAGATATCACTAACTGTTAACATCACTAACTGTTAAGGTAGAGGGGTAAGATATCACTAACTGTTAAGACATCACTAACTGTTAAGAAAGACATCACTAACTGTTAAGACATCACTAACTGTTAAGGTAGAGGGGTAAGATATCACTAACTGTTAAGACATCACTAACTGTTAAGGTAGAGGGGTAAGACATCACTAACTGTTAAGACATCACTAACTGGTAATACATCACTAACTGTTAAGACATCACTAATGGGTAATGAATGAATGTCATTACCTTATAACATTGAAAATCAAGAATGTATGGTAACATCAATTGATGTAATCAACCAACAATGTTAGTTTCAAGGAAATATAAATTCATCTTATTTAAACTGTTTTATGATTAAAAAACACACTTTACAATGAAATGTATGAAGAAATCCAAACATTAAATATAGATTAACAAAATTCTCATCAAAATATGTTATTATAAAAAATGGAATGCAAAACCAAAAAGAAAATTCTCTAAACAATAAATATATTTACATGTACTTTATTTTCAACAATCCCATTTACCGCAGATTACATGGAGTAATTCTTGATTACGTCGCACCAAAACCAACGGCAGTCAACAAGTCTTAGACATCTTTGTATGTCAATTACATACGGTATATAGGAACTGGCAAAGACTGATGACGTCATGTAGCACTGACCAATCAGCTAAGACTCTCAGGTATCTACTAGATCACGTCACGTCTGATATAGCTGAACCTTATCTTTTGAATCAGCTTCATTTTATAAAGACAACTATTATATAGGTCAAAGAAGTCAACTATTTCTACTGATCCTCAAATCAAACATCGAAATGATCAATAAACAAGAAACAGAGGACAACAACTATTCTGTATTTAAATACAAAACTATGTAGGTAATTTGTATACGATTATAATACAGAACTATGTAGGTAATTTTGTGTACGATTTAATTCAGCATGCTTTGTCTGGTAGCGTCTTGTCAAATCTGTTGTGTTGTAGGAAATCGGAAATATATTATCTCAGCCTTATCGACGTTCAATCGATTTGAAATTTTGATCACTTTTGTATTCTTGATGACAATGTACTTTTTTTTAAAACTTTCAAGTCAATGAGTTCAATTCTTGTAGACAAGGAAGAAAATGAAATAAATATATATAAATATATAAACCATTGATGAATTAGCTTTAACTAATATGGACTCTCAAGGTGATATGCATGTTTATTGATATACACATGTTTATTGATATACACATGTTTATTGATATACACATGTTTATTGATATACACATGTTTATTGATATACACATGTTTATTGATATACACATGTTTATTGATATACACATGTTTATTGATATACACATGTTTATTGATATTTGGATGACTAAAAAATGAAAGCGTGGGCGCCATTCGGGAACTGTATTATAAAATATGATAAGATTAAAAGTTACAAAATTTCAGGACTAAGTGGGCCCCCAAAATAATTAATTGAAACATTGAACAAAGTACAAAGTATACTCACAGTGATATTTCTTGAAATATCATTCATTGATTTATACATCACATAATAAAGGAGTGCAACTGGTATTGCAGATTGGCAAGAGTGTGCAACAAACTGACTTTAATTTTTTTTATAACTAAAAAGAATTAAAAAAAAGTGTGTGTGTGGGAGGGGGATAGTAAAATGTACTTGTTAGAGGAACTAAAAATTAAAAAACTTTAGGGAATAAAATGATAAGTGAGAATGAGGGGACAACTGGGTAAAGAATTTAACAAGGAAATAAATGAAAACAAAAAATGGCCAAAGGTAGAAAAGAGCTCATGAATGAAAACAAAGGCACAAAGACAAACAAAGGAGAAACTAATGAGAGAATTAAATAAAACAACCAATCAAGTCAATGCATAGAGTTCTACTACTTGTACTTAAATATATTACTTGTTACAATGAAACTTTCTATCTAGCAAGTGACATCACTGTACATGTGGTATACTTGTAACAATGAAACTTTCTATCTAGCAAGTAATACCAATATACATGTGGCGATACTTGTAACAATGGAACTTTCTATCTAGCAAGTGATACCAATACACATGTGGTGATACTTGTAACAATGAAACTTTCTATCTAGCAAGTATTACCAATATACATGTGGTGATACTTGTAACAATGGAACTTTCTATCTAGCAAGTGATACCAATATAAATGTGGTGATACTTGTAACAATGAAACTTTCTATCTAGCAAGTGATACCAACATGTATGTGGTGATACTTGTAACAATGGAACTTTCTATCTAGCAAGTGATACCAATATAAATGTGGTGATACTTGTAACAATGAAACTTTCTATCTAGCAAGTGATACCAACATGTATGTGGTGATACTTGTAACAATGGAACTTTCTATCAAGCAAGTGATACCAATATATATGTGGTGACACTTGTAACCAGGGGTGGGGTGTCGGCCAAAATATTAGCCGACACCGAAAACGACACCGGTGTCGGCATTCCATTAACAGTCGACACCGACACCGGTGTCGGTTTTCTATCGTCCGCCGACACCGACACCGACACCGGTGTCAGTTTTCTAAAATCCGCCGACACCGGGGGGGGGCAAAGGGAAATAATTGTGTATTCTTCCCATGTATATATCTCATACTATTTCTATATACATAATCGTCTAACATAGACGGTGGTTCGACCGTTTGACAGACCTTCACACCGTGCGGTGTAAAGGATGTTCATGGCAATAAAAGCCACATGTCTGCACGTTACAAATACACGGCACCTCACGAGTTGAAAGAGTACATCGCTAAAAAAGAGTCTGAAGACGAAGTGAGATTCTACGTTACACGGAGTTAAAAATAAACAGCGCGCGTCGACCGCCAGTATTAAAATAGTCTGGGGAATTACAAAATCATAGAAATTGAAAAGAGACGACTTACTTTCTTGAATAAAAATGAAATGCTGGGGAATTCTAAACACAACAAGGATTTCTTATTAATGAATGGGTGTGGGGCTAAGTGAAAAAGAATTGATAAATTATAAAAAAAAGAACTATTGAGAAAGAGTCCTTTAAAATTGTATGAATGGATTAAGATTAGTCAATGATATAGTGTTGTGAGCGCATCACCATTTTCAACTCCAACTGCGTGCCTAATAGCCGGGCCTGTTCAGCTAGTATATATATAACGATGCACGTCTAATTGTATATTTAATCTTCTTGATTCTACAACCCAGTTGTACATGTAACATTGAAAGGTCACGAAAAATACTAGATATGGACATCAAGAGTAGCTGCAGTGAATACATTGAAGTAACAAAAGTGAATGGTTTACTTCAAGATATGCCACAGTATGCGGGATGTTATTTTTATAGTAAATCTGAAGCGGCCAATTCGCTACTTTTAATAAGTTCTCATTTATGTGTAGGCTTATGCTCAAATATTGGTCAAGATTATTATTAACGATTGCCTAAGTCAGCAAGTCACTGCAGCAAAGTACAGAATATCCAACAACACTAGAGCAATGATGCTTGGAAGTTTATAAGTGGTCATTCAGAGAATGCTGAAATAAAATCACGGCAAGGGCTACAGACAATGATAAAAGATGGTTGTTCCAGACCTATTTTTTTAGAAAAGAGAGAGACGTATGAAGACACTACATACTTAACAGTTAATAGAGGAAGGAATCGTTATTTTACACCCGAATTAAACCTGAAATATGTATTGACAATGTTTGTATTGTAATAGGTGGTGGTGGTGGGGGGCTCAACAGCTCCAGCTACGGACTGGGCTTTAATGTAGTGGCATTGTGACGTAGATTGGTAATGTTTCATTCTGGCTGAGAGAAATTAAGCTGTGGAGAGTCTGATCATTCTTTGAAGTTCTAAAAGACTTGAATAGGTGTGTGTGTAATCTTTCTCCAACATGGATATTGACAGACAGATGCAAACTAAAAATTTCTCATGATTTACTATGATTTAGTGAATAACAGAGTGAACATAGCCAGCAGCCTTCCTATCTGCTTTCAGTCACAATTCTGTTAATGTTGACAAGTTGTTATAATGTAGAGAATCTTGCTTTGGAAAATAATACATTTGTTGATGAACATATTTACCAAGTATGTATTTAAAAAATAAAGAAGAACTTAAGAAAACTTTAAATTAAAGATTGGCTAAGAACTATCTGACGTTGTTCTGGATTATTTAATTAAAGTTCCAGTATTGTTTGGGGAGAAGTTTTTGCGCCGACACCGAACCGACTCCGGACAAGTACAAATGCCGACACCGACACCGACTCCGGACAAAATACAAATGCCGACACCGACACCGGCTCCCCAGGCCTGCTTGTAGCAATGAAACTTTCTATCAAACAAGTGATACCAATATATATGTGGTGATACTTGTAACAATGAAACTTTCTATCTAGCAAGTGATACCAATATATATATATATATATATATATATATATGTGGTGATACTTGTAACAATGAAACTTTCTATCTAACAAGTGACACCACTGTACATGGGGTGATTTATTAGGAACAATTTAGGGAGTCTCTACTTTACAAATTTAAAACCCTCGTCTTAGTTGGCTCAAGATAGCAGAGAATCTTATCTTTAAGTACAGTTCCAAGGACCGACCAATAACTGTCTGATGTCAAGGACCAAAGTATAGTTCCTCTAGTCTAAAATTTAGTCCACAAAGTTTCTTTCACTGACAGCACAAACTAACACTGACCGAAATAAAAAAAAAAACCATTTGCCAAGAAATTTGCATTGGTTTATAAAATTTATAAAAAAAAAAGGTTTAATTCTATCCAACTATGACGAGAAAGATTCAGTTGACAGAGAAAAAAAAAACCAAATAATGTAACCTTCGTCCCCCTCCCCTTCTCATCATGAGATTTTTCTGGGCAGTGATGGAGGTAAATTGTCATGGCTCATTGTTGTTATCTCTCCCTGCCCAGGAAGATAGCCCTGTCACTTAAAGGGAGATAAGTGAGACAAGAACCAGTAGAAATGCAAAACTTCTCAAAGCCATAAAAAAGTCGGTGAGATAAATACGAAAATGTACAATACAAATATTTTGATAAATGTTAAGAAAGAAATAAGAGAATTGCTTTCTGAACAGATACGACATTACAGTGAACTTTGATCGAACTGAGGAATCAGATTCTTATAACTAGGACATCAATGACATATCTTGCAATTACTAAATATGAAGTCAAATAATAACATCACTCTGGCTTACAGATTGGTTTCGATTGTAAGCATTGTAGATATTTTTTTACATAAAAGGATAAATTTCACTGGAATCATGCAAACTATTTACATAACATGAACTTGGGTACAAAGAAACGTTCAGCAATGCGGTTAGATTAAACAGATTTGGGTTGTCGTCAAGAAAGTTGGAGATGTTGGTGACAGACCAGAGTTTGAAACTTGTTATTTCAGGCTACGTAAGTTTCGAATTGGAAGATGAAAGATTCAAATCTATCGTCCGTAAGTTCTGATATACACATGTAGATACAAACAAATCTATCGTCCCTAAGTTCTGATAAAGAAATGTAGATACAAACAAATCTATCGTCCCTAAGTTCTGATATACACATGTAGATACAAACAAATCTATCGTCCCTAAGTTCTGATAAACACATGTAGATACAAACAAATCTATCGTCCCTAAGTTCTGATATACACATGTAGATACAAACAAATCTATCGTCCCTAAGTTCTGATATACACATGTAGATGCAAACAAATATATCGTCCCTAAGTTCTGATATACACATGTAGATACAAACAAATCTATCGTCCCTAAGTTCTGATAAACACATATAGATACAAACAAATCTATCGTCTTTAAGTTCTGATTATACACATGTAGATACAAACAAATCTATCGTCCCTAAGTTCTGATATACACATGTAGATACAAACAAATCTATCGTCCCTAAGTTCTGATATACACATGTAGATGCAAACAAATATGTCGTCCCTAAGTTCTGATATGCACATGTAGATACAAACAAATCTATCGTCCCTAAGTTCTGATAAACATATGTAGATACAAACAAATCTATAGTCCCTAAGTTCTGATATACACATTGTTACGATCGCAGCCCCCCCCCCCCCATATTATGTTCCCCTCATCCACAGCCCCGTTAGATCTGTGGTCAGCGGAGCGCGATCAAAGCTACCAGGCGATGGGGAGCTGGACGAAGGTGCAAGATCAAAGCCCTACCAGAGAAAACCCCTGAGTCAGGCATTGATGCCGGAAACGCCCCGCCCTCTATTCCCTTCCCACTCATTCCTGGGCGAGCAGTCAATCGAGGCAGAAGTTTGCAGTTAGTGTTAAATTGGAGTTTGGACAGAGTTAGTTTTGCAGATGAGAGATTGAAATAGATGGAATTTCACTAAAAGTGCAGTCACGAGTAGCTGAAATAAAGTTCAACTAAATTTATATTGCACATCAATAAGTGTTTGAGTTTTATCTGTTTATATGACTGTGTGTTATAAAATCCATCAACATTTATAGGATTATACAGAAAGAGCCGTAACACACATGAAGATTTCCGTTTGGGACACCACCACTTGCACACCACCACTTGATAAAGTGAAATACCGGAGCATCAGAAAGTACAGACTACCATGTTATACACTAGTACGGTGCATGACTCTTGAAAGGAAAGTTTATGGCATCATTAGAGGAGACACAAATATTTCAGCAGTATCTGTTATGTCATTTTCGGAAAAAAATAAGGACTCCATCATTGTAGTTGAGAATATTCCCCACTGATTGGAGCACAATATTTCCTAATATAGATTTAACCTTTTATGGACATTTTAGGGGGGGGGCGATGATTACAAAAATCTCCAATTGATCAAAATATACTCTCATCAATGAGATAACTATCTGACCTTATTAACACAGAAAATTTGAATTTTGATGGACATAATTTGATGACGTAGAAAATATTTTTAGTCCAAATCTCGAAAAGTCGATTTCTAGAAGTCAATCAAGTCATTTATATAAAAAAAAAACTGTTATCATCCCATTAAACTGCAAACTTTTAAAATACATTTCTTTTTCTCAGTAATTTACTTAGATTTCTCAAAACAAGACTTTAAAGATTTAGCCTACCTTATAAATATAACTTAAACTTAATGAGTCAAAATATGAACTGGACAAAGAAGTCACAAATCAATGTTGTTGTTATCAGTGACTTTTATTTAGCTTGATGTGTCTGGACGTTGTAATAATGTGGGCAAATTGTGTGTAAAATATGTCTTTTACAATTTTTTATATCAATTATCATTAGATTCTCGAAGCCCAATCAATTTGAAATTTTGATCATTTGAATAATCTAGGTCAGTGTTTTAAAAAGTTCAGCTAAAAAAGCGTGCGCGCCAATTAGATAAATTATTTCATTTATTGATGGTTTTCAGACTTGTATGTAGTCAATTTGGCTTAATTCTTTTAGACCCTTTTCGGAGCCAAATGACATCAGCAATAACCGAGCCAAATGACATCAGCAATATCCCTTCAGGGTACTCCATTTGAGAAGGCTTTTTTTCCACTTTATCCCATTTAAATTTGCAACACTTTATTTCCTGCTCACAAGACTTTCTGCAAGTGAACTTTGGGCGACCAAACTTTCTCTGGTATTGTGGGTTCCACCACAGTTATTTTTTGGAATGTCTTCGTGTGGTTTACTGAGTGAATGACCAATCCATCTCCATTTCTTTTTTAACATGTGTAGGTTTTTACAACTTGCCAGAGATCTTCGTTCATAGCTTTATCTAGTCGCCTTATCAGGCAACCATTTACAAACTTCGGAAGTTTGTTGGTCAATGTGTTGGAGACTCTTCATGTTTCTGCACCATACAAAAGACGGATTTGATATTGCTCTTTATATCTGAAGTTAATATTTTGCTTAGAGGGAGACAAGCGTATGTCTTGCCTTAACTATTCTGGCTTTCACATCCTCGTCTTACTCGAGTAAGTAAGGACATGACTTTTGTTAAGTAAGGACATGACTTTAGCTAAGTAAGGACATGACGTTAGCTAAGTAAGGACATGACTATTGTTAAATAAGGACATGAATTTTAAGTAAGGACATAACTATTACTATGTACGGACATGACTATTGCAAATTCAACTATCAATATTAATGTAAACATAACACACAGAAATTCATATTTACTTTTTAGTACATTTTAATAATAGTCTATTTAAAAAAAAAGTTTTTTTTTAATATTTTATTTTACACTTTTTAGTGTCCAAAGTGTTTCTTTCGTTTTTGTTAGTATAGTTAATATAAACTAATGAGTGGCTGAGTGTTGAAATATATAAACTAAATAGTGGGTGTACCGAGAGTGTTGAAATAGATGGAAAGTAATATGTATGTTGATGAATACACCACTAATGTGTATGTTGTTTACAAATATTTGAAGCTGATTTAATTATGAGTTATGACTTTCCGTTTAAAATTTGAAAAAATCATTTTATTATCAGATAAATATGTTTCTACAAACTACTGCCATATCAACGAGCTAAATGTCTTTCTACAAACTACTGTCATATCAACGAGCTAAATGTCTTTCTACAAACTACTGTCATATCAACAAGCTAAATGTCTTTCTGCAAACTACTGTCATATCAACGAGCTAAATGTCTTTCTACAAACTACTGTCATGTCAACGAGCTAAATGTCTTTCTACAAATTACTGTCATATCAACCAGCTAAATGTCTTTCTACACACTACTGTCATGTCAACAAGCTAAATGTCTTTCTACAAACTACTGTCATATCAAAAAGCTAAATGTCTTTCTACAAACTACTGTCATATCAACAAGCTAAATGTCTTTCTACAAACTACTGTCATGTCAAAAAGCTGAATGTCTTTTTACAAACTACTGTCATGTCAACGAGCTAAATGTCTTTCTACAAACTACTGTCATGTCAAAAAGCTAAATGTCTTTCTACAAACTACTGTCATATCAACGAGCTAAATGTCTTTCTACAAACTACTGTCATGTCATACAATGTTACAGACTTCATATCATCTAATGTCACAGACTTCATATCATCTAATGTTACAGACTTCATGTCATCCAATGTTACAAACTGCATATCGTCCAATGTTACATACTTCATGTCATCCAATGTTACAGACTTCATATTATACAATGTTACAGACTGCATATCGTCCAATGTTACAGACTTCGTATCAACTAATGTTACAGCCTTCATGTCATTCAATGTTACAGACTTGTTACTTTGACAGTTCAATGTAACTATCAGGTAAGGTAACATGTTTTTTTTTAAAATGTACATCATATCACTATAAAGAAACACGATGTATGGATTAACAGATAACTTGTACGACATTCCTGTACAATCTCTTGTCAACTTGATACTGATTGCTGTTTTTTTTTTTCAATTCCCCTGACTTAAACAAAGGTCACGTGATAGAATGAAACATTTACCAAAAGGTTGATTTGTGTGTGACTTGTGTTGAGTTGTTGACCTCACTACAGTACATTCACTATCATTGTCTTCTGTCTTATACTGACCTCACTATTATTGTCATTTGTCTTACATTGACCTCACTCCAGACCAGTGGTCGGCAAAGTGCGGCTCCGGAGCCGCATGTGGCTCTTTGGCTCCTTAAGTGCGGCTCTGGCATTTAGTTTTATTTAGCGTACAATTTATTTAGTGTACTACTTATTTAGTGTAATAAAAGTTTACTTAACAAGCAGATTTGGCTCCCACTATATTTTTTTAATTGTTGTAATGTTCATATTTGGCTCTTTGACTGATAAGTTTGCTGACCACTGCTCTAGACTAACATTGTCTTATACTGACCTCAGTATTATTGTCATTTGTTTTACATTGACCTCACTATAGACTAACATTCTCTTAACACTGATCTCACTACAGTACATTAACTTTTATTATCTTCTGTCTTTCATTGACCTCACTATAGACTAACATTGTCTTTAACTGACCTCACTAGAATAAGTTCACTATCATTGTATACTGTCTTATATTGACCTCACTACTGTACATTATTGTCTACTGAAAATAATCAATTATCTTCAAAATCATAATATTTTTTCTAATATTTTACATAAACATTATTCAGTATTATCACATATTGTATTTCATAGCATCAGCCACTTCACTCAATATCAGTGCACTGTTATTACATTAATATCATATGTTCTTTTCAATTGCATTATAATATGTCAACAATCAAAACATTTTACACATGTAAAATGAATGAATACTCACAAAAGTTAAAATACTTTGACTGATACAACTGTATGTTAACATGAGTGTCGATGGGGCACAAATTAAATACATGAAGTGAGAACTGTTGTACATTTGTTATGAAATATAATTTAATGATATTGTTATGAAATATAATTTAATGATATTGTTATGAAATATAATTTAACGATATTGTTATGAAATATAATTTAATGATATTGTTATGAAATATAATTTAATGATATTGTTATGAAATATAATTTAACGATATTGTTATGAAATATAATTTAACGATATTGTTATGAAATATAATTTAATGATATTGTTATGAAATATAATTTAATGATATTGTTATGAAATATAATTTAATGATATTGTTATGAAATATAATTTAATGATGGATCTAAGATATCGTGGAGTTTCAGTTAGGGTACATCCTTTTTTATTACATTTTCGTTTTTGTGTTGAGGATTGTAGTTTGTGTGTTGAGGATTGTAGTTTGTGTTGAGGATTGTAGTTTGTGTGTTGAGGATTGTAGTTCGTGTGTTGAGGATTGTAGTTTGTGTGTTGAGGATTGTAGTTTGTGTGTTGAGGATTGTAGTTTGTGTGTTGAGGATTGTAGTTTGAACTAAAAACGTAACCCTCGGATAGAAACTAATTTATAAGACCAGATTCTTCCCCTTTCCTTCAACCATACAAATGGGTTCCAGTGTTTGCCATCTATTGATGTAACATTCCCTGAGACTGATTTGTATCAAGATTAATGATTGCGGTCATGACAGCAATCAACTGAAAACTAACAATAATCAAGCTAAAGAAGAACATACAATTTGTAAAAAAAAGTCTTTACTGAAACAAACGAGGAAACAATTTACCTGGTCTCTGGTCAAAGTTTGATTGTCTAATTATTATACCATGTCTTCAAAACACATTGGAAGTGTGTCGATCCAATGTATGCATCACACTTCACTTCAATACAGATGTAAGACCACAATATAATAATGATAGCCAGGTTGTGGGACGACATTTATCTGTGTCAAGAAGCAACATTCACTACAGAACGTTATCGAAGTTAATGAGATAAAACTATATAGTGTAAGTGTGTGTTAAACCGGGACAGTATTTCTAAACAAACCCTGACTATGTATATTACTACTTACATTCATTGCTTATCATCTACATTAAATTGTCATGGTTGATACAACACAACTAATGAACAGCCTAGATGGTGATACAACATAACTAATGAAAAGCCTAATTGGTAATACAACACAACTAATGAACAGCCTAGTTGGTGATACAACACAACTTATGAAGAGTCTAATTGGTGATACAACACAACTAATGAACAGCCTAGTTAGTGATACAACACAACTAATGAACAGCCTAGTTGGTGATACAACACAACTAATGAACAGCCTAGTTGGTGATAAACACAACTAATGAACAGCCTAGTTGGTGATACAACACAACTAATGAACAGCCTAGTTGGTGATACAACACAACTAATGAACAGCCTAGTTGGTACATCTATAAGAAAGGAAACATGTGTGCGATTGGTATCTTCGTCAACAGAATTGATAAGACTAAGTGCCAACAGACAAAGTTCCAACCGACAAAGTGCCAACAAACAAAGTGCCAACAGACAAAGGGCCAACTATTTATTCCATTTCTTAAACATTTGTGGCAGATTCATCCAGTGACCCAGGGAATAAGTTTGCATTTACCACAGAGGTCAAAGGTTATTTGGAAATAGCGAGCACAACAAAAAAAAATTCACATTAAAATATTCCCAATTCAGTTTACCTCTCTTTACATCACATACCTATATACAACTATTTAGAAATATCTTTTTTTGTTCATTTAAGACCCAAATATTGAGTAGAATAGAACCACCAAATCTTCAATAGAACATGTTCCTTATAGTCCACAAAGTTTGCTTCATATAAAGTTGCACTAATATTACATTCGAAATTTTCAATTCATCAAAAACAGTGTCAAGCAGACTGGAATACTTGTGAGACGAATGTCTAAAAACCTATCAAATTTATTAATTCAGACAATTTATTGACTTTAAATTAAGTTTGCAAATAAAATAAAAACAAACTGTTCGATTATGATGATAAATTCGAATGTCTTCATTGAACTCAAGATTTCAGGACAAAAAAAAGTTCACGACTTGTCCTTCACAGATAAAATATTTTTTTTTATTGATTATTGATTTTGATAACACTTTTTATTTCTTCTAAAGATATAACTGATGTTATTTTAGTGTTTTCTAATCAAGTCAAGGGCGACGTGTGGAGGGATAGGGGGACGGGAATTAGACGTCATAGTTGTGTACTTCAGTAATAGGACAGAATGACGTGTTTCTGTTAGTACATGTACTCACAATGAGCAGAATGACGTGTTAGTGCTAGTACATGTACTCACAATGAGCAGAATGACGTGTTAATGCTAGTACATGTACTTACAATGAACAGAATGACGTGTTAGTGCTAGTACATGTACTCACAATGAACAGAATGCCGTGTTAGTGCTAGTACATGTATTCACAATGTACAGAATGCCGTGTTACTGTTAGTACATGTACTCACAGTGTACAGAATGCCGTGTTACTGTTAGTACATGTACTCACAATGTAGCAGTGTTTGATGGGGGACTAGACCAACTCTATCTGGAATATTTCGATATGGGATTCATCTCCAATGTCTTTCATGAGGCCAGTGGGAAACCTTAAAGGTCCTACTTGGTGTCTTCCTAGCTATCGAACACACGAACAAGATGAATGCGATTATAAAAAATAAATATTAATTCACACAATGGCATTAAACTGCGCCGTGCAGCCCAACAACAGTGTAATTTCTTCAACGGACAATTGACTGTGTTTAATTGAACAGTTTCTCTATGTCCGATACTGTATGGCTGGAAGTAAATCACCTTAATGAAGGCCTAAGATACTAGTGTCACTCAAACACAACTTAGAGATTCAGCCCTGAGCTATAATTCAATCAGCTGGTAATACAACATTTGAAGATATAAATCTTGTCCATTGATTTATCTTCTGAAGCCCCTGACTCCGCCCAGTAATGTCATGAACAGTCGCCATGTTCTTATGACATTAAAAACTCGATAATTTATTTTCAATAAACAATTATAACCGAGAAAAAGTTTTTAAAAAAATCCAAAAGGAGGCTTTGGATCGACAAATTCTGATAAGAAAATATTGTAACTTTAAATTCAATTGATTGGATTTTTTTAATGATATGATTGGATGCGACATATTTCCCTTTCTTGTATCTTCAAAGTATAATGTCTTGATAATGTCTGGTGGTGGAGGTAAACAAAGTATAATGTCTTGATAATGTCTGGTGATGGAGGTAAGCAAAGGAAATGTCTTGATAATGTCTGGTGGTTTAGTGTGATGGAGTTAAACAAAGTATAATGTTTTGATAATGTCTGGTGGTTTAGTGTGATGGAGGTAAGCAAAAAGGATGCTGCAATACAGTCCGTACCCCATCCGAAAACCTTACACACCAACTTGTCCAACATTACAATACAAATATATCAATTAGCTATCCAAAATTACGATACAAAGATATCGCCAATCTGTCTCCTAGTTACAATATAAAAATATCGCAAAACTATTTCCTAGTTACAATATTAACTTATCGCCAAACTGTCTCCTAGTTACAATATTAACTTATCGCCAATCTGTCTCCTAGTTACAATATAAATATATCGCCAATCTGTCTCCTAGTTACAATATAAAGATATCGCTGATCTGTCTCCTAGTTACAATATAAAGATATCGCTAATCTGTCTCCTAGTTACAATATAAAGATATCGCTAATCTGTCTCCTAGTTACAATATAAAGATATCGCTAATCTGTCACCTAGTTACAATATAAAGATATCGCCAATCTGTCTCCTAGTTACAATATAAAGATATCGCCAATCTGTCTCCTAGTTACAATATAAAGATATCGCCAATCTGTCTCCTAGTTACAATATAAAGATATCGCCAATCTGTCTCCTAGTTACAATATAAAGATATCGCCAATCTGTCTCCTAGTTACAATATAAAGATATCGCTAAAATGTTTAACGTTATTATGGAATGATTTCGTCAAGCTAAGGGCTCGTTCATTAATAGCGTAAACAATTGGGTGGGGGGAGGGTCTGAGAAAGGGTGATTTAGTAATTTGGTGGGGGGGGAGGGTCTGAGAAAGGGTGATTTAGTAATTTGGTGGGGGGGGAGGGTCTGAGAAAGGGTGATTTAGTAATTTGGTGGGGGGGGGGAGGGTCTGAGAAAGGGTGATTTAGTAATTTGGTGGGGGGGAGGGTCTGAGAAAGGGTGATTTAGTAATTTGGTGGGGGGAGGGTCTGAGAAAGGGTGATTTAGTAATTTGGTGGGGGGGGAGGGTCTGAGAAAGGGTGATTTAGTAATTTGGTGGTGGGGGGGAGGGTCTGAGAAAGGGTGATTTAGTAATTTGGTGGGGGGAGGGTCTGAGAAAGGGTGATTTAGTAATTTGGTGGGGGGGAGGGGTCTGAGAAAGGGTGATTTAGTAATTTGGTGGGGGGAGGGTCTGAGAAAGGGTGATTTAGTAATTTGGTGGGGGGGAGGGTCTGAGAAAGGGTGATTTAGTAATTTGGTGGGGGGAGGGTCTGAGAAAGGGTGATTTAGTAATTTGGTGGGGGGGGAGGGTCTGAGAAAGGGTGATTTAGTAATTTGGTGGGGGGGGAGGGTCTGAGAAAGGGTGATTTAGTAATTTGGTGGGGGGGGGAGGGTCTGAGAAAGGGTGATTTAGTAATTTGGTGGGGGGGGGAGGGTCTGAGAAAGGGTGATTTAGTAATTTGGCGGGGGGGAGGTCTGAGAAAGGGTGATTTAGTAATTTGGTGGGGGGGGGAGGGTCTGAGAAAGGGTGATTTAGTAATTTGGTGGGGGGGGGGAGGGTCTGAGAAAGGGTGATTTAGTAATTTGGTGGGGGGGGAGGGTCTGAGAAAGGGTGATTTAGTAATTTGGTGGGGGGGGGGGAGGGTCTGAGAAAGGGTGATTTAGTAATTTGGTGGGGGGGGAGGGTCTGAGAAAGGGTGATTTAGTAATTTGGCGGGGGGGAGGGTCTGAGAAAGGGTGATTTAGTAATTTGGTGGGGGGGGGAGGGTCTGAGAAAGGGTGATTTAGTAATTTGGTGGGGGGAGGGTCTGAAAAGGGTGATTTAGTAATTTGGTGGTGGGGGGAGGGGTCTGAGAAAGGGTGATTTAGTAATTTGGTGGGGGGAGGGTCTGAGAAAGGGTGATTTAGTAATTTGGTGGGGGGAGGGTCTGAGAAAGGGGGTGATTTAGTAATTTGGTGGGGGGAGGGGTCTGAGAAAAGGGTGATTTAGTAATTTGGTGGGGGGGAGGGTCTGAGAAAGGGTGATTTAGTAATTTGGTGGGGGGGGAGGGTCTGAGAAAGGGTGATTTAGTAATTTGGTGGGGGGGGAGGGGTCTGAGAAAGGGTGATTTAGTAATTTGGTGGGGGGGAGGGTCTGAGAAAGGGTGATTTAGTAATTTGGTGGGGGGTCTGAGAAAGGGTGATTTAGTAATTTGGTGGGGGGGAGGGTCTGAGAAAGGGTGATTTAGTAATTTGGTGGGGGGGGGGAGGGTCTGAGAAAGGGTGATTTAGTAATTTGGTGGGGGGGGGAGGTTAAGAGAAAGGGTGATTTAGTAATTTGGTGGGGGGGGAGGGTCTGAGAAAGGGTGATTTAGTAATTTGGTGGGGGGGGAGGGTCTGAGAAAGGGTGATTTAGTAATTTGGTGTGGGGGGAGGGTCTGAGAAAGGGTGATTTAGTAATTTGGTGGGGGGGGAGGGTCTGAGAAAGGGTGATTTAGTAATTTGGTGGGGGGAGGGTCTGAAAAGGGTGATTTAGTAATTTGGTGGGGGGGGAGGGTCTGAGAAAGGGTGATTTAGTAATTTGGTGTGGGGGGGAGGGTCTGAGAAAGGGTGATTTAGTAATTTGGTGTGGGGGGGGTCTGAGAAAGGGTGATTTAGTAATTTGGTGGGGGGAGGGTCTGAGAAAGGGTGATTTAGTAATTTGGTGGGGGGAGGGTCTGAGAAAGGGTGATTTAGTAATTTGGTGTGGGGGGAGGGTCTGAGAAAGGGGTGATTTAGTAATTTGGTGGGGGGGGAGGGTCTGAGAAAGGGTGATTTAGTAATTTGGTGGGGGGGGGAGGGTCTGAGAAAGGGTGATTTAGTAATTTGGTGGGGGGGGGAGGGTCTGAGAAAGGGTGATTTAGTAATTTGGTGTGGGGGGGAGGGTCTGAGAAAGGGTGATTTAGTAATTTGGTGGGGGGAGGGTCTGAGAAAGGGTGATTTAGTAATTTGGTGGGGGGGGAGGGTCTGAGAAAGGGTGATTTAGTAATTTGGTGGGGGGAGGGGTCTGAGAAAGGGTGATTTAGTAATTTGGTGGGGGGGGAGGGTCTGAGAAAGGGTGATTTAGTAATTTGGTGGGGGGGGAGGGTCTGAGAAAGGGTGATTTAGTAATTTGGTGGGGGGGGAGGGTCTGAGAAAGGGTGATTTAGTAATTTGGTGGGGGGGGAGGGTCTGAGAAAGGGTGATTTAGTAATTTGGTGGGGGGAGGGTCTGAGAAAGGGTGATTTAGTAATTTGGTGGGGGGGGAGGGTCTGAGAAAGGGTGATTTAGTAATTTGGTGGGGGGGGGAGGGTCTGAGAAAGGGTGATTTAGTAATTTGGTGGGGGGGGAGGGTCTGAGAAAGGGTGATTTAGTAATTTGGTGGGGGGGGGAGGGTCTGAGAAAGGGTGATTTAGTAATTTGGTGGGGGGTAGGGTCTGAGAAAGGGTGATTTAGTAATTTGGTGTGGGGGGGGGAGGGTCTGAGAAAGGGTGATTTAGTAATTTGGTGGGGGGGGGGGAGGGTCTGAGAAAGGGTGATTTAGTAATTTTGTGGGGGGGAGGGTAAAGTTTTTTTTTTGACGTCAACAATTAGCTGAGGGTAGCGACCATTCTTAGTTTGAATCATCAAATATAAATTTTATCCACCGTTCAATGAAATAAATGGATGGTGTTTAATATGACGAATTTTATAAGAATTTTAGTGTATAGAGTACTAGTATAAATGACTCAATTGGAACTATTTTTAGCCATTACAATTTTGAAATAAGAACGAATTCAATTTTTATATTTCTGTCGGCAGAGCGCTAATTCATTAACATAATTTGATATAGTATGAAGATATCTCATTATTCCTAAACGATTTATAACACTGGGTAACGTCCAAAAAATCGTCAGGGTTTTCTCAACTGATTTAGACTAATTTTGGTGTTCTGAGTCCGAATATCACATTGATTTTGCTCTTTCAGGTCTTCTTGAGATACAGTTATAGACCTGCCTGACGAGCTATACGTATTCTAATATCAGGTTTTTGAGTCAATCATTTTTCTAAATTAGCTGCATAAAAATTAGCAGCAAAATAATCACAATTATAAAAACAGAGATAATTATATTTATTTATAAATTATCAATCTGGATTATCACTTGATTATTTAATGTATCAGCACTTGATTGGGTTAAATAAGCCAATCAAATTGATTCTAAATTTCACTGGCTTACACTCAGTTGCATCCTGCTATTACTTTCAGTTTATTGATATGGCTTCAGCGCAACGGTCATGCAGGAATAATCCTGACGTTTTCTGCTACATCTGCGGAGAATACACGCTGTCAGTGGACAGGAAGAACATCACAAGATTTGTGAAGCACGCCTACCAGGCTTACTTTAAAGTCAAGCTGGGTGACCAAGATAAGTCCTGGGCACCGCACACGGTGTGCAAGTTGTGCGTGGAATACCTCCGACTGTGGACGAAGGACGCGAAAACTTCAAAGAAGTTTGTGATTCCGATGATTTGAAGGGAGCCGTTTGACCATGCATCGGATTGTTACTTCTGTGCCATCAATACTACTGGCATCAACCGGAAGAATCGGCACAGCCTCCAGTACCTGACCTTCCATCTTCTCGTCGTCCAGTTGCTCACTGCGAAGAAATTCCTGTACCAGCGTTCAGAGAACTTCCTGACAGCGACGATGAGGCCACCATTTCAGGCGAGGGAGGAGATACAGAAGAGGAGTATGAATCACAAGATGGTCCGCAGCCGTTCTCACAATGCGAGCTTAATGATCTGGTTCGGGATCTCAGCTTGTCGAAGACTTCCTCCGAACTGTTGGCCTCTAGACTCAAAGAGAAAAATCACTTTCTTCCGTAGAAGGCATGAGGTCTACATGGGCTACTTCTGCCAGGAGGAAGACCTTGTGTACTGCCGATATGTCGCCGGTCTTCTTGATAAACTCGGCGGTCCTCTATACGATCCGAGAGATTGGCGACTCTTCATTGACAGCTGCAAGCGCTCTTTGAAGTGTGTACTTCTCCACAACGGGAACCAGTTCGCCTCAATCCCTCTTGACACTCTACAACCCTTGAAGAGAAATATGAAGCACTGAAGTATGTGCTCGACAAAATCCAATATAAGCAGCACCAATGGATCATCTGCGTCGACTTGAAGATGGTGAACTTTCTACTTGGTCAGCAGTCCGGGTTCACAATGTAGCCATGCATTACATGTATGTGGGACAGTCGCAAATAAAGAGTGGCCGGCGCGAGAGCAGTTAGTACCTGGAGCGAGAAATATCATAAACGAACCTCTTGTTGACCGGGAGAAGATATTGATCCCACCGCTACACATGAAGCTTGGGTTAATGAAACAGTTTACGCGGATCGGAGGTGCTTGACTTACATGTGCCCACAGATACGGCAGCTCATAAAGAACACAGAGTTCCAAAACTCCATGAACACGCTAGAGTGCGCCGCCTGGAAATCGTTTGTGCAGGTGGTGAACAACTTCCTGTGGAACATGAAGGCAGCAAACCACGCCTGACTCAGCAGCATGATAGAGGACTTCCAAAAACTCGGGTGTTTGATGAGTATAAAGATGCACTTCCTGTTCTCACACATGGAGAAGTTTCCTGAAAACCTTGGGGCGATGAGCAGGGAGAAAGGTTCCATCAGGACATCCGCCAAATGGAGGAAAGGTACCAGGGGAGGTGGGACGCAGTCATGCTGGCGGACTACTGCTGGTCGCTGAAGAGAGACAACCCAGCAGCTGCTCACACACGGGAATCGAAGAAACGCCGATTTATGCCTTGAACTCTGAACTTTTGTTTCCCGTAACACTCATTCTTATACTAATATTATGATAATTATGCTTATCAAATTTGGTGAAGTAACTAAAAACTGAATGAATTTGAAAACGTTGAATTTTATTTCTTGAGTAAAACGGAAAAAATCGTCAGGGGTTTATCAGCGGATGATTCGCAAAAATGTGTTGTTGTTTTTTTTTTTTTTACAAAAAACCGATTTTTTAAAAATTTCTGTAGTAAAAATTCCTGACCTGATTGAGCAAAACCAAGGTCATTTTTGGAATCAGAGCATCAAAATTAGTCCAATTCAACTGGAAAACACAGGACGATTTAAAAAAAAATTTGTTACCCAGTGTAATCATTCATTTATTACGGATAAATATTGTTTACTCTTGGTCCGTCCTTTCAATCAAATGTAAGAACCAATAGTAGCCCTTCAGGTATTCTAAATGTACATCTGTGATATGTCGTCAATTATTGCATACTGCTCTTCAAAATCAAAACAACAATTATTGCACACTGCTCTATAAAATCAAAACAACATTTAGCGTTTATCTCATTAGTATATGAAAATGTCAGGTTGATGAAATAAAGAAATATTTGTAAGTGATAATCTGTAGGTGTCAAACTTCAGAGGAGAAAGTGAGAGCATTGAGTGGCCTGTAATTTGAGTACAGGAATACTTATCAGATGTAAATCACAGCGTTAGATATTTAGGACTACATAAAGTACTATGAGCTGTTTACACACTGAACTTTAATTTTGTTTACAGTACTTCTATAAAATAGAAGAAAAAAAATGACCCGTCGATTTTTCACTATTTTGTAGCAATACCTTTATGATAAAAAAATTATTACCAGTTGTACATGCATCATTGAAATATTTCCTTCAGCTATATGTTAAACAATGTTTATGACTAAAACTTTCTTTTTACTTCCTGAAACTGTTACAATTTTGTAGTATTTATCACATCTATGTATGATCAAATTATAAAATGTATTGATGTCACATGAAATTGTCATGTATCAACTTTTTAAAATGCAATCAGCTCATTGCATATATCTTGTATATAGATGAATCTCGTCTACACGTTAACAATTTTGTTGTTATCAGTTTGTTATCAGGTTAATTTACTATTTTTTAAAACAATGTCTCATTCACTGAATTATTTATATAGGTCATGATTTAATTTATGGCTAGAAATATGATAAAGCCCCCCCACCCCCAATCATGCCTGCTTCCAAAACACAGCAGAATCTAATGATGTCATCACAAAGGATTTGATGACGAACACATTGACTTTACCCTGCTGTGATTCATATGTATTGATGATCTTGGCAGGAAGTGACGCAGGATATAGAAAGTGGGCCATCGGAAGGAGAAACCTCATGTGGCAGTTACCAGATTTTGGAGAGATTTGTTTACTACTGACAGAGTAGCTCGGGTACAAGATGGGGCGTGAATCAAACAACACTGTATTACTGTACCAAACAACACTGTACCCCTGTACCAAACAACACTGTACTCTTGTACCAAACAACACCGTACTCTTGAACCAAACAACACTGTACTCTTGAACCAAACAACACTGTACTCTTGTACCAAACAAAACTGCGCTCTTGTACCAAACAACACTGTACTCTTGAACCAAACAACACTGTACTCTTGAACCAAACAACACTGTACTCTTGTAGAAATGAATGAATCAGATGCGGTTCATGAAATCAATCATGATTAAAATTAACGGTCAGATTATTTGTACACGCCGTAAATTGGTTTTGAAGTTTAGCTTAATACATTTAACATTTCACTGCGACACAATTCATATGAACCTTTTGGTGACTTATCTGTACTTTGAGCTGATATTTTTTTTAAAATTAGAATACAAAGTATACTAACAAGATGTTGGAGTTAGCCATTTTTGAAGATTCCATTCACACACTGTATTAGTCATAATATACGAGACAAAAAACTTCAAAAATAAAGATTCAGTCCATTCAGTCACGTGATGTCAACCCCCTATAAGACTATTCAATACATACAATTGTGAGAGGTTGTCATTTTATAAAAACAGTTGCACTAAACTATCAGCCTAATTGAAGATCTTATTGGTCCTTAGCTTATTGCTTGTGTCTCCTATAACTATCGTCTGCCATTCGTTTAGTCCATACTTCCTACCGCGCTCATATTTATTTTTTAATGTTTTTATTTCAAGTTATAAAGCACTGTGTGCGGAAGGTTTAGCTGGACACAGCTAGTATGATTGGTTAAGAATTTTTTTACTAAATAAATTGTATTAATTCAACTTGACACAAAAAACAGCTCACACATCAACTAACTTGACACTAAATAACAGCCCACCCATCAACCTGACACTAAAGAACAGCCCACACGTCAACCTGACACTAAAGAACAGCCCACACGTCAACTTGACACTAAAGAACAGCCCACACGTCAACTTGACACTAAAGAACAGCCCACCCGTCAACTTGACACTAAAGAACAGCCCACACGTCAACTTGACACTAAAGAACAGCCCACCCATCAACCTGACACTAAAGAACAGCCCACACGTCAACTTGACACTAAAGAACAGCCCACACGTCAACTTGACACTAAAGAACAGCCCACACGTCAACTTGACACTAAAGAACAGCCCACCCGTCAACTTGACACTAAAGAACAGCCCACCCGTCAACTTGACACTAAAGAACAGCCCACACGTCAACTTGACACTAAAGAACAGCCCACACGTCAACTTGACACTAAAGAACTGCCCACCCGTCAACTTGACACGAAATGACAGCTGAACTATTAACATAGCACTAAATAACAGCCCAACTATAAACTTAGCACTAAATAAGCAAGAGTCCACAACACAAGAGCATGAAGCTTGAGATACAAATGTGATATTGAAAAGGAATGACTGGCGCTTGTCTTCAGGTCGTAACAAATTTGAAAGAAAACTTCACCGAAAGGACAACATTGTTTAAACAAAGAATTCTAATGTAATCAAAGAACTTTAGTTTAATCAAAGAATTTAATTTCAAACTAACAATTTTAGTCAAATTAAAGAACTATAGCTTCATCCAAGAACATTAGTTCAATGCAAGAAGTTTAGTACATCACATAATTAGTTCAATGCAAGAAGTTTAGTACAATCACATAATTAGTTCAATGCAAGAAGTTTAGTACAATCACATAATTTTAGTTCAATGCAAGAAGTTTAGTACAATCACATAATTTTAGATCAATGCAAGAAGTTTAGTACAATCACATAATTTTAGTTCAATGCAAGAAGTTTAGTACAATCAGATAATTTTAGTTCAATGTAAGAAGTTTAGTACAATCACATAATTTTAGTTCAATCACTTTTTGTAGTTTTGTTTATTTAAGTTGTATGTATTCATTTGTAAACCATTTGAGGTCATAACCGTTTAGAACGCTGTCCAACAGACTCTTTTAATTATATTGAGTCCATTAATTAATATCTTGTAGATTTCTGAAGCTGATTTTGTATTAATGAGAACATTATAATGGTGATTAAAATATCAAGATAAATACAGAAGTTCAGTAAGAGTCCTATAACATCAACATTCTATAACAGTAACAGCATATAACAGTAACAACATGTAAAAGTAACAGCTTATAACAGTAACACCTATAATAGTAACAGCTTATAACAGTAACACCTATAATAGTAACAGCAGCTTATAACAGTAACACCTATAACAGTATAACAGTCTAAAACTTTGCCACATAGAGCAGTTTTTTTTTACATATTTACGCTCAATGTATATCAGTTTTATTAATACAGGAGATACTAATTGCAAGTTTCATTCTTCTAAAACTAATATGTAACATAAAAATGTGTTTTAATTATACCAAGAAGAAAAAAAAATATAGTAATTTATGAAATGGCGAAATTATAACATCAAAATACTCTGGACTTAAAAGGGCTTCCAACTCTATGCATTGTGAAACTAAATAGAGTGGACATCTTTAAACTACATTCATTGACTAAATGAAAGATGCATTCAAAGTTGATATCTATATTAGTGCCCTCGCTTTTTTTAACCATTGAAATGTCTACAAAAATGTGTATTATCTAAGTAATTATTTGTAACTATTACAGCCTTTTACAAAAAGCTGATTTTAAAAAAGTCTGTGTTACTATTATTTTTTTTTCTTTGTCTAATCTTTAAGTGAAATGAACATTTTTTTTTAAAACCTGCTTCTGTTAAACTGCCGACATAAATAGTTCATAGTTTGTATGTCACATAAGATTAGATTCAATCTACATTATCTATCACTTTATTCTTCTGATAAAATGTCTCGTATAATTTATCAGGTAAGTCTTACTCCACTGACTTAAAGACAGTACATTCAAATGACAAGTTGAATTCCTTTTCAAACAATTTTCTACTCAACAAAGTTTTCTAAACAATTAGTTTATCTGAACTCTATCTAGTCTACAGAGTGTAGACAATGTTGTCAACTTTTGATAAAGTAGTGAAAAAATACGAATGGAGATTTTGTTTTCAGGCTAAAGATCTGGGTTTGTCTAGTTGACGGACGGCAGTGTACATGAAATCGTCATTGTTCTATTTGCACGAACCTTTAAATATGACATCAGATTTATTTCTAACTTTTAACTTAGAGGTTTTTTTTCCTTTTTCTTTGATTAAGAGGGGAAAAAAGAAGAGTAGAAAAAAAGTTTTTAAACGTCTGTACGAAACATTACCTCATTCGTGGTCAACTATCTATCCCACACAAACTCATTCGTGGTCAACTATCTATCCAACACCACCTCATTCGTGGTCAACTATCTATCCCACACAACCTCATTCGTGGTCAACTATCTATCCCACACAACCTCATTCGTGGTCAACTATCTATCCCACACAACCTCATTCGTGGTCAACTATCTATCCCACACAACCTCATTCGTGGTCAACTATCTATCCCACACAACCTCATTCATGGTCACCAATCTATCCCACACAACCTCATTCACGGTCACCTATCCAGGCCCGTAGCCAGGTCAAAGTAAGCAGGGGGGCACCAATACCCAGCAAGGGGGTACTTTCTCATTTTAGTTACTTTTTCTTTATTTTTTTTACTATTTTTCTTCTTTTTAAGCGGGGGGGGTGGGCACTCCACACCTAGCGGGGGGGGGGCACGGCCCCCAGTGTCCCCCCCCCCTTGGCTACGGGGCTGCACCTATCTATCCCACACAACCTCATTCGTGGTCAGCTAGCTGTCAAATAAATAATTCCATAATGTAGGTGTAGCGAATATTGTTTACCTTTACAATATTGAACACTAGTATTTTGAACAATAGAATATTGGACAATAGAATATTGAACAGTAGAATATTGAACAGTAGAATATTGAACAGTAGAATATTAAACAGTAGAAAATTGAATAATAGAATATTGAACAGTAGAATATTGAACAGTAGAATATTGAACAGAAGAATATTGAACAATAGAATATTGAACAGTAGAATATTGAATAATAGAATATTGAACAATAGAATATTGAACAGTAGAATATTGAGCACTAGTATTTTGAACAATAGAATATTGAACAGTAGAATATTGAACAGCAGAATATTGAACAGCAGAATATTGAACAGTAGAATATTGAACAATGCTGTAGCAATTATAGTGTTGCTGCTGTTCTAAGACCAAGATGTAAATGGTCACAGCCAAACCACAATAATGTAATCTCTTTCCTGGACAAGTTTCGTAACAGTGACCACTCCAATATTGACCCGGTTCAACAACAGTGACCACTCCTATATTGACCCGGTTCAACAACAGTGACCACTCCAATATTGACCCGGTTCAATAACAGTGACCACTCCTATATTGATCCGGCTCAACAACAGTGACCACTCCTATATTGACCCGGTTCAACAACAGTGACCACTCCTATATTGACCCGGTTCAACAACAGTGACCACTCCTATATTGACCCGGTTCAACATAAACTGATTGAAACATTAACCGCAGACACTTTGTTTTGTAATGATGATAAAGGAGCTATTGCTGAAGGCTACATTTGTCTGGGCAGTGAGGATACAACACCATGGTGACATGAGTAGAACGTAGTAACATGAAGCAACACCATGGTGACATGATGAGTAGAACGTAGTAACATGAAGCAACACCATGGTGACATGATGGGTAGAACGTAGTAACATGAAGCAACACCATGGTGACATGATGAGTAGAACGTAGTAACATGAAGCAACACCATGGTGACATGATGAGTAGAACGTAGTAACATAAAACAACACCATGGTGACATGATGAGTAGAACGTAGTAACATGAAACAACACTATGGTGACATGATGAGTAGAACGTAGTAACAAAACAACACCATGGTGACATGATGAGTAGAACGTAGTAACATGAAGCATCACCTTGGTGACATGATGAATAGAGAGATGTGACAGAGCAACACAGCATAGGTACATGATGAGTAGAAAGTTGTGATAGAACAACACACCATGAGTACATGATGAGAAGAAAGTTGTGATAGATCAACACAGCATGGGTACATGATGAGTAGAAAGTTGTGATAGAACAACACACCATGGGTACATGATGAATAGAAAGATGTGACAGAGCAACACAGCATAGGTACATGATGAGTAGAAAGTTGTGATAGAACAACACACCATGGGTACATGATGAGAAGAAAGTTGTGATAGAACAACACAGCATGGGTACATGATGAGTAGAAAGTTGTGATAGAACAACAATGCATGGGTACATTATGAATACAAAGTTGTGATAGAACAACACACCATGGGTACATGATGAGTAGAAAGTTGTGATAGAACAACACACCATGGGTATATGATGAGTAGAAAGTTGTGATCGAACAACACAGCATGGGTACATGATGAGAAGAAAGTTGTGATAGAACAACACACCATGGGTGTATGATTAGTAGAAAGTTGTGATAGAACAACAATGCATGGGTACATTATGAATACAAAGTTGTGATAGAACAACACACCATGGGTACATGATGAATAGAAAGATGTGACAGAGCAACACAGCATAGATACATGATGAGTAGAAAGTTGTGATAGAACAACACACCATGGGTACATGATGAGAAGAAAGTTGTGATAGAACAACACAGCATGGGTATATGATGAATAGAAAGCTATGATAGAACAACACAGCATGGGTACATGATGAGTAGAAAGTTGTGATAGAAATACACAGCATGGGTACATGATGAATAGAAAGTTGTGATAGAACAACACACCATGGGTACATGATGAATAGAAAGTTGTGATAGAACAACACACCTTGGGGACATGATGATTAGACATTTGTGACAGGAAAAAGCACCGTGGCGACATGATAGTCAAATGTTCCCTGGAAGCCCAGTGTTAGAATCCTTCATTTATTTTATATCAGACCAAGTTCAACAAACAGGACATGATTAGTGCTTTGCTGATTTTTTAAAAAAAAAGAACAACAAATAAAGATTATCAGTAAGTGCCAACAGATTGATTCATGGGTGGGGATGTTCTATCAATTTACACAGTGGTTTACGATTGAATAATGTCTTGGGGATGTTCTATCAATTTACACAGTGGTTTACGATTGAATAATGTCTTGGGGATGTTGTATCTTAACGCAGTGATTCTCAATATTCTATTCAACAGCGATCACGAAAACATTTTCCAAACATTAGGTTTTTGAAAAACAGCTGAACTCCTAGGTTATTGTTTTTATAATCAGTTCAGTTTGCTGTTGTATTGATGAGTAGGTCTTCTGTAATATAAAGCTAGGCCTCCCTGTTGTACTGATGAGTAGGTCTTCTGTAATATACAGCTGGTCCTCGGTGTTGTATTGATGAGTAGGTCTTCTGTAATATAAAGATAGTCCTCGCTGTTGTATTGATGAGTAGGTCTTCTGTAATATAAAATTAGGCCTTCATAACACCATAAAGAACCCTGGAGTGCCTTCACTTACTCAAAATACACCGCCCCCCCCCACCCTGGTTGAAAAATTCTTTTTTCTCCTTTTTTTTTGCGCCGCCACAGCTAGCATGACAGGATGTCGTGCCTGTTTTTGATAATGAAGGCACATACTAATTCTGTTGAATGGTTGGACAATATTTACATAATTACACAAAAAGTACTCAATGTCATAGAATGTATTCACGTTGAACTAAAATTAAGGGCTCGAATCACACTCACTGATACTTTTTTTTAAATTTATGAATATTTTATCCTTTAGGAGGATTAAAGAAGAATAAAACCAACTAATTTCTCAATTTCGTGAACATAAATTAAATAGACTCATATAAATACATTGACCTTTTCATATCCACAAGGCCGAGATATAATCTATCTCTTCCACAAGGCCGAAATATAATCTATCTCTTCCACAAGGCCGAGATATAATCTATCTCTATGAAAAGGTTATGCAGGTGTCACGGGTTGTCCGATATAATCTCCACTTTAGCCCTTCAACCCTTGATTTCCACTGCTACCCTGTTAATAGGTTTCCTTCACCCATTCCTATGTAATTATGCAACTATTTAATTATACATTCTCGATCCTTTAAATCAAACATTTTTTGTATCCAACCACTTGAACATCACCCGGTGTCAATAGACGACAACTTTATTGATCAACCCACTTAAAACAAGCCAAACAAGCCAAACAAGTCAAACAAGTCAAACAAGTCAAACAAGCCAAACAAGCCAAACATGTCAAACAAGCCAAACAAGTCAAACAAGCCAAACAAGTCAAACAAGCCAAACAAGTCAAACAAGCCTAACAAGTCAAACAAGCCAAACAAGTCAAACATGTCAAACAAGCCAAACAAGTCAAACAAGTCAAACCAGTCAAACAAGTCAAACAAGCCAAACAAGTCAAACAAGCCAAACAAGTCAAAAAAGTCAAATTACCTAGAAATATTGAACTTCTATTTTGGGGACCATTGCATTAGGTCAGAAAAGAATTTATATAAATAAACATTACTAAAAATAAAAGCGTGGGTGAATACATTATGGTGGACTTAACTTAATTTGCATTAATGGTAGTTGATAACTATCAATAAAAAATAACTTTATATCGATCTACAGAGACACACAGGTTAAATTGATGATGATGCCAGATATTGTACAACACAACTGGGAGGAAATTTTAACACCAGAAGATGCACATATCATCTTAGGCACGCACAACAAAAAATGTTAGTTTTTGTAAATGTCATTGTGACCTCGTTCGTTATTGTATCCAAAAATAGTCAACCTTGTTGTTATTGCCTAATATCTTAAGTCGTGGAAAAGATTAAATTGTTATTTGTTAGTTTGGCGTGTTTATAAGTTATGTAAATTGTTAAGATTGCCTTTGGTAATGCAATACGGGTCTAAATGAAAAAAAAACATTCAAAGATAAGCATTAGATAAGTTCACATATTCCTTTCATCAGTTAGCCACGCCTTTCCAACCCGGAGATGGTGGCTAATTGGCTAATGTAAATATCAGGGCAGTTTTCACTTCGAAATACAATTTTAATACCCGAAGAAAAAAAAACCCATTTGACATACAAAGTGATAAAAACTGTCGATAGTCTAACAAATCCTGACGTTTGTTTACATGTCGTAGAGATATCTCTGACATGAACTATTATGTAGAGTTGATAAGGAAAATATAAATTTCTATAAATATATGGTGAAAAATAAACAAAACATTGGAGTTAAACGTAGGTAACACATACTGGATTGAATTAAAACATGACACTTATACACAAGTCGCTGTCTAATTTTAGAATCGGTTATTAAATAAACATAAAGTAAAAGTTAAATTCATGATTAAAATTAAGCAATGACGTAATGTAAGAGTGACATGTGATGTCAGAGTTGAAGTTGATACGATGTGAGAGTTGAAGGTGATGTAAGAGTTGTAGTGATTTGAGAGTTGAAGGTTATGTAAGAGTTGAAGGTGATTTGAGAGTTGAATGTTACGTTGTTATAAAGTTGTATGTAATTATGTTGTTATAAAGTTGTATGTAATTAACAGTACGACATGTAATTAAAAGTACGACATTGTAATTAACAGTACGACATGTAATTAACAGTATGGCATGTAATTAACAGTATGGCATGTAATTCACAGTACGACATGCTATTAACAGTACGACATGCTATTAACAGTAAACATACAATTAACAGTACGGCGTATAATTATCTAAATGGCATGTAATTAATAGGATGACATGTAATTAAAAGTACAGTATGTATTTAACAGGACGATTTGTTATTAAAAGAACAGTATGTAATTAACAAGATGACATGTAATTAAAAGAACAGTATGTAATTAACAAGATGACATGTAATAAAAGTACAGTATGTAATTAACAGGATGACATGTAATTAAAAGTACAGTATGTATTTAACAGGACGATTTGTTATTAAAAGTATAGTATGTATTTAACCAGACGATTTTTCTATTAAAGGTACAGTATGTAATTAACAGGATGACATGTGATTCAATTAAAACTTGCCAAAAGAAAAAAAAACAAACAAAAAGAGTTGAAGTTTAGAAAAATATTTTGTTAACTTTGTTTCAGATGTAATAAAAACCAGTAAAGTGGCACGTACAGTACAGTAAACCATTAATGAGTGGCACTACAGTACAGTAAACCAGTAATGAGTGGCACGTACAGTACAGTAAAACAGTAACGAGTGGCACGTACAGTATCGTAAACCATTAATGAGTGGCACGTACAGTACAGTAAACCAGTAATGAGTGGCACGTACAGTACAGTAAACCAGTAATGAGTGGCACGTACAGTACAGTAAACCAGTAATGAGTGGCACGTACAGTACAGTAAACCAGTAATGAGTGGCACGTACAGTACAGTAAACCAGTAATGAGTGGCACTACAGCACAGTAAACCGGTAATGAGTGACACGTACAGTACAGTAAACCATTAATGAGTGGCACTACAGTACAGTAAACCAGTAAGGAGTGGCACGTAAAGTACAGTAAACCAGTAATGAGTGGCACGTACAGTAAACCAGTAATGAGTGGCATGTACAGTACAATAAACCATTAATGAGTGGCACTACAGTACAGTAAACCAGTAATGAGTGGCACGTACAGTACAGTAAACCAGTAATGAGTGGCACGTACAGTACAGTAAACCAGTAATGAGTGGCAATACAGTACAGTAAACCGGTAACGAGTGGCGCGTACAGTCCAGTAAACCAGTAATTAGTGGCACGTACAGTACAGTAAACCACTAATGAGTGCATTAATGAGTGGCACGTACAGTACAGTAAACCATTAATGAGTGGCACGTACAGTACAGTAAACCATTAATGAGTGGCACGTACAGTACAGTAAACCACTAATGTGTGGCTCGTACAGTACAGTAAACCAGTAATGAGTGCTACGTACAGTGCAGTAAACAGAACCGATATTTAAAAAAAAGATCATAAAAACAACAACAACAAAGGAAGGGTTCATGGGGTGGGGGGGGGGGCAGATGAAGTACATAATTCATCTATTTTTGTCCCACGGCGTATTAATGGATGATGTTGCTGGCACAACGGCCAGCTTCATTCACATCAAGTCAGGAACGTGTTTCCATTCACCCCTGGGTGGACTTGACGAACACTTTCAATGAATTTACAGCAGTTAAACAAGAAATATTTCATTGGTTCTCACCGAGGATCGAACCCGGGACCCGCTCATCTTACGTTATTAAAGATCTTCGCAAAAGACAAAGTTATAATGAAGATCAAGAAATTGATAAATATATGTGATACTTACTTCCAACGGCTCACGTCTTACTGTATTCTCAGGTTATTCACAAAAAAGTCAAACTATAACAATGTCTAAATAAACTATAACAATGTCTAAATAAACTATAACATTGTTTAAATGTCTTATCTTTTGAACTTAATTTTAGTTCCTTCTTTAAAAGTTTACTTTGACATTCTTTTTCTAAGTGCACGAACTCCTATGACTCATTTTCAAAAGATCTCACAGAGTATATTGAATCTCACAGAAAGTCAGAGTATAAGTAAATGATGTTTTAGTTTGTTCACAGTTAATCAAACAGAACTAACAATAATTATTACGTGCCTGTGATGCTACATAATGTAATGAGCACATATTGTAATTAACATTTCATATGGCCACACATTGTAATGAACAACACATATGGCCATATAATGTAATGAGCAAAACATATGGCCATATATTGTAATGAACAACACATATGATCATATAATGTAATGAGCAACACATATGGTCATATAATGTAATGAGCAACACATATGGCCATATACTGTAATGAGCAACACATATGGCCATATAATATAATGAGCAACACATATGGCCATATAATGTAATGAGCAACACATATGGCCATATAATATAATGAGCAACACATATGGCCATATAATGTAATGAATAACACAGAGTAAATCCATCCATCGAGTGTTGTTAGACATAAACAAATAAAGCGAACTAAGATTTTTAACCTTTCTGACTGGACACATGACCACCACATGATCTTTTCAACTGGACACAACAGTCTGGACTACTAGACACAGCTGCAACAAGAAGGATGAGAGGAAGACTTCCGGTGATGTCTGTTTATTTATATGTCGGTCTGTCTGTTTCCATCAGTCAATCTGTTTCTATTTTTTAAAATTCTTTTTGTATTGTATGAATTATTCTTTTGTATATGGTGTATTACTTGTTGACTTAGAATATTAGATGTATAGTAATTATGAACAAATAAAAATATGATTCTCAAAAATAGAACGCCAGACAAAAGAATTATTAATTAAGAGTTTTCAAAATATTCTTCGCACTTTAATACAAACTTATTTTTCGAAAAAACAAAAACAAACAGCCGAACAGCTGAAGCATAACATGTTTTAAGGAAAACAAGAATTGAAAATAAATTTTGGGGTGGGAAGGGACAAACTATGGTGATTGGCACTTAACAGACTTTCACATGATACACTCCATAACTTAAAATGTATGTGTGAAACAATGATCTCTAAAATTAAATATAGAGTGCATCAAAAACATGAATAAAAAGTTCACGATTTTGATTGGTGCGTACGTCTTATTGTAATAAACAATAATGCATTCTTAATTTTGACATATATTAAATACTCAAATACTTTCGTTGGCACAGAACCCTTTATTAAAAGCAATAAAAAGTTCGTACCAAGATGGCGTATGATTTCACCTTCATGTTCACCATATCCACCATCAATAAATAATCTTTAAGCCGGTGTTTCCCATTGTGGAGACATTTGATGGTTTCGGGGCCAATGTGACATTTGAAAAATTTTAGTATTCACCGTGGGTTTCCCATTCTATTTTATCTTAAAGTTACTTTGTGTGTTTTGATTTCGTAAACTATTGTTGACAAAACAAACATCAAATATAAACAGTTTTCATACCAATAAATTTAAATGAAATTAACTTCCTCTAATAGATACATAAACTATATTTAATTTTATTCCAGAAGTGTTTGTTGAGCATTTCTGCAAAAAGTCTCACCAGAATGCGATAAATAAATAAATATATATCTATATATATATATATATATATATATATATATATATATATATAAAAGATACCATATATATGTATATATATATATATATATATATATATATATATATATAAATGATACCACACTATACTGTCCTATTTGTATATTTCTACTGAACTGATTTGTTTCTGCGTACCATTTATGTTTGTGCAGCTGGACGGCTGAAAGCAATGTATCGGAATCTTGTTCATGCCTTGTCCCACTGAAGTCTTTAAAAACTATCCGTATCCTCCCTCCCCTCCCCGTAGCATACATTTCTTTCTATATAAATTTATCACTAGCCCGATAACGTTTTCTCCCAAACTTCAAACTATCAACATTAATTTGCAGGCCATAGTAATTGAAAGTTTATCGTCAATTTATTGTGGCAGCAGCAACACTCTCCAAGAACTCATCACCAACTTTTCAAACTACACGAGCGACTTTGGCATGGTGAAGATGAAAAGGAGGGGGGATGTTAAGATACTTGGGCTCTTTATTTGTCAAGCGGAATAGCATCAGATATGTCAACTATTAACAGTCCTGACAAGATCTGCAAAAGAATGTCCGGATTCAACACCAAACACATTCATTGATGATCAATAACTTGTTCTCGAGGTACCGAAAGAGTTCGAGACAAGTCCCCGGGGAAGAGTCGAAACTTCATGCATATATATTATAACCGAATCCGACGTAAATAATTTTCTAGTCTAATCAAATTGTTGACTTTCCAATAAGTCCTGACATAGCTGGGTCATTGCACACGTCATGATACTCTCAGTCCTGACATAGTTGGGTCACGTTTCACTTCATGATACTCTCAGTCATGACATAGTTGGGTCATGTCTCACGTCATGATACTCTCAGTCCTGACATAGTTGGGTCATGTCTTACGTCATGATACTCTCAGTCCTGACATAGTTGGGTCATGTCTCACGTCATGCTACTCTTAGTCCTGACATAGTTGGGTCATGTCTCACTTCATGATACTCTCTGTAACACTATCAGCATGGATGTCTGGAGGCAATGAGGCCTTGAAGAAAAACTTAATAAACAGGCATATAAGGGGCATTAAACAATGGACTACTATATAGGACATTTTACAATGAGAACCTCTGTAAAGGTGTAGATAATTCACTATCTATATCAACACTACTGACTTCTCATTTATTTTATCTATCTGTCTTTCACCTACCTCCGTCATATTACTTAACTTACCTATACACAAATAAGTGTACTGCTTTATCTAGTTTGTATACATTGATAAGATCTATCAAGATTAAAATATACACATACGCACACACATACACAAAAACGTACATACATACATAGATGCACATAAACACATAAACTTGAAACCATACACATAAACACATACACTTGAATCATACACATAAACACATACACTTACATATAGTCATACACATAAACACACATACACACATATAGTCATACACATAAACACACATACACACATATAGTCATACACATAAACACACATACACACATATAGTCATACACATAAACACATACACACATATAGTCATACACATAAACACACATACACACATATAGTCATACACATAAACACACATACACACATATAGTCATACACATAAACACACATACACACATATAGTCATACACATAAACATAAACACATACACACATATAGTCATACACATAAACACACATACACACATATAGTCATACACATAAACACACATACACACATATAGTCATACACATAAACACACATACACACATATAGTATACACACATAAACAAATACACTTGAATCATACACATAAACACATACACTTAAAACATATACATAAACACATACACTTAAAACATACACTACACATAAACACATACACTTAAAACATACACATAAACACATACACTTAAAACATACACATATACACATACACTATAGTCATACACATAAACACATACACACATATAGTCATACACATAAACACATACACACATATAGTCATACACATAAACACACATACACACATATAGTCATACACATAAACACACATACACACATATAGTCATACACATAAACACACATACACACATATAGTCATACACATAAACACACATACACACATATAGTCATACACATAAACACACATACACACATATAGTCATACACATAAACACACATACACACATATAGTCATACACATAAACACACATACACACATATAGTCATACACATAAACACACATACACACATATAGTCATACACATAAACACATACACATATAGTCATACACATAAACACATACACACATATAGTCATACACATAAACACACATACACACATATAGTCATACACATAAACACACATACACACATATAGTCATACACATAAACACACATACACACATATAGTCATACACATAAACACACATACACACATATAGTCATACACATACACAAAACACATATACACACATAAACACATACACATAAACATACACATAAACACATACACACATATAGTCATACACATAAACACACATACACACATATAGTCATACACATAAACACACATACACACATATAGTCATACACATAAACACACATACACACATATAGTCATACACATAAACACACATACACACATATAGTCATACACATAAACACACATACACACATATAGTCATACACATAAACACACATACACACATATAGTCATACACATAAACACACATACACACATATAGTCATACACATAAACACACATACACACATATAGTCATACACATAAACACACATACACACATATAGTCATACACATAAACACACATACACACATATAGTCATACACATAAACACACATACACACATATAGTCATACACATAAACACACATACACACATATAGTCATACACATAAACACATATACATACACATACACATAAACACATACACTAGTCATACACATAAACACACATACACACATATAGTCATACACATAAACACACATACACACATATAGTCATACACATAAACACACATACACACATATAGTCATACACATAAACACACATACACACATATAGTCATACACATAAACACACATACACACATATAGTCATACACATAAACACACATACACACATATAGTCATACACATAAACACACATACACACATATAGTCATACACATAAACACACATACACACATATAGTCATACACATAAACACACATACACACATATAGTCATACACATAAACACACATACACACATATAGTCATACACATAAACACACATACACACATATAGTCATACACATAAACACACATACACACATATAGTCATACACATAAACACACATACACACATATAGTCATACACATAAACACACATACACACATATAGTCATACACATAAACACACATACACACATATAGTCATACACATAAACACACATACACACATATAGTCATACACATAAACACACATACACACATATAGTCATACACATAAACACATACACACATATAGTCATACACATAAACACACATACACACATATAGTCATACACATAAACACACATACACACATATAGTCATACACATAAACACACATACACACATATAGTCATACACATAAACACACATACACACATATAGTCATACACATAAACACACATACACACATATAGTCATACACATAAACACACATACACACATATAGTCATACACATAAACACACATACACACATATAGTCATACACATAAACACACATACACACATATAGTCATACACATAAACACACATACACACATATAGTCATACACATAAACACACATACACACATATAGTCATACACATAAACACACATACACACATATAGTCATACACATAAACACACATACACACATATAGTCATACACATAAACACACATACACACATATAGTCATACACATAAACACACATACACACATATAGTCATACACATAAACACACATACACACATATAGTCATACACATAAACACACATACACACATATAGTCATACACATAAACACACATACACACATATAGTCATACACATAAACACACATACACACATATAGTCATACACATAAACACACATACACACATATAGTCATACACATAAACACATACACACATATAGTCATACACATAAACACACATACACACATATAGTCATACACATAAACACACATACACACATATAGTCATACACATAAACACACATACACACATATAGTCATACACATAAACACACATACACACATATAGTCATACACATAAACACACATACACACATATAGTCATACACATAAACACACATACACACATATAGTCATACACATAAACACACATACACACATATAGTCATACACATAAACACATACACACATATAGTCATACACATAAACACACATACACTTGAATCATACACATAAACACATACACTTAAAACATACACATAAACACATACACTTAAAACATACACATAAACACATACACTTATAATAGGAAGAGGAGCCCCCCCCCCAAACCTTTCATTATCTAGGTCTCTTTTCATTCTAGTATATTTCCTGATTTCGTTTACTGCAGCTATTGGGCCCGTGAGAGAATTTTGGGGCTCTGTAGAAAGATTAGGAAATAGCTTGCACTATTACATTGGTGGGTAACTGTTGCGGGGTACACTCCTAAATTTATTGTTCGCCCTGCCCCAATAAGTCATTCAATGGGTTGTTTATTTTGTCATTCAATAAGTTGTTTATTTAGTCTTTCAGCGAACTGTTTAGTTTATCATTTAATAAGTTGTCTATTTTGTCATTCAATTATTTGTTTATTTTGTCATACAACCAGTTGTTTCTTTTGGCTACATGTCAAACTAAATTCAAAACATACGAAAATGTCTTACTAAAGATGACATATTCAAATCCATTTGTCTATTACATTTATTTGTAAGAATCGGGGACACGAAGAGTAAGATTTCATTTGAGCCCCATATTATAGCTAAATGTGTTACAACAATTTATTCTATATTATAGCTGAATGTGTTACAACAATTTATTCTATATTATAGCTGAATGTGTTACAACAATTTATTCTATATTATAGCTGAATGTGTTACAACAATTTATTCTATATTATAGCTGAATGTGTTACAACAATTTATTCTATATTATAGCTGAATGTGTTACAACAATTTATTCTATATTATAGCTGAATGTGTTACAACAATTTATTCTATATTATAGCTGAATGTGTTACAACAATTTATTCTATATTATAGCTGAATGTGTTACAACAATTTATTCTATATTATAGCTGAATGTGTTACAACAATTTATTCTATATTATAGCTGAATGTGTTACAACAATTTATTCTATATTATAGCTGAATGTGTTACAACAATTTATTCTAGCTTTACCACATTTAAGTGAGTCCCATATTATAGCTGAATGTGTTACAACGACACCAAACTAGGAATATTCAAGACAGTGAGTCGTTGTCGAACTATTCCACTTTTATCAGCTCACATCAAAAATGACAAAGCAGGATGAAGATAGAGTTTGTGTTTAGTTTTAAAAGGTCATTGGTTATGGCTGGTCTGACAACAGCTCGAAAATAAATCAATAACAAGATTTAAATAGGGATGATCACAGTCTTCGTTGATCAGTGTCCACATTGTTGTATTGATCAGTGTCCACATTGTTGTATTGATCAGTGTCCACATTGTTGTGTTGATCAATATCCACATTTTTGTGTTGATAATGTCCACATTGTTGATCAATGTCCACATTTTTGTGTTGATAAATGTCCACATTATTGTGTTGATCAATGTCCACATTGTTGTATTGATCAATGTCCACATTGTTGTGTTGATCAATGTCCACATTGTTGTGTTAATCAATGTCCACATTGTTGTGTTGATCAATGTCCACATTGTTGTGTTGATCAATGTCCACATTGTTGTATTGATCAATGTCCATTTTGTTGTGTTGCAGAAGTAAACTGTGATAAATTGATCAATGTCCTAATTGGAATTATTGTCCCACTATTCACTGTACACAATTTGTCCCTCTATGGAATGTACTCTAATTGTCTTACCGATCAAAGTACACTAAGGATTGCTCTGAATAAGGCACTGATTGATGTATTAAGGATTGCTCTGAATGAGGTACTGATGTATTAAAGTTGCTCTGAATGAGGTACTGATGTATTAAAGATTGCTCTGAATGAGGTACTGATGTATTAAAGATTGCTCTGAATGAGGTACTGATGTATTAAGGATTTCCCTGAATGAGGTACTGGTGTATTAAGGATTGCTCTGAATGAAACATCCCGGTAAATCCGCAGAGGTCAAGGAACGTCTTTAAGCTAAACATCTATAAGTCGCATGACCATTCAGAAGATAGTAAAACAGAGGGACAGAAGTCAGACATATTTGTAATTTACGTCATCATTTTGGGTGGGTGTTAGGGGAAGGGGAGGGAATATGTTTTTGTTTTATTTTACACTAGCTGTACCCTGCAAAGACTTTTACACTAGCTGTACCCTGCAAAGACTTTTACACTAGCTGTACCCTGCAAAGACGTTTACACTAGCTGTACCCTGCAAAGACTTTGCATGAAGACAGACTATTGTAAAGCCAGTGACAAACCTAGGGATTTAGGGGCCCTACATTTTGACATTCGATACCATGACATGTGTTTATGTACTTAGTATTTAATGTAAAAAAAAATTAGGGGGGGAGCTCCTTTCAAGCTGGGGTGCGGCGGGATATTCGATTTTAGACCCCCCCCCGCACCCTAGTTACGCCTCTGTGTTCAGATTTAATACATATTTTTTTTTTTTTTTTAAAGTTATGAAATAGTTAAAAACCTAATTAGTAGTTGTTTCTTTTTCATACAACATCCTAAAGGATAAATTATTTTTAAAAAATGTTAAAGAGATCTAATTAGTTACTTTTCATTAAAACAACTAAAAGGATGCATTCTAAAAAAAATGTCCAAGAGAGGTATCGAACCTAGATAGTCAGCACAAAAAGAAAACCCCAAGTTGTTTAGCCATTCAGCCACCACGTCACACAACCATGTTGTACCCTGCAAAGCCTTTTGTAAAGCCAGTGCTAAACCTAGGGATTTGGGTGCCCGGGGCTTGGCCTCTTTTGGGGCCCCAGCATTTTTGACGCTGGATACCATGACATGAGATTAATGTAATACTTAATATTTAATTTTAAAAATAATAATTTTGGGGGTCTCCCCTTAAGCTGGGGCACGGCGGGACTTTCGATTTTGGACCCCCCCTCAGCCTACCCTAGGTACGCCTCTGTGTTATTTTTTTTAAGTTATGAAATAATAAAAAAATTAATTAGTTGTTTCTTTTTCTTACAACATCCTAAAAGATAAATTATTTCAACAAAAAAGAAATGTCAAAGAGATCTAATTAGTTACTTTTCATTAAAACAACTAAAAAGATACATTCTGAAAAAAAAAACAATAGAAAAAAAATGTCCCTGAGAGGAATCGAACCTGGATAGTCAGCATAAAAAAGAGATATTATCTTGCTGATAACCATTCAGCCACCACGTCACGCAATAGATGAGTGAATTTTAATGTAGTATTTGAAAAAATTTGCTCGATTATTTTTTCACTTCCACTTGACCTAGTTTTATGGCTATATACATGTAATCTTATTTTGTAATTTAAAATAAATCAAAGCCTATTTATTTAAAAAAATGAAATATTAAAAAGGCTGAGAACTAAAGAAATATGCAGAATTTATTTTTATATTATATCGACTTTGAAAAAAGAACTTTTTTTACGAAATTAGAAACGAAAACGGAAATTTTCCATTTTTACTATTGTTTACGTCTGACGATTTTCAAATGCTATCTGTTGTAATAAAAAAAATACAATAATTTGAATGATATTATATGCTAATAATTAATTTTTAATATTGGAGACTTTTACATTTCATAATTAAAAGCACAGAAACTATTGAAAACTGAAGATTTTTCAAAAACAAATATTGAATCGAGACACGGGGATGGCACCATTTTGAATTCTTGTTTTCCGCTTTCGATTTAACGCACACTGGAAATGAATAATATATATATATATATATATATATATATATATATATATATATATATATATATATATAGATAGATAGATAGATAGATAGATAGATTGATAGATTGATAGATTTAACAAATTCATAATAAAGTAATAAAACGACACGAACAAGATATATAAAAGAGGCGGGGCACTATGTCGTGAGGGAGGTTGAGCGATCCGAGAGGTTTATGTTTATGTTATTTTATACCAGCGGTCGGCAACCTTTTTGATCTCCAGACCTCTAAAGCTGTGCGGTTCGTCGTTGAGATTTGTGCGGCTGCCAATAAACCATTTTTTTACTAAAACATACAAATTTAAATTTTCTTCACTAAATTTTATGACCAATTTATTACGATGCGGCAGTTTAAATTTGTTGTACTATACAGAAATGTGGTTCTCATAGTTCTGCCAATAAACTGAGCGGGAATGTGGTTGTTATTGATCTGCCAATGAACTATACGGGAATTGATCTTCCAATGAAGTATACGGGAATTTATCTGCCTATGTACTAAACGGGAAATTATCTGAGAATGGTTTATCTTCGTTCAGATATGAACGTCTCCCCCAGCCTCTTCCCACTCACTGTACAATTGTACATGTGAGCAACTATTTAGTTTTGTTACAGTCATTTGATAACCAACCTCTAAGCGCGGGGTTTATCTCAGGCAAGGAACCTATGACGATCGCCCCAGTAGCTGCCCCCTCCCCAAGGCCACAACTGGATAAAGTTACTTCATAGTGTAGATCAGCGATCGGCAACCCGTCGTTCACAGACCGTTAGTGGTCAACGAGCTAATTTTGCTGGTTCTAAGTTAGTGGCGTCTGGATAGCGAAGTCGATTGTGAACTCGAATTACATGCAATGCCAAAAATTTGGAGAAGAGATGGGTGCCACCAAGTCTATAAGCCCACAGATAGGACTATGAATGCTCATATGTTAATGTGTCCATCCGATCCACCAACGATCACATCGGTTAAGGTCATTAAAAAAGTTAGTGGTCAAGGAGCTAATGTTGCTAGTCCTAAGAATAATTTAGGCATTTGTTCATTTCACATGTTGGTCATATTGATTCATTTATAAACAATATAAACTTTGATTTGAATTGCTTGCATTTTGAGTGAATATATACTAAGGTAATTACGTACTTAAGTGAAAATGTTTATTGACTGTAAGTCTTTATAGTGTTTGTTTTATTTAAAGACACACACACAGAATGACACACACACACACAGAATGACACACACACACACACACACACAAGTAGTGGTCGGCGGAAATTAAACTTGGGTATTTAGTGTCGGCGGGAATGAAACTTGGGTATTTAGTGTCGGCGGGAATGAAACTTGGGTATTTAGTGTTGGCGGGAATGAAACTTGGGTATTTAGTGTCGGCGGGAATGAAACTTAGTATTTAGTGTCGCGGGAATGAAACTTGGGTATTTAGTGTCGGCGGGAATGAAACTTAGTATTTAGTGTCGCGGGAATGAAACTTGGGTATTTAGTGTCGGCGGGAATGAAACTTGGGTATTTAGTGTCGGCGGGAATGAAACTTGGGTATTTAGTGTCGGCGGGAATGAAACTTAGATATTTAGTGTCGGCGGGAATGAAACGTAGTATTTAGTGTCGGCGGGAATGAAACTTGGGTATTTAGTGTCGGCGGGAATGAAACTGGGTATTTAGTGTCGGCGGGAATGAAACTTGGGTATGTAGAGGATAATTTGACTAGCTGGATGTACAAAAATGTGTTATTATGTGGAGGTTGCGTAATAGGTTGAATATATTTTGTGGATCATCAAGTTGTACATTGTTATGACAGGTGGTTGGATAATTCGAATCATCTGGATGAGTTTAATCATCAAGTTGTACTTTGTTATGGCAGGTGGTTGGATGATTCAAATCATCTGGATGAGTTTAATCATCAAGTTGTACTTCGTCATGACAGGTGATTGGATGATTCGAATCATCTGGATGAGCTCAATTATCAACTTTGCCAGTCATAACAATTAAACGAAAATAAATTGTACCGAATAAAACTTACAGATTAATACACACGATTACATTTAAATGTTGAGCCTCGACATTTAAATTTATTCGTGTGTATTAATCTGTAAGTTTTATTCGGTACAATTTATTTTCGTTTAGTTGTTATACGTTTAAGGAGAAGGGAGAGGAAGTTTATCTACTTGATATTTTTTTAAAATTCGTAAATTTAAATATTGTACCATATGACGGCATGAGAGACAGTGAATGTTCATTTACAATACAAACACATTACATATTACAAACATTGTTAGCTATAGATGAACGTTTAAATTAAAAAAAAATAAACTAGACTGTCGCAATTAATTAACTTTCGCTTTCTGTGTAGCAAACAATGTAATTTACATTGATTGGTACCAGTAATCAATACATCCTATACCTATAATTTACATTGATTGGTACCAGTAATCAATACATCCTATACCAATAATTTACATTGATTGGTACCAGTAATCAATACATCCTATACCTATAAAATATAGGTCGAATTATTATGCGCTAACAGTATAACTTAGAATTGTTTTTTCCCTCAAATGGTCATAATTAGTTTAAATACTATTTTAAAAATATTGATTATATAATTTGTGGTTTTAACTAAGTTGGTCATTTCTCAAGCAAAAATATTGTTACAATTTAAAAAAAAAAAAAACAGGATTATTATTTCTATGTACTAAAAATTATACCGCATTTAATTTTATTAAATCTTGATTGCCATTTTAATTATATACTGGGGTTGTACTAATACAGACATAAAAATCTTCCCTCGGGAATGGCCTTGCATAGAATAAAACAAGACTGAGCAACTTTATATGTGAATCTATTACAGACATCAAGACACACGTCACGGTCCTAAAAGATGACCATTATGCCATATATACATGTTTTTAAATATCTTGTCTAGGGCCAGAGGTTTTATTACTGTTGTTGGTTGCACTTAAATTCACTGGGACAGTGGTCGTGCGCTATAGAGTGCTAGACTGTCCTGAAGGGGTTCCGGGTTCGAACCTCAGTGAGACCATTTGGGATTTTTCAGTCCCCCAGATCCACCCAGCTGCAAATAAGTACCTGGGACAACAAAGGAGGCTAATGTTGTGTTAGTCACACAACTTCTCAATATACTGCAACAGATTAATTCTACACATCATCTACCCTTCAATGCCCTTCATCTCCTTTGTTCATAAAGATGTAGATATGTCCTAAGTATCTTTTGTTAAAATATAAATAATTGTAGACAGTTATCTGAACATTCTGTATCTAAGTATGTCTGTATCTAAGTATGTCTGTATCTAAGTATGTCTGCATCTAAGTATGTCTGTATCTAAGTATGTCTGTATCTAAGTATGTCTGTATCTAAGTATGTCTGTATAGAAGAAATATTATTGTTGCCAGTGCCGCCGAGAGGGGGGGAAGGGGGCAAATGCCCAGGAGCCCGGCGAGTTTTAGGGGCCCGGACTGAGCTGGCCAATCAACTTTTGAAAATATTATTATCAGCACGGGGGGCCCGTGACGGCCCTGCCCAGGGGCCCGAAATTTCTGTCGGTGGGCCTGGTTGTTGCTAGTAATATCACAAACGAACAATTATCAAGAGACATTATCACTACCTGATGGTCCATCTGATGCGGTTGGTTGAATCGCATTGCTTTTGTAATTGTCATCGTTGTGGTCATCATTTTGGTCATTCAGTTGGTCATCATCCAACAAATTATCCCGATCTCCTGTCGGAATGATATGAGAGAAACATGGAGTCATGCATGTATATATTATACCAAGAGATAAGACAATTTTGTCAATGTATCCAAAGGCTAGGAATTGAGAAACCTTAATTGGAGCACATTGAGCAAAAAATATTACAAAACAATACAAGTTATCTAGGACATATTCACAAAACAATACAAGTTATCTAGGACAAATTCACAAAACAATACAAGTTATATAGGACATTTGTATTGGACTTTACAAAATGGCTGAGGAAAGAGTTTAATGAGTGTCGGGAAAAAGAATTAGTTAATGTATTCATTGATATACGATAAAAGTTCACACACATTTCTCATATTAAATATAACTCCTATACAACACTCAAAGAAAATTTATATTTATGACGTTTTCATTAAGTTTCCATTCATGACGTTTTCAAACACAGTCTCCTTCATTCATGACGTTTTCATACACAATCTCCTCCATTCATGACGTTTTCATACAAAGTCTCCTCCATCCATGACGTTTTCATTAAGTCTCCTCCATTCATGACGTTTTCATACACAGTCTTCTCCATTCATGACGTTTTCATACAAAGTCTCCTCCATTCATGACGTTTTCATACACAGTCTCCTCCATCCATGACGTTTTCATTAAGTCTCCTCCATTCATGACGTTTTCATACAAAGTCTCCTCCATTCATGACGTTTTCATACAAAGTCTCCTCCATTCATGACGTTTTCATACACAGTCTCCTCCATTCATGACGTTTTCATACAAAGTCTCCTCCATTTATGACGTTTTCATACAAAGTCTCCTCCATTTATGACGTTTTCATACAAAGTCTCCTCCATTTATGATGTTTTCATTAAGTCTCCTCCATTCATGACGTTTTCATACACAGTCTCCTCCATTCATGACGTTTTTATACACAGTCTCCTCCATCCATGACGTTTTCATTAAGTCTCCTCCATTCATGACGTTTTCATACACAGTCTCCTCCATTCATGACGTTTTCATACAAAGTCTCCTCCATTTATGACGTTTTCATACAAAGTCTCCTCCATTCATGATGTTTTCATACACAGTCTCCTCCATTCATGACGTTTTTATACACAGTCTCCTCCATCCATGACGTTTTCATTAAGTCTCCTCCATTCATGACGTTTTCATACACAGTCTCCTCCATTCATGACGTTTTCATACACAGTCTCCTCCATTCATGACGTTTTCATACAAAGTCTCCTCCATTTATGACGTTTTCATACACAGTCTCCTCCATTCATGATGTTTTCATACACAGTCTCCTCCATTCATGACGTTTTTATACACAGTCTCCTCCATCCATGACGTTTTCATTAAGTTTCCTCCATTCATGACGTTTTCATACACAGTCTCCTCCATTCATGACGTTTTCATACACAGTCTCCTCCATTCATGACGTTTTCATACACAGTCTCCTCCATCCATGACGTTTTCATTAAGTCTCTTCCATTCATGACGTTTTCATACAAAGTCTCCTCCATTCATGACGTTTTCATACAAAGTCTCCTCCATTCAAGACGTTTTTATACACAGTCTCCTCCATTCAAGACGTTTTCATACAGTCTCCTCCATTCAAGACGTTTTCATACATAGCAGTGGCGTAGCGAGCTTAACTCACGCCCGGGGCATAATACCATTTTAATATCTTTTTAGCGTCCTCCATTCGAAAACCATATAATATAATATGTAAAATTTACCGTTTGGTGAGTAGCGCCCGGGACATACGACCCTCTTGTACCCCTAACTACGCCACTGATAAACAGTCTCATCCACGTGTGAATATATAAGTCGCTATATATGAAGGTATTCGATAGGAAAATCCGAAATGAATGCAAACTGAACGTTGGAGGATGAAGGGGGCAACTTAGTGGTGCCTAGTGGAGCTTAATGTAAATATACTGGCACAGACAGCCACTGGGACTAAACGTAACTATACTGGCACACAGAGACTAACCAAACTGAGAAGGGAAATAATCAGAAGTATTTATTACTTTCAATTGCGTCCCTTATTGCAAATAAATAGTACTTACCCATTTTAATTTGTTACTTTTTAATTTCACGTGAAGACGTGTGATGCTGAACCTGAATTATATAAATAGATAAATAAGAAAAAGTTAATTATTAGTTGACATAAATCCTCTAGAATGTAATCAATAAACTCTGTGACAGATTCAACTGATTGTGTAACAGATTCAAATGATTGTGTGACAGATTCAACTGATTGTGTGACAGATTCAACTGATTGTGTGACAGATTCAACTAATTGTGTGACAGATTCAACTGATTGTGTTACAGATTCAACTGATTATTTAACAGATTCAACTAATTGTGTAACAGATTAAACTAATTGTGTAACAGATTCAACTGATTATTTAACAGATTCAACTAATTGTGTAACAGATTAAACTAATTGTGTAACAGATTCAACTAATTGTGTAACAGATTCAACTAAATTGTGTAACAGATTCAACTAATTGTGTACCAGATTCAACTAATTGTGTAACAGATTCAACTAATTGTGTAACAGATTCAACTAACTTGTGTAACAGATTCAACTAATTGTGTAACAGATTCAAGTAAATTGTGTAACAGATTCAACTAAATTGTGTAACAGATTCAACTAAATTGTGTAACAGATTCAACTAATTGTGTAACAGATTTAACTAATTGTGTAAAATATTTTCAGACATCTCTGGCTGGGGTGTGATTTCATAATAAAACAAAATAACGTCATAAATTAATAATAAAAAACTAAATAATTTCCCCTTCACAAAGTGTAGACCAGATGGAAACAAGCAGTGTCGGTCATTGTTATTACTGAGACTCTTTCATCTGGTGTTCATTGGTCACACTGTTCATTGGTCACACTGTTCATTGGTGTCACTGTTCATTGGTCACACTGTTCATTGGTGTCACTGTTCATTGGTGTCACTGTTCATTGGTGTCACTGTTCATTGTTGTCACTGTTCATTGGTGTCACTGTTCATTGGTCACACTATTCATTGGTGTCACTGTTCATTGGTGTCACTGTTCATTGGTCACACTGTTCATTGGTGTCACTGTTCATTGGTGTCACTGTTCATTGGTGTCACTGTTCATTGGTGTCACTGTTCATTGGTCACACTGTTCATTGGTGTCACTGTTCATTGGTGTCACTGTTCATTGGTTACACTGTTCGTTGGTGTCATTGTTCATTGGTGTCACTGTTCATTGGTTACATTGTTCATTGGTCACACTGTTCATTGGTGTCACTGTTCATTGGTGTCACTGTTCATTGGTTACATTGTTCATTGGTCACACTGTTCATTGGTGTCACTGTTCATTGGTGTCACTGTTCATTGGTTACATTATTCATTGGTCACACTGTTCATTGGTGTCACTGTTCATTGGTGTCACTGTTCATTGGTGTCACTGTTCATTGGTGTCACTGTTCATTGGTTACATTGTTCAATGGTCACACTGTTCATTGGTGTCATTGTTCATTGGTCACACTGTTCATTGCTTACATTGTTCATAGGTCACACTGTTCATTGGTGTCATTGTTCATTGGTCACACTGTTCATTGGTTACTTTGATACCTGACTGATATTTTAATGAATTAAAACATTCACACTTTTAAACGATTCTCCACCAATGTTTCACAAACATATGACATCACTGTAACCCCTACTTTATTTTTGAAATACTAAGAACCCCTTGTTAAAAACATTAAATACAAATTCAAAATAATGTTCAAACTAGAATACCAGTTTTGTTCATTTTATTAAATTAGACAAAATAAATATAAAAAAAGATAAAATGTATTCATGATAAATAATTCTAAACAAAGTTTAATTGTAAATAACATTCATTGTAATCAATGAGAAGGAAGAAATGGTTTACTTCGAGAGTATTTGAGATTTCAGATCATCATATTTTGGTTCTCTGGTGATTAATTTCAATCTTACATGCATTTAAAACTATTTACACTTGTTAAATTTTCAAAGAGAATGATGTCAGAGCAAACTCCTTAGAATTTCAAGAATCCATCTGAAGCTAATTCCAACAATTGCTCTACCTTATGAATTTCTTTATCGTTTTCGTATCCAACAAATTCCACGAGATTTACCGAATTCGTAATTTGAGTTGGTTTTGAGTGACTCGTAGAAGAATAATAATGAATTTGTGAAATATAAATAAAATAACATCGGTTTTACATTATTAAACTAATGGACTATTCCAAAATGTTTACATTATTAAACTAATGGAATATTCCTAAATGTTTACATTATTAAACTAATGGACTATTCCTAAATGTTTACATTATTAAACTAATGGATTATTCCTAAATGTTTACATTATTAAACTAATGGACTATTCCTAAATGTTTACATTATTAAACTAATGGACTATTTCTAAATGAGCTATAAGCCTAATATTAATCAACTGAGAAATTACGGTTACAATATCGCCTTGCAAGGCCGTACCCAGGATTTTGTTTTGGTGGGGGGGGGGGGGTGCTGTGCGGCTTTGGGGAAGGAGGGCTGTGCGGAGAGTTTTATATAAGAAAAAATTGGAACACAATGATATAATAAAATTTGATTTTTAGTATTAATTTGGGGGGGGGGCTGCAGCCCCTAGCCCCCCCCCCACCCCGGGTACGGCCTTGTCACCTTGTACATCTTTCAGATATTTAGAATAGTCATTTCTATTAATCCGTAACCAATGTTTACTGCAAATTAAAGCAAGGATTTAGTTTTTACGGTTAAGATTTCCGCGGAGCGAGTAACCCCATTAAAATCTTTGCGTTCCCCCTGGGTACACTTTGGGATATACTGTGGAATTTACTTTTAGTTACACTTTGGGATAAACTGTGGAATACACTTTTAGTTACACTTTGGGATAAACTGTGGAATTTACTTTTAGTTACACTTTGGGATATACTGTTGAATACACTTTTAGTTACATTTTGGGATATACTGTGGAATACACTTTTAGTTACACTTTGGGATAAACTGTGGAATTTACTTTTAGTTACACTTTGGGATATACTGTGGAATACACTTTTAGTTACACTTTGGGATAAACTGTGGAATTTATTTTTAGTTACACTTTGGGATAACCTGTTGAATACACTTTTAGTTACACTTTGGGATAAACTGTGGAATACACTTTTAGTTACACTTTGGGATAAACTGTGGAATACACTTTTAGTTACACTTTGGGATACTTTGTGGAATACACTTTTAGTTACACTTTGGGATAAACTGTGGAATATACTTTTAGTTACACTTTGGGATAAACTGTGGAATTTACTTTTAGTTACACTTTGGTATATACTGTGGAATACACTTTTAGTTACACTTTGGGATATACTCTGGAATACACTTTTAGTTACACTTTGGGATAAACTGTGGAATTTACTTTTAGTTACACTTTGGGATATACTGTGGAATACACTTTTAGTTACATTTTGGGATATACTGTGGAATACACTTTTAGTTACACTTTGGGATAAACTGTGGAATTTACTTTTAGTTACACTTTGGGATATACTGTGGAATACACTTTTAGTTACACTTTGGGATAAACTGTGGAATTTACTTTTAGTTACACTTTGGGATATACTGTGGAATACACTTTTAGTTACACTTTGGGATAAACTGTGGAATTTATTTTTAGTTACACTTTGGGATAACCTGTTGAATACACTTTTAGTTACACTTTGGGATAAACTGTGGAATACACTTTTAGTTACACTTTGGGATATACTGTTGAATACACTTTTAGTTACACTTTGGGATAAACTGTGGAATTTACTTTTAGTTACACTTTGGGATATACTGTGGAAAACACGTTTAGTTACACTTTGGGATATACTGTGGAATACACTTTTAGTTACACTTTGGGATAAACTGTGGAATTTACTTTTAGTTACACTTTGGGATATACTGTTGAATACACTTTTAGTTACACTTTGGGATAAACTGTGGAATTTACTTTTAGTTACACTTTGGGATATACTGTGGAATACACTTTTAGTTACATTTTGGGATATACTGTGGAATACACTTTTAGTTACACTTTGGGATAAACTGTGGAATTTACTTTTAGTTACACTTTGGGATATACTGTGGAATACACTTTTAGTTACACTTTGGGATACTCTGTGGAATACACTTTTAGTTACACTTTGGGATATACTGTTGAATACACTTTTAGTTAACTTTGGGATAAACTGTGGAATTTACTTTTAGTTACAATTTGGGAAATACTGTGGAATACACTTTTAGTTACACTTTGGGATAAACTTTGGAATTTACTTTTAGTTACACTTTGGGATACTCTGTGGAATACACTTTTAGTTACACTTTGGGATAAACTGTGGAATACACTTTTAGTTACACTTTGGGATACTTTGTGGAATACACTTTTAGTTACACTTTGGGATACTTTGTGGAATACACTTTTAGTTACACTTTGGGATACTTTGAGGAATACACTTTTAGTTACACTTTGGGATACTTTGTGGAATACACTTTTAGTTACACTTTGGGATACTTTGAGGAATACACTTTTAGTTACACTTTGGGATACTTTGTGGAATACACTTTTAGTTACACTTTGGGATATACTGTCTTACACTAAAGAAACCAATATTATCGTTAGCATTTCTAGATCATATTAAGTTTCAATTATCTTCTAATTAATTTAAAAATCTATTTTCAAATGAAATTTAACATGTTTATCTCAACAAGTAATTCAATATGTATAATAACACTGTGACATCGAACACAAAAGAAATAAAGTTGCCAATGCAAGGAAGTCATTTACTGGCAGCCAGTGGTTGAGAGCAAAAGAATGTTCTTAACAAAACAAAACAAATATATTGGAATAAGTAGCGTTTTCCATTTGTAGCCCACATACATTACGCTCTCCACTTGTAGCACGCATATATCACGTTCTCCACTTGTAGCACGCATATATCACGTTCTCCACTTGTAGCCCACATACATTACGTTCTTCACTTGTAGCCCGCATATATCACGTTCTCCACTTGTAGCACGCATATAACACGTTCTCCACTTGTAGCACGCATATATCACGTTCTCCACTTGTAGCACGCATATATCACGTTCTCCACTTGTAGCCCGCATATATCACGTTCTCCCTTGTAGCCCGCATATATCACGTTCTCCACTTGTAGCACGCATATATCACGTTCTCCACTTGTAGTACGCATACGTTACGTTCTCCACTTGTAGCACGCATATATCACGTTCTCCACTTGAAGCACGCATATATCACGATTTGTAGCCCGCATATATCACGTTTTCCACTTGTAGCACGCATATATCACGTTCTCCACTTGTAGTACGCATACATTACGTTCTCCACTTGTAGCACGCATATATCACGTTCTCCACTTGTAGCACGCATATATCACATTCTCCAATTGTAGCACGCATATATCACGTTCTCCACTGAGAGAGCTAATATAGACAGCATGATAAGCAACGTCAGTTTGTCAGAGTAGTCGTGTGACGCAAAATGAAGCACCAGAAGCAGAGAGTGAAGCACCAGAGGCAGAGAGTGAAGCACCAGAGGCAGAGAGTGAAGCACCAGAAGCAGAGAGTGAAGCACCAGAGACAGAAAGTGAAGCACCAGAAGCAGAGAGTGAAGCACCAGAGACAGAAAGTGAAGCACCAGATGCAGAGAGTGAAGCACCAGAGGCAGAGAGTGAAGCACCAGAGGCAGAGTGAAGCACCAGAAGCAGAGAGTGAAGCACCAGAGACAGAGAGTGAAGCACCAGAGGCAGAGAGTGAAGCACCAGAGGCAGAGAGTGAAGCACCAGAGGCAGAGAGTGAAGCACCAGAGACAGAGAGTGAAGCACCAGATGCAGAGAGTGAAGCACAAGAGGCAGAGAGTGAAGCACCAGAGGCAGAGTGAAGCACCAGAAGCAGAGAGTGAAGCACCAGAAGCAGAGAGTGAAGCACCAGAGACAGAGAGTGAAGCACCAGAGGCAGAGAGTAAAGCACCAGAGGCAGAGAGTGAAGCACCAGAGGCAGCAAGTGAAGCACCATAAGCACCCGGAAAAAAAAACAAAATTCAAAAGACTATTTATCTAGTAAAAACATCCTGAGATATCTTTCTGTCAGTTTTTTTTCTGTGGATCTCAATAACAAGAGTGAAACATGAAATAAAATACTAATTATTAATTTAAAACATGGTTATAAAGTAGAAGGCCCGGGGATGGCTGGGGGTGAAAATCCTCATCATTAACTGTTATAATTCAAGGAATGTACATTTTTCATATATTTGCGTTATATAATACGTGAGACGCCTTTTATGTCAGTAAAATCAATTTTCTGCAACCAATGATTTATTCTTAAAAGTGTTATATTCCCATTGAAAACTAAGCATCCTAAGCAGATCTGTGACCTATATGACTAAGTGATTACGTCATAACGCCATCTATTAGCTAGGACCTGGTACTATCAGTTGGTTTCAGACGCTGATGTCATGATTTTAAAGTTTTGAAGTAATTAGTAGAACAAATATCGAGTTATTGATATCGAAATAAAACAAAACTTAGGGGACACAACTTTTAAGTTGCCGTCCTTTACATGTCAGAGGTTATAAAAAATATCTTGACATTTAGAAAAAAAAAGTGACATTGGGAAACCCCGATGGTATAAAAACTTGTGAGGGGGAGTCCCCTATGGTATAAGCCCAGTATAAGGGAGTGATTATGTCTTGCTGTATATGTCAGTCGAATACAGAAATAAATAAACATGTACATACATATAAATAATTATATGATAGATATAATAAGGGATAGATAGACAGATAGATAGACAGATAGATAGAGAGGGAGAGAAACAGAGAACCCGTCTTTGTTTGGGTGTTATATGTTTGTTTTATTTGGGTTGGGGCTTAGTCTTTATTATTTATCCTTTTATAACAGCTCTTGTTTACAACCCTTGCCCCAACACACACAGAAACACACACACACATACACACACACATACACACACATACACACTCATACACATACACACACACATACACATACATACACACACACATACACATACATACACACACTGACACACAGACACACAATAGAGAGAGAGTGAGGGAGAGAGAGAGCTTGGGAGAGAGAGGGGAGAGAAAGGGGAGAGAGAGAGAGAGAGATTAAGAAAACCATTGCATGTCGTGTTGTCAGTGTTGTTTATTAAAGTAAATCAATGTGTCCCCTAGTTCAATGACAAGATATGATTCAATACTTACATGAATCCATCAGTGTATCTTTACATTACAAGACATTGTGAGAGACACACAGATTGTAAACACACACATTGATAGCACACTACACGTACACCGTCACGCATCACGAGGTATTAACGGACGGATGTTTGACACACATTGTGTGAAGAATGTGTACTGTGCTCTCATTAATTTCTTTTCCCGGATTTAAACCGGGGTCAATTATTGGTATACTGCAATGAAATAGTATTATAATTACCTCACTTTCAGCGATTTGACTTTGTGTTTCCTCAGGGTATAACTATAACTATAACTATATATATATATATATATATATATATATATATATATATATAAGCCAAACATATATACCACCAATAGCTTTTGAATAATACAATTATCTTTCTATACATCGCACAATAATTATTGATTATGTTCTCTCCACTCAATAGCACATACCACACTAATTTACGCTAATTATAACATCAACTAACTCTGAAGTGAATACATTTATTTTTATTTTAAATACTTGAGCTTTACATCACTTTCAAATTCAGAAAACATGCCTTGAAAAAAGAACATAGAACAAATGTTTTCATTATATTTAATGAGGCAAAGATATACTTTATATTTAATAAGTGATGGTAAACTTTATATTTAATAAGTGATGGTAAACTTTATATTTAAAAAGTGATGGTAAACTTTATATTTAATAAGTGATGGTAAACTTTATATTTAAAAATCAAAGATAGACTTTATATTTAATAAGAGTTGATATAAAGCTTATTTATATCTGTTTACAAATCGCACAGTAGTAATCAGTCGAAACAGAAGTTGGTGTATTATGCCAAATTTGGACATGGAATTTAGGACTACCAAATAACAGTAAAATATGATTGGTGCAAACCCCAGTTATATACAGTTCTATTGATACCAGGCTTGCGGAGCCGGAGCCGGAGCCGAGGAGCCGTGGAGCCGCACTTTTTGCTGGAGCCGAAGCCGAAAAAATCTGGCGGCTCCACGGCTCCAAATGTTTTTTTGTAAAGCAGAAATTTTTTTTAGCTTTAAAATTCCAAATTTGTTTGATTGTTTGCCTCCTACAATTTGAAATGTTGTCATGTTTTACGAACGCCACAAGAGTAACAGCATTTAAATGATAGCGTGCACGCACATCACCACAAGAAATCTTTAATGGGAAATCGTTTTGTGTTTGTTTTAAATCTTGTTTACCCTCCGAAACTTTTTTAATGGCATGTTATTTTGTTATATATAAAGTTAAAACAGTTTTATTTTATAGAATAATTGTATCAATCATTTAAAAATAAATTTTTACTACGACGACAAATAGAACGCGTCATTTTGTATATTATTTGACCGCGAATTTGTAATAGACTAAAAACAAAATGGTCGCTTTCTACATTTAACAATTTTATTATAAACAGAATAGCTGAAATAGAGTAGATAAATTTATAAGGCTGTGGGTCCGAATAACAATCAGACTTTATTGGTTCACGGGTCCGAATAGTCACTTCGAATTTATAAATAATAAATATAAATACTGAAGTCTTTAAAATATTTTAAATAATGTAACATTTTACTATTTGCTAATTTGATCATTGAAATAACTTTTTATTACTTATGAAAATAGCGACAAATGAAACCTCGGTCGAAAATAATGATATGATTCTGGATGCACTGAAATGGTTTGTTTTTAGTAAAACCGACAATGCGTATATTTTTCAAGTTTCTGACTATGGGGGTTAACTCTCATTACCTATCTCAATGTACTCTCATTACATAGGATAATGTACTCTCATTACGTAGCTTAATGTATTTCTATTACGAAACTCAGGGACTCACGCTGAACTGTGCATCTTGTAGCAACATATGGTATGTCGACAACAGCTGATGTGGGACAGCACAGCCACACATATTGAATCTGTGTATCTGGGTCAACGAACTGAATAATTAGGGAGGGGGAAATACATGGGGGAAATTAACACTTTAGGTTATGACGAAAATCTTATAACAAATTTTTATATTTTGTTTGTCACAGTAGACAACATTTGTTATCACTGACGGCAGTTTGTTACATTAGTCACCATTGGATGGCTCATAATGATGGCAGTTTGTTACATTAGTCACCATTGAATGGCTCATAATGATGGCAGTTTGTTACATTAGTCACCATTGGATGGCTCATAATGATGGCAGTTTGTTACATTAGTCACCATTGGATGGCTCATAATGATGGCAGTTTGTTACATTAGTCACCATTGGATGGCTCATAATGATGGCTCTTATTCACTCTAGTCGCCTAATGTCACATTTTAAATTCACTAACGACAGTCTGTCACATTAGTCACTGGATGCCATTAGGTAGGAGATGTAGATTGCATTGTGTGTGGTGTCTGGATTAACAATATATAGGAGTCAAAGTCTGGTTGGCCGGCATAGTTCTGTCATAGTCTGGTGGGCCGTCATAGTTCTGTCCTAGTCTGGTGGGCCGTCATAGTTCTGTCCTAGTCTGGTGGGCCGTCATAGTTCTGTCCTAGTCTGGTGGGCCGTCATAGTTCTGTCCTAGTCTGGTGGGCCGTCATAGTTCTGCCCTAGTCTGGTGGGACGTCATAGTTCCGTCCTAGTCTGGTGGGCCGTCATAGTTCTGCCCTAGTCTGGTTGGCCGTCATAGTTCTGCCCTAGTCTGGTGGGCCGTCATAGTTCTGTCCTAGTCTGGTGGACCGTCATAGTTCTGTCGTAGTCTGGTGAGCCGTCATAGTTCTGTCCTAGTCTGGTGGGCCGTCATAGTTCTGTCCTAGTATGTTGGGCCGTCATAGTTCTGTCCTAGTCTGGTTGGCCGGCATAGTTCTCTCTTAGTCTGGTTGGCCGTCATAGTCTGTTGGGCGTCATAGTTCTGTCCTAGTCTGTTGGGCGTCATAGTTCTGTCCTAGTCTGGTGGGCCGTCATAGTTCTGTCCTAGTCTGGTGAGCCGTCATAGTTCTGTCCTAGACTGTTTGGCCCTCATACTTCTGTCCTACTCTGGTGGGCCGTCATAGTTCTGTCCTACTCTGGTGGGCCGGCATAGTTCTGTCCTAGTCTAGTTGGCCGTCATAGTCTGTTGGGCGTCATAGTTCTGCCCTAGTCTGGTGGGCCGTCATAGTTCTGTCCTGGTCTGGTGGGCCGTCATAGTTCTGTCCTAGTCTGGTGGGCCAATTGTTGAACAAAACAATATTCTAAGTAGTTTACTTTTTATGAACATTAAATATGAAATATTTTAAGTTTTCGACTCTAAATTTGAATATATCTTACACTACATTCTAAACACTTCTTTTACTTTCACCTATAGTATTACAGGATATAATTTATGTTACCTACACCCATACGCTATAGTATTACAGGATATAATTTATGTTACCTACTCCCATACGCTATAGTATTACAGGATAGAATTTATGTTACCTACAACCATAAACTATAGTATTACAGGATAGAATATATGTTACCTACACCCATATGCTACAGTATTACAGGATAGCATTTATATACCAGAATATCTTTCAGTGACTTTCGTTAGCTCTTATTTCACAATACCTGCACAGTTTTTTTAAACATATATTTACTAATTTAGTCATAATTTGATATGTATTATCGCATTGTTAAGACAGGTCATATATTAACAAAGTCTGTATTGCTCTTATAAGTATTTAGAAGTTTCAATTTTTATCATTATGCAACTAGTTTGATTTTCTTTCTTACTTGGCTGGACATCATGTAAGATTGGGCTCCATACGAACTAATTCTGACATCATGTAAGATTGGGCTCCATACGAACTAATTATGTTATATTACTTTGCATCCACCAAATTAGATTCATCTTCATTTCCAAAGCTTTTCGACTATCAAAGGAGATTTCTAAAAGATTCAATGGAAATACAAATTTCGAAATGTTTCGTTAACTTTTACTCACAATGTTTATCCAGGGTACAATACTATGTTACAATACAACAAAACAAACTTCAATTTATCATCTTAAACTACACAAAAAAACAAAGGTATACAATTCATTACACACTTTAGCTTTTGTATCGTACAGTTACATTCTTCCTCATTATCCTAAAGCTCCAAACATTTAGGGCTCTGTCCTTATGTAACTTGTTCATTTGGCTACTTATTGACTCCACTAAAACCGCTGCAATCGGGGAGGGAGGGGGGTATGTAAGATCTTTTTTTTTTAAACAGACTGTAAATGCCAAATCAATATTTGTTTTAAATTAATATTTTTTGTTGTTTATTTATAAAATAATAGCTGAACAGACCCGGTACCCGGACCGCTATTAGGCACGCAGTTGGAGTTGAAAATGGCGATGTGCTCACAACACCATATCATTGACTAATCTTAATTCATTCATAATATTTTAAAGGACTCTTTCTCAATAGTTATTTCTTTTAATAATGTATCAATTCTCTTTCACTTGCCCCACACCCATCCTTACCTCCCCCGCCCGCCACCCCCCTTCCACTCAAGACATGCCCTAATCGCAGTGGGTCTCAATGTACAAAATTGCAAAAAGGGGCATTTAGTATAACTGCATGTTCACCCTGTTAACAATACCACGTGACACCTCTCCCTACCTCTTCCCCCCTGCCGTTAAACACTCTTTTCCTAACCCTACACCCCCATTCCAACAATTCTTTTTTTAGAGCATTTTCGAAAAAAAATGCTCTATTGTCCCCGTTTTGTCTGTCTGTCCGTCATCAACAACCATAAGTCCTAGACCCATGATGTATATATCATTTTGTAGGTCTTGGCCTGCCAAGAAATGACTTTTTTCCATTTCGCGATCTGACCTCTCAGGGCCGTAAAAGGGGCCTTAGTACTGTTTTTTACTATATAAGCTATATTAATAAAGGAGCGCTATATCTCAGCAACTACAAGTCCTAGACCCATGATGTATATGTCATTTTGTAGGTCTTGGCCTGCCATGTGTACATCAAAAGTTCATTTCACGATAGGACCTCTGAGGGCCGGACTTCAGGGCTCCTAAGGGGCTTATATATTATATATACACCTTGTACGTTCAATAACCCGTTTATTTGGTGCGAAATACTCCAGCGCGTAGTTTCACCAAGATTTATTAAAAAACTCATCAAATGAAATAGTAAGCTTGTGTTCTGATTTTAATTGAAAGTATCAGAGCTATGCAACAATTGACGGAGTTTTCGGACGATTAAATGACTATAATTTAGAATGTTTTCAATTATGAGTCCTATTTCAGTAACCACAAACCACTTGTAGTTAGATTTAAGAGACAATAATTTTTTTTCAAATATAAAGAAACGTCTTTATAATTTTTTTTTACAAATATATGCATTACACAATTGAATTTATAAACATTTCCAAAATTTACAAATATTTACTGAAAGGTAACAAACGTACTGATACATAACACGAAAATGCGCTAACACGTCCTGTGTCCAGAATGGAACAGGCTTAATTGCTTGTTTTATAATTTTATAATTTATCATGTTTAACATGACGTATTTAAAAAAAAAGAGAGACGTGAGGTTACATAAGCAATTTAAGTCTTTTCCGTTTCGGACAAAGGACATTTTAGAGCATTTTCGTGTACGCGGTTACGCCGGACGAAATCCATATTTTTTTTGCGGGTTACAGCCATAGATATTGCTCCACGCGTATGGGTTTTGATAAATAGAAAGGGAAGTAATCATGTTGAATAACGGTTACAAAAATAAATAATGATTACGCCCCTTTGATTAACTTTTATTATTATATTTAAAATATAAGCAAAAACGGTGCATAAGAAACTCTTATATTCGACCTGAGAGGTCAGATCGCGAAAGGGACTTTTGATGTACACTTGGCAGGCCAAGACCTATAAAATGATATATACATATCATGGGTCTAGGACTTATGGTTGCTGAGATATAGGGCGCTCCTTTGTTAATATAGCTTATATAGTAAAAAACGTTACTTAATACGCCCCCTTTTTCGGCCCTCAGAGGTCAGATCGCGAAATGGACTTTTGATGCACACATGGCAGGCCAAGACCTACAAAATGATATATACATCATGGGTCTAGGACTTATAGTTGTTGAGATCTAGGGTGATGACGGACAGACAGACAAAACGGTGACAATAGAGCATTTTTTTTTCGAAAATGCTCTAAAAATTAGCGATGTTGCAACTTGAATCGTCTGCTTGACCCCCCCCCCCCATCCCTTTTCTGCAACCATTTGGTTTATTCCCACACCTATCCCAACCAACTCGGTAATATATATTAACCTGACTTGACTTAATTAATTGAAAACTTTTTGAGACCACTCTCCAGCGTACTCTGTTTTAACAAAGTTCCCTTAGCCCTGACGGGCCATCGGGACAGATGAAGTGTAGAATTCATCTGTTTCTATAACCTCGGCATATGAAGGGATTGTGTGGTTAGCACCCAGCTGCCTTTACTTCCCCAACTTAAGTCAGGTACTCATTTAAAGCTGGGTGGACTTGTGGGACGACTTTGAAACAAATTTCACCTGGAAAAATTTCCATGGTCCTCACCGAGGATCGAACCCAGGACTCTCTGGTTGGCAGACGGGTATCTACACCACTCGACCACCCGTCCCACCGCACTTTTTTTGGGAGGCATTTTTCAATCCCCACCATGTCTGTTTGCAACTTTTCTTCTCCTTCTCGCAAGACCTTCTCCAGGTGGTCTTTGGGTGGCCAACCTTTCTCTGGCCTTGGGGAGGGGGGGGTTATTCTACTGCAGAGACTTTTTCCATTTTTCTGATGTCTTCGTTAATTATTGGCAGATCCACACTTGTTGATCAATAAGATCTTGGTTTGCTAGCTGTCATGTTCATCATATAACTCATATAACTCATATTGTCTGCCCCATCATATAACTCATATTGTCTGCTCCATCATATAACTAATATTGTCTACTCCATCATATAACTCATATTGTCTGCTCCATCATATAACTCATATTGTCTGCCCCATCATATAACTCATATTGTCTGCCCCATCATATAACTCATATTGTCTGCTCCATCATATAACTCATATTGTCTGCTCCATCATATATATTGTCTGCTCCGTCATATATATTGCCTACTCCATTATATAACTCATATTGTCTGCTCCACCATATAACTCATATTGTCTGCTCCATCATATGTATTGTCTGCTTCGTCATATATATTGCCTACTCCATCATATAACTCATATTGTCTGCTCCATTATATAACATATTGTCTGCTCCATCATATAACATATTGTCAGCTCCATCATATATATTGTCTGCTCCATCATATATATTGTCTGCTCCGTCATATAACTCATATTGTCTGCTCCATCATATATATTTTCTGCTCCATCATATAACTCATATAATTCTGAGTTCTTCTCAATTCTCCATTCATTGTTGTCTATCACCGCCCATATATTTTCGAAATATTTCTCTTTCCTAAGTGAAAATCAATTTTTTTTTGGCTTGCTTGCTCCAGGTTTCATTATTTTATGGTACTGCTGGTCTAATCATGCTCTTGTATAAGGTTTTCTTACGTTTTTTGGAGATGTATTTTTTTTTCAAATAACCAACATTTGAAAATCAGAAACAGAATATTTGAAAGAGACTAAAACTTTAAATAAGTGGGATAATCCTTTAGTAAGCAAAACTATGTAATGATAGATATCTATATGATAGGCAAAAACTATCAACTGTACGTGTGTCTTATATTCACCAAATCTCAATAAACATTATATTTCCCCCATTAACTTGTTCAAACTGCGTGATAAACTCCATAAATGAATTTTCGAAGAGACAATCATAAAATAAATGTACATAAATCAAAGTAAACTTTTATCCGTTTTATCTCGCAGGAAAAAATTATAAATATACATAGTGAAATATGATTTTACTATATAAATAACACCTGAAAGAAGATATTTAGTTAACATAGTTTTGTCCCTTGACTATATTTGCAAGGTCAGTTTGGTTACAACAACTCAAGTCTTCGCTTTCCAAATCAAAGCGTATGATGACGTCAAATGTCGACTAGAAATACGACATGAAGCCGTGAGAATAGCCATCTGAAGTTGTGGATACATCATTATGTTTCAAAACGACTAATACGTCAGTCTCACGAGCTGAGCTATATATAGCGGCCTACATGAAAGGTGCATTGGTCTTATCTCTGTATATCTGGATCCTAGTTTGTACAACACCGGTGTAACAAGGCATCAATTATTATTAAAGGTAGGTAAAGAGAGTTGCTGGTGGACATTTGTATAGATGAAGAGAGTTGCTGGTGGACATTTGTATAGATGAAGAGAGTTGCTGATGGACATTTGTATAGATGAAGAGAGTTGCTGATGGACATTTGTATCTATCTTTAAAATAAAAACAGTGAACATGGTTGTGGATGGATCTAATAAACATGGCCGAGGAAGGAAGTAGTAAACCATCAATAGTAGTAACTTAATTAGCTCAAGTGTCAGCCATGTATTGAAACAAGTGACTGTTTATCTACGAGACCGAGTTCGATCCCCTAGACTTATGTACTTACTGTCTTACAGCCATGATCATTGTAGTTTGAATCTAGTTTAGTCATGTAGTTTAGAAACTGCAATAGAGTATTTTCTGGATTGAATTTAATCTTTACCTTACAAAGACCCTGATTGGATAATGCCAGGCTAACGATTTCAACCTTACATGACCGAAAATGTTGAAACCTAAATTAGTCTTTTTTATCTATCGAGAATGTTTTAAAGTATTACGATCTTGTAAAACGTAGATTGAATATATTATTTTATCTGTCCTAGATTTAAGATTAGTTATTTTTTTTTAACAAGAATAAAATACTTTTCTAGCAAAATAAACACTCAGATCTGGTTATTGTTTGACCTCATTAGATAAGCCATTTCTATTTAAAGAATACAAAACTAACTCACATATCTAAGCTTACATCAACATTCATTTAACGTGTATTTGTTTTAGAATGGCCTCCTCACACAGACAGCTGCTGACGGTGTTGACAGCTCTATTATGTCTTTTGAAATATATCCAAGGAATCAGTGTCTGTGCCTTTAATATACAACATTTTGGTGACACGAAGGTGACAGAGGTTGGCGGTGATATTGTGAAAGTGTTAAGTGATTACGACATAGTTTTAGTCCAGGAGGTCCGTGATGCTGACCACACAGCACTCAACAGTTTAAGGTATCTCCTGGGGGCTACTGTCTGGGACTACGTGTCCAGCAATCCTGTCGGCAGGACTACCTACAAGGAGCAGTACGTCTTCTTCTACAAAAAAGCTTCTGTCCGAATTCTGGGCAGCTTCCAGTACGATGACTCCGCCCATGATGTGTTCGAGAGAGAACCGTTTGCCGTTGAGATACAGTACCAGTCGGCATCACAAGGGCACAGCGTGAATGTTGTCTTGTTGGGGATACACACACAGCCAGAGAAAGCTTTTGAAGAGTTACAGGTAATAAATGGTTAGTGACGTACTCAGCTTATTTGACGACCGTGGTGGACTCTTGAGTGTTGTCTCTTTTAGAAATCCGAACGCTTAGTAAACAAATTATATTTGTTTAAATGACTTAGATAACGAACAAGCTTTGAAATTTTTGTTGAATTCTTTTTATTCCCTTCATGCCAACTGTACGACATTAATACAATTTCTCTGTGTTGTTAAAGTATTCGGAATAATGTTTGCAACATTTTTCGAATCTTAGTTTGTCTTTTTTAAAACATACATTGCCCATAAATTGTCCATACATTGTCCATACGTTGTTCATACATTGTCCATAGGTTGTCCATACATCTTCCATACATTGTCCATACATTGTCTATACGTTGTTCATACATTGTCCATTAGGGTGGAGTGAAAATTTTGTTTTTTTATTCTTATAGTTCAAAATGGTTGCCAAATGGTCTAAATAGTTACGGTCTAAAATATCTTTTATGTAGTGTAACGTTTACCGGTGCCCCAAAGGTCTTCAAATTTTAAAGGATACAAACTTTATAACATTATAACAATTTTGAATGAAATCAACATCTCATTAATGATATTCGTAATGTTAATGTGCAAATATGAACTGCTGAACTAAATTATGTTTATGAATTAACAATTTAATAATAACAATAAGTCAGAATCGTCGATTTTTCTTAAGGCAGGAGACAAAGCACGTGACATGAAGATGGTCTTCCACAAGTGACTGGCACCACCTTTGCACGACGGTTTTGTTTTAATGTCATACCATACAATAAACCCTTACAATATAAGTTGAAAGTATTTGTAACTCAAATGACTGAGACATCGTTGCAATATACTAACGAAGTATTCTGTTCGCCTTTGTCAACCAGCGTGCATGAGGCAAGTTGCCAGGATCGCGGCGAGTTGCCTCTAATTACAGTTTGACAGATTTCCAGAAGATATGCTTGATCTGTGCTTAAATATTCACACGCAATTTCAGAACAGCATATATCCACTTGAAAGCAACAGGTGGGAGAGTTTCACAGCTCTGAATTGCAATTCCAATAGAAACTAAAAACTGCGAGGACCAGTTGTTGGACCATCCAGGTGTTTGATTAAATGCCGAAGTGTCAACTCATTCGCAACTGACTTACTAGCCATTGAACAGGTTTATTCAGTTTTTCTTCTATAAGCCGTATCACACCACCTTTGGAACCTGTATTACTTGCTGTACCTTGCAACCAATAACCAATAACGTGTCTGTGCTGAATGTGTTTTGGACAAAAAACTCAATCATATTTTTGACAACAGCTGCAGCAGAACCAGAAGAAGATGAAATGTGTCCAACATACTCGTGAATTTGTGCAGTGTTATTCCAAAACTGTTTTACGATATTTCTTTGATTCCACTTGCTCTTTTACAATCGTTTTGTCTTTTCGTCCATCAAAAAATAATCCCTGCAGATTACCCAGTGTTTTGGTAAGTTCAATTCTTTTTCTTTCTTTTCTCAGCTTGTTTCGATCTATTATACTTGTATTTTGTTCTGTAGCAAAGCCAACATCTTCTAAACTTGTTGTAGCTTTTGCGGCACCTGCTCTGTCTGAAATTCCATATCTGTCGCAAGTCTGTGCAACATTTGGTAGCATTATACGCATTTGTTTCTTTTTTTGTTTTAGTGATTGAAGTTGATTGCACAGGGTTAGTGCTAGAGTGCGTATAATCATCTTCGTCATCTTCCAGCGTAGAATCAGATGCTGTCGAAGAAACATCTGATTCCAATTGTTCCTTTGAACTACATGCAGCCGATTGCTCACTTTCATAGCGCATATGTCTGGCTCCTATGGCTTCTATCCTTGCATCAATGCATTTTCCCTTCATCCTTGATTTTTTTACATCTAAGGTTCTTTGGTCTTCAAGGAAGTCTTTTTCTTCCAATGGAACTCTATGCCGCAGTGGGGATTGGCAGGGACACATCTTAGATTTACATTTTCAAGCGGCAATATCAAACAAAGTGTTTTTACTGCGATTTGCAAACTCTTTCAATTTATTTCTACAGCTGTTGTCATTCTGCCGTCCTTTAAATTTTTTCAACAACCTTCTGTAAGAATCATAGTAAGTACTTATCATCTTTAATACTCGCGTGTGGCTGATGGTCGGCATGGAAACTTTTTCCCAGATGATTCTATGGCGGCAGCAACAATAGCTGACAATTCCGCAACAGTAGGTTCTCTTTCTGTCGCACATTTCAAGTCATGTTTATTTTGCAAGTTAATTTCATAATATCTTCATATGTTGGGACATTTAGCCTTACGACAAGTAGATGAAGTTTTGGTGATGGAACTGAGAGTCGTGGGTTCCTTTAGCTGTGAATCGGGATAATTTGTAAAAAATGTTAATTGTAAGCTCCATAGTAGGGTGGCCCAAAATCATATGGAAAAAAATAAAGTTTCTCAAATCTAACGGGGCACCCTCTTGTTGAGTTCCATTTGTCTTACTTAGTAACTGACAACAATTTCAGCTTCCTACTGCTATTGGAAGGGGATGCTCAAGAGTCACAAAGTTTTACTATATTAATATAAAACGCATTTTCGTTGAATTTTTTTATTACATTTTCAAATCATGCCATTACTGTAATGTAACAGTTAAGTAACGACAATGTCAACATAAAATGTAAATTTTAGAGTATTGAAGAGTCAGAGTACATTGTCTAAACATTGTCTACACCGAAACAGCACAGATGGCATACTTCTTTGTAGTTTGTGTAGGGATGACTTTTCTGTTGTCTTCAACAACTTGCGAAATAAATTGCTTTTCTTCTTCGTTTTTTGTCAGCAGTCTATTATATTCCTCAAAAAGTTTAACTCCACCCTTCTGGTACTCAATATTATCATTCCACTGTTCCGGAGGAAGAACTTAGAAAGGAGTTGCCTATGTGTAGCTTTGTAAGCAGGTTCTGTGAACGCCTTGTGGAAAAGTGACCCACGCTGACACCTTCATTTTGGAGCAATGATGGATCACCTCGAACATGTCGCTCACTAGGTTCTATTCCAAAACCTGTTATTATTTTCTGTTTCTCAATTGGTGACACTTCATCGGAAAGCAATGCCAGGCTGACAGTCTCATCAGACAGATACCACATGTGATTCTGGAGATTTTTTTGTGCTGCAATACTGATGTAGTGATCAACAGACTGATATTTCTGCAGGTCCTTCCAGAGCAAAAGATCTCCTCCAGGTGCTTCCGCTGCACTGGGTGCTTGAATCCCAGACTTTGTGTACAACAAGGTTCCAAACTGTACAACTCGTTTGAGTTGGCTCTCTTCATTGGATGTAAGACTGAAAATTTATCTCTGTTGACGGAAGATGTACATTTTTATGGCAATAGATCAGCTTAGCCATGCACCTAGCATGATGTACAGGGCCTGGTGCTCTTCAGTGAATGGTTTTTGGTGGATGTCTTAAGATGATCATTGTCAGTTCAATAAGTTCTTCATAATCATCTCTGACCTGGGACTTCAAATCAACAAAATTTGTCAGGAAACTCACCGTGTTTTCTCGGAAAACATCAGTGCTTGAAGGTTATTCCAACTTACTATAGTTGTCAAGCTTAATGCGTCCCCGAAATTCTTTAAATCTCTTGAAGATAGGTATGTTTGGTGAGTTAGAGGGATCGCAACAGAAACTAAAAGCTTTTGCCAATACCAGTTCAAGAACATGATGACGACATGCCAGCCGCAATAGTTCTCGATCAATACGATTCTCAAGCAGTATACAAGCTCCATTGAAACGACCAGTGTTGGCAGAAGTGGTGTCGAAGCTCATAGCCTGGATACTTTCTACCAGTGCCCACTGTTTTAACTGACCATAAATAGATCAGCAGCATTCTGTCCTGTCCCTGATGTTAGTTTAGGGACACCTAGTAATTTTTCACTGCCATAACCAGAAACCAGCACCGGCAAACGGTCAACTTCTCCAAGACCCGGGATTTCAGGTAAGATTTTCCATCCCAGTGTAGAACTATAGTATAGTCAGGCTTGAATGAAACTTTTATATCTGCTGCTTGTTAACATCTGGCTTTCTTTCTGGCTCTTTGTATGGTACTTCGTGAAACTGTCGATGATGAAGGATCATGTCCCAGTGCTGCAGCAATAGGAATCATCAATCGCAAAGCTTCACGATCAGACGTTTGGTTGCGATCCAAGGCACTGGTAACATGCATAGTGAACAAGGAAGTATGATACCCAATTTCCGTCTTGTTTGTCCGTTTTTTAGTTGAGCTTGGACGGTTCATATTCATCTAGGACTTCAAATTTATTGGATGATTCACAACTCTCTGTTTCATTTTCACCTGATTCACCTTCTATAGTTTGTTGCTGTCCTCTTTCCTCTTTCTGTTTACGAAGTAGCTGTTTCTGTTGTTTGTGATGGACTCGTTCCTGCTGTGCTGCCATCTCTTTATCTTCACCACTCATGAACATTAAATTTGTTGATTTTCCGTCTGCATAATGTTCATAAAAACAACAGGAAGTCATGTATCTAAAATGAGAACTAGATCAGCATGGAATAGGTCATAAGTGTGAAAAAACGTTGTACTTCCACCAGTCAAACAAAATCGAGTAAAATGCCGTAAAAGGTAAAACAACGAGGCCTGTGAGCATCCCCTTCTACTTGGAATTTAGTTGTAAAATTTTAACAGTATACTAACTAAGGCAAAAGGAACTTTAAAAAAAGGGTTCCCCGGTATGTGGCAAGAAGTTGGATTTTTTGGGCCAACCTACTCCGTAGAAGCTAGTAGAATTTTGAAATAATTAATAAATATATTATTTAGGATAATCATTTAATAATTGAAACTTAATTACTATATCAACGGATATTGTAAATATTTTACAGTTGGTTTTTTATATTCATTATGCAACTTTTGTTTAGATTTTGATAAAAAAAATTTTTCGCTCCACCCTATTGTTCATACGTTGTCCATACATCTTCCATATGTTGTCCATACGTTGTTTATACATTTTCCATACATTGTCCAAACGTTGTCCATACCTTGTCCATACATTGCCCATACATTGTCCATACATTGTCCATACAGCACATGTCTCCCCTCCCCATTTCCCTCGTAGTGACAGAGTTATCTTTATAAATCATTTCACCAGGTTCCAGCCCTAGTATGTAAGTAAAAAAAAATTAATGATCTATTTTCTTTTTAGAGATAAATCCATTTTTTAAATTTTTTAATGCAAAAATCTCATGTCAAACTGATTTGGAATATGGAGGATTAATCTCAGGTTTTGTGGTACGGCAGATGCCCCCCATACCCTTCTCTCCGGTTTCTGAATAACTGCTGTAGCTAAGTAATTTTGTTTTAGAAAAATCGTGTTTTTCATGGCGATTCTTCAATTCTTATTATATCTTTTATAACGTTGTTCTGTCAATTTACAAATTTACTATACATTGGTTTTATCGAAGCAAACTTCTGGCAAATTTTATTTAAGTATAGTTTTATTTAAATTGGAACAATCTCTAAGTTTGTAAACATCGTGAAAATTATCGAAAAATTCGCTTACATGGAAAATATAATTGAGCACATACATAAACTAAATATAGAAATGAAAATGACAAGTTATATTGATGAAGCAGACTAATGCACTCTGGACATGCTTCCAAGAATCAACAGAAACTCAAATTAGTAATTAAGGCACAAGAGCATATGAAGATTTTACTACAGAAGTATTACTTACTATTTTACTATTAACACTAATCAGGATGGTTTGATTCGCTAACATTTTGAATGTAACGCTTGTACTTCAACATGATTTCTAAATACAGTGGTACCTCGACAAACGAGAGCCTTAACATAGGAGATATTTTAAAGATACGAGCCGTCGAGCTAGCGATGTATTGCTTTGAAATACGAGAAAAATTTGAAATACGAGCGGGCCGGCCGGTTGCACACGATCCAATTTACTGCAATGTGCTTGTTTCCCTCGCTGTGAAAGTATCTTTGATAAGTTGTACTCGCGTTTTGTGCTTTTTGTTCAATTACGGTACTATATCAAATTTCTTTTTATATTCATGGGTCCGAAGAAAGAGAGAGAGAGAGAGAGAGAGAGAGAGAGAGAGAAAGAGAGAGAAAGAGAGAGAGAGAGATTGGAAAGGTCAGTTGTCAGTGCTCTGAAGAAGCTAGAAATCATAGAAAAACATTTGCAGGGTGTGTGAGTGACTGAATTTGTGAGGCAGTATGGGTTTAGTAGGATGTCAAGAAAGGGTGTAACACCAGTTAAGGGCGTTACAAGAATTTCTAAGCTCTTCTGCCTATATCCTCCACCCTACACCTCCACCCTACACCTCCGCTAGCATCTTCTGTAAGATCAAGTTGACTAATTTCCAAGTCAATACACTTAATAAAACCAGTGTATTTCTTTACATCACCTGACATTCTTTACATCACCTGACATTCTTTACATTCTTTACATCACCTGACATTCTTTACATTCTTTACATCACCTGACATTCTTTACATTCTTTACATCAACTGACATTCTTTACATTCTTTACATTTTTATACAATTTTTGTCATTTATAAATACAATTTTTCTCATTCAAAAACACTTAATAATCATTGTTCTATGATCTCCCGACTGACAAGACTAGTTGAACTACAATCTATAATTTCTTTGTTCTATGATCTCCCGGCTGACAAGACTAGTTGAACTACAATCTATAATTTCTTTGTTCTATGATCTCCCGACTGACAAGACTAGTTGAACTAAAATCTATAATTTCTTTGTTCTATGATCTCCCGACTGACAATACTAGTTGAACTACAATCCATAATTTCTTTGTTCTAGGCTCTCCCAACTGCCATGACTGCTGCTAAAGGTCATTTCTCCAACGCTGCTGGTGTGATCTCAATGGGAGATTTCAACGCTGACTGCGGCTATTTAAATAACCAACAGAAAGCCTCACTGGCCATCTTCAATACTCCCGGCAGATACCACAGTTTGATTCCAGACACAGCAGACACCACCACATCCATCAACACAGACTGTGCCTATGACAGAGTCATCGTGGAAGGTAACAGTGATGTTGTAGCTGACTCGGCTAAAGTTTACAGATACGACACAAGTCTTGGAATTAATGCGGGTACCACGTCAGCTATAAGTGACCACTATCCAGTAGATTTTAGGCTTAATTAATGGACGTGGATTTAATCAGAAAAAACTAATAATTGTCCAGCAGATTAAGAACTGAATCAAAATGAATTCGACCTGGTGTGAAATATGGAAAGACATTTTGTTTAGAATAATTGTTGACCATTGAAACTGTCACACAAGTAGTCAACATTTTCTTTAAAATTTTAAATTTCAGACTTCAAATTTCATACTTCTAATTTCAAGACTTCTAGTTTCAGATTTCATTATAGTTTTATAAAATTATCTGTTTACATTCAAAATGATTTACAGAAGGTAGTATCAGTAGTAACATTTTTCAGTATTAGATGTTTAAAAAGGTTTTATATGTAATAAACAAAGCTTGAAATTTAAATAAAGGTTTACTTTGTTTATGTCCTGTTAATATATATAAATATATAGCGAGACTATAAATGTAAAGAAGGCAAAATTAATTATTTAACTGTGACATTGTCGTTTAATATAAGTGAAAATCAAATATTTTCCCCATTTAACAAAACAAAAGTAAGAGACACTGAAATATTCTTAGATTCAATCATGTTTCTTATGACACCACCTTGAACATGGTGATCAACTTTATCTTACCAATGTTGCTTTATTGTTTTGGTTCCCATCACCTTGTCAATATGCAAATGACGATCATTTATAGACTAAATGGATAATAAACATAAATCGTGGAAGACATATTCCTCGGTAAAACCTTAGAGTTTGAAATGGCGACTTTCTTCCCAACTCTTGTGTTTGGGTGCGCCACATTAAAACTAAACGTCGAAATGTCGACATTGAATTATTTGACTTGAGACATACATTGTGGCTAGCAATATTAGACCAAATAGTTGACATCAAAGAGATGTTAAACAGATTGGTAGAGTAATGCTTAAAATATATTTAAAATTATTGGCAGATTGACTTTCTTTTATGTGAACATCTGGACGACGTTTTGTTTGATTAGGAATACATGTACTAAAGAAAATGGATTGCAAATAGTATTGGGCTAGGTAGGCCACTTGAAAAGTATCATATTACATTACAAGACATTTCATTACATTATAAGACATTACCCAGCTGTAAGTTATTGTGGCGGATTTTAGTGGTTTGATGTTGGTAATAAAAACACGTACCTATGAGAGTATTAGTATATTTTTATTGTAACTCATTTTATTGTCACCCATTTCTGTTATTGGTTGTTATTTTACACCTAATTTAGTCGAATCGATGACAATCAATCAAAAGACTTGCACACATGCTTGACATATGTGATCGCATTAATGAATTATAAATAATATAGAATAGGTTGTTAGTTAAAAGGGATTACACATAACTCTGTTCATCGGTAAAACTATTTAAGATGATAGTCGCATGATACGTTTCAATAAACAGTAGAAATACAGCTCTGGGTGATCACCATTTTAACTTGACCAAGCAACACTTGCTGCTCAGGTATGAACATTATTGTACTCTTTTTGACTTGACCAATCAACACTTGCTGCTCAGGTATGAACATTATTGTACTCTTTTGACTTGACCAATCAACACTTGCTGCTCGGGTATGAACATTATTGTACTCTTTTGACTTGACCAGTCAACACTTGCTGCTCAGGTATGAACATTATTGTACTCTTTTGACTTGACCAATCAACACTTGCTGCTCAGGTATGAACATTATTGTACTCTTTTGACTTGACCAGTCAACACTTACAGCTCAGGTATGAACATTATTGTACTCTTTTGACTTGACCAGTCAAAACTTACTGCTCAGGTATGAACATTATTGTACTCTTTTGACTTGACCAGTCAAAACTTACTGCTCAGGTATGAACATTATTGTACTCTTTTGACTTGACCAATCAACACTTGCTGCTCAGGTATGAAAATTATTGTACTCTTTTGACTTGACCAGTCAATACTTACTGCTCAGGTATGAACATTATTGTACTCTTTTGACTTGACCAATCAACACTTGCTGCTCAGGTATGAACATTATTGTACTCTTTTGACTTGACCAGTCAATACTTGCTGTTCAGATATGAACATTATTGTACTCTTTTAACTTGACCAATCAGTACTTGCTGCTCAGGTATGAACATTATTGTACTCTTTTGACTTGACCAGTCAATACTTGCTGTTCAGATATGAACATTATTGTACTCTTTTGACTTGATCAATCAATACTTGCTGTTCAGATATGAACATTATTGTTCTCTTTTAACTTGACCAATCAGTACTTGCTGCTCAGGTATGAACATTATTGTACTCTTTTGACTTGATCAATCAATACTTGCTGTTCAGATATGAACATTATTGTACTCTTTTGACTTGACCAATCGATACTTGCTGTTCACATATGAACATTATTGTACTCTTTTGACTTGACCAATCAACACTTGCTGCTTAGCTATGAACATTATTGTACTCTTATGACAAACCCAGTATAAAGTATTACAATATCTTTTCATGTACAGCTGAAAGATTAACAAAAATGTCATCTCTGGCCGTTTGAGAATAAATTATGAAACTGATAAATTGCATTAATCTGTGTAAGAGATTAAATAAAGTTTTGTATTTCCGTCATATTTTATTTAAATAGATTTCAAGACATGCAGTAAATACTAATTGTTACAGAAAACTGTGTGAGAATTAGGAAATAAGTCTCCTAATTCAGTTTGCACTCGAAAGACCCATCGCTAGTTAGAACACTGTAAATAAAAGTACATTTATTTTTCATCAGAAAATTATTTGTTCAAACGGGACTTGAAATTTTAAGCCAGACCAGCGTAACCTATTTTTTGGGTTATGCATAATAAGGGGAGACTATCACAACGCGCTAAAGCTTCATAGATTTAAAAACATTATGCATTTAATCATTGAAAAATTAGTCTAACCCAAGAAATTTTGTTTAGTGTCATCTGTTAGTAGTCATAGCAAAACAAAATTGCGTTTTTGCCTTTTTTATAGCTGTAAATATTTATATTTTCGCAAAATTCTACAACTGAACATTTTGTATTATTTATTGTTTTTAAATCGTACACAAAATTATGTGTATAACGCAGGGGCGAGGCGTGACTGATACAAGGGTGTTACTTGTGATTAATGATATAACAACTTTCTTTTATATACAATTCTTCAACCGATAACTTAAACATTTCACGCTAACTTATATCTACTATGCATACTACTTACAGTAGGTATGTGACATGAAAATGGTATATTATATAAATGGTGTGTTCTTATAATCAACGGAAAGAGCATTGGAAGAGCTTTACATCAATATAATTAACTTGACAATCAGTTAGGTTTGAAAAAAATTGTAAAGCTTTTAGTAGGCGATTTTTTTTACAGTAGACAAAGAATAAATATTGAGTCACATATTGACAGCATGCCACTTAAACAATCCTAACTTTGACAATTCTAAAAGGAATATTATAAATTTACTAACAAATTAAAGTTTATTTAAATGCATTATATATATATATATATATATATATATTAGGGTGGGTCAAAATTATTTTTTTTATTGAAACATTATTAAAAAGTTGTTACATCATGGTAGTACTTTGGAATATGTACAAATATTTGAAAACTACATAGTTCTACTACTCCCAACTTTTGTTCGAAATTTTAACTATATTTACTGTGAGTTTTTTGTGACTGAACATGTTAAATTTGTGACCTAGGTTATTCAAAAAAGAAATGATATGCATATAAAATTTGTGTTGTATCTTTATAACCTTTTTTATGAATAACTAATTAGTTCAGACAACTGGGATAAGCATTGCATCCATTTTTCTCTCAATATGACTGGTGTACCGTGTTTTCATTATCGGATTACGCATGGTTGTTTTATTTCATTTTTGATTATTTTTTCAATTATCTTGTTAATTTCTTCTATGAATATGAGTTCTTCTGCAAGAAGTGCAACTGTACATTCTGTGTTTGGGTCAGCAGCTGAATTGCCTAAAAGACAACTTCCAACAAGTGAAGATGTTTTCAAGGCTATTGGTGGATGCTTAAAATGGAACAATACAATCATAGCCTTCATTCACGAGCGCACGCATTAGCGCATGAAGTTAAACAATTAAATGACCAGGCTAGTATCCCTACAAATGACATTACCAGTATAATTGTTCGAGTAAAAAGACTTATAGCCAAAGGTCATGAACTTGAGAAATATTCAGATATAAAGCGATCATCGGTTACTTTTCAAGAGGGGTACAATTCCTTCAAAAAGTTACTTGCCATTTTTCCATGTAAATGTTTTGATACAGGTGTTAGGGATAGAGGAGGCTGTAAATGTCCACAATCAGTAATAATTTATGTGCTTGAGTGGGCATTTTTGGTGGATCAAAAGATGGCAAGAAATATGTTCATAGACAATATTGACAAGCCAACAACAAAAATATTACAAAATCGACAGAAAAGAAAAAATTCATTGATGCAGGATGGCGATCAGATAGGAACCACAAATGATAACGTCATTGATGAGAAAGATATTGATATTCCAGATCAGGATGCTTAAGATGATGAACTTCTTGAAGCAGACTTCTCCAGCGATGAGGAATGTTCCAAATAACAAAACAGATATCAATATGAACCAGTGGATCGATGTAAACTAAGCAATAGGGATACATGTCTTACCGTTAAAGCTGTGTTGAAGGACTTAAACATGTTAACACCATCTACAGCTCTGGATCCAGCAAAGATGCGTCGACATAGATAGGGCAGCCAAGGAACATACTGATGAGAGCAAAGATGGTTAACAAAAGCGAACAGGATTTTTTGCGATCCATCTTGTCAAAGTGGGGCTAGAAACTTTTTCTATATGATACAACTTCTTCAGAACTTTGATACTGCTGATCAATCTATTATGTTGCCTGTATTGGAAAATAACTGCTACTTTGCACATCCAGAAAACATTCTATTGGCTGCAGTTAGGGACAATGATGAAGAAATTGGAAGGTATGCAGTAAATAAAATCATAACAGCACGACATAAACCAGCTCCATGCAGAGTTAGAATTTTTCAACAAAAATGACATAATCCTGAATATTGCAGCTAAATCATATGATCAGATGATTAACTGGGATCTTTGTGCAGTGACATCCCCTCCTCTGCTGGAACATATTTGTGATGATGAACTTAAACGCAACAACCCAATCATACTGGATCAAATTCCCTGTCACTCTCAAGCTGTTGAAAGAGCAATTAAAGAAGTTACTTTGTTAGTTTAAAAGTGTACGGACATTTCAAACTGTACGGACATAGCTCTCGACATGGAATGGTTTTGCAAACAAAGAAATCAAGGGATGTTCTTCCGAAAGTTGAAAGCAAAGCAAGTTTCCTGTGACAATCCATAAACAGTTATATTCATATGTTAATTGTATATTTTGCATGAACGATTTATAGATTTGTACAATTTCATATTACTTATACCAAACATTCTAAATGTTGTAAAATGTCATACATTGGGGGGGGGGGGGTACCCGGGTCAAAGCAAAATCTTTTTTTTATTATTAAATTTTAACATTTTTTAATATCTTAGTAATGAATGGGTAGATTTAAAAATAATTTTGTTCAAAAAAAAATATTAACATATTGATATTTGTGGGTGCGGCATGCCGCCATCTTGAAATTTATTGCCTTTTTGTGGCAAATATTTCTGAAATATTTATAGACTGTTTCATATAAAATGTACAATTTTATAATCAGAAAAGCTTACTTTAGGGAATGTCAAAGTACTTTTTTGATAATGTAATAAATAAATTTGTTATGAATTTTTAAAATTTTGTATGGTGAAAATAAGCAAAAAATGCTAATTTTGAAAATTTAAAAAAAAAAGGACTTAAAATTTCTTGAAAAGCCTTTGACATTCTATAAATGCACCTCTTCTACATAAAAATTAGAAGTTTTATCAAAATCTAACAGGTGGTTTTTTGAGATTTTCTTGCCATAGTGAAGCAAAATGTCAAAAAATATTTTTTCAGAGAAAAATGACTTTTAAGTGTTTAAATTATTGAAGTTTCTGAATGAATAACATTCTGAAAATACATTTTAATTGATCTGAAAAAAAAAATTTCTGCAATATAATTAATTCATAGTTATTATTGAAATGTTTTAGTATCTAAAATTTATAAAAAAATTTTTTTTTTAAAGACATAGTGCATTTTTTTTCACCCCGTACCCCATTGAATTAAAAGTTGGGAGTGGAAGACATTATCTGATTTTTACAAATTTCACATTTTTACAATCAGTAGGACCATAGGCAACTTTCTGAATATGTTTCAAATTCCCAACTTCAAAAAAACTTTTTTTGAAATGACCCACCTAATATATATATATATATATATATATATATATATATATATATATATATATATATATATATATGTTCATACTGATGTTGTTTTACAACATTCAAATTCACCCGATAAAGAGTAGAGAAATTTACAACAATAAAATAAAACGTTATATCGCTATGCTGAGCAATTCAACAATTCAGTAGCAGTAGCTAGCAATTTAAAATAAGTTAATTAACTCCCCTTGTGTTATCGCAGGGAAAAACGACGAGTCACGGAAATAATAGGTGGGGGAGGAGTGGTTGGGAGAGGGTTGACAGGTGACTTATTTGGACACTGGACACTGTACTTATTTGTACACTGTACTTATTTGGACACTGTACTTATTTGGACACTGTACTTATTTGGACACTGTACTTATTTGGACACTGTACTTATTTGTACACTGCACATATTTGGACACTGCACTTATTTGTACACTGTACTTATTTGGACACTGTACTTATTTGGACACTGCACTTATTTGTACACTGCACTTATTTGTACACTGCACTTATTTGTACACTGTACTTATTTGGACACTGCACTTATTTGGACACTGTACTTATTTGGACACTGTACTTATTTGGTCACTGTACTTATTTGTACACTGTACTTATTTGTACACTGCCCTTTTTTGGACACTGCACTTATTTGGACACTGTACTTATTTGTACACTGTACTTATTTGTACACTGCACTTATTTGTACACTGCACTTATTTGTACACTGTACTTATTTGTACACTGCACCAATTTTGACACTGTACTTATTTGGACACTGCACTTATTTGGACACTGTACTTATTTGTACACTGTACTTATTTGTACACTGTACTTATTTGTACACTGCACTTATTTGTACACTGCACTTATTTGTACACTGTACTTATTTGGACACTGTACTTATTTGGACACTGTACTTATTTGGACACTGCACCAATTTGGACACTGCACTTATTTGAACACTGTACTTATTTGGACACTGCACTTATTTGGACACTGTACTTATTTGGACACTGCACATATTTGGACATTGCACCAATTTGGACACTGCACTTATTAGGACACTGTACTTATTTGGACACTGTACTTATTTGGACACTGCACTTATTTGGACAATGTACTTATTTAGACACTGCACTTATTTGGACACTGTACCCATTTGTACACTGTACTTATTTGGACACTGCACTTATTTGGACACTGCACTTATTTGTACACTGTACTTATTTGGACACTGTACTTATTTGGACACTGTACTTATATATATTTGGACACTGTACTTATTTGGACACTGCACCAATTTGGACACTGCATGTATTTGTACACTGCACTTATTTGTACACTGTACTTATTTGTACACTGTACTTATTTGGACACTGTACTTATTTGGACACTGTACTTATTTGGTCACTGTACTTATTTGTACACTGTACTTATTTGTACACTGCACTTATTTGGACACTGCACCAATTTGGACACTGTACTTATTTGTACACTGTACTTATTTGGACACTGTACTTATTTGTACACTGCACCAATTTTGACACTGTACTTATTTGGACACTGTACTTATTTGGTCACTGTACTTATTTGTACACTGTACTTATTTGTACACTGTACTTATTTGTACACTGCACTTATTTGGACACTGCACCAATTTGTACACTGTACTTATTTGTACACTGTACTTATGTGTGCACTGCACTTATTTGGACACTGCACTTATTTGTACACTTTACTTATTTGGACACTGTACTTATTTGGACACTGTACTTATTTGGACACTGTACTTATTTGTTTACTGTACTTATTTGTACACTGTACTTATTTGGACACTGCACCAATTTGGACACTGCACATATTTGTACACTGTACTTATTTGGACACTGTACTTATTTGGACACTGTACTTATTTGGACACTGCACCAATTTGGACACTGCACTTATTTGTACACTGTACTTATTTTGACACTGTACTTATTTGGACACTGCACTTATTTGGACACTGTACTTATTTGGACACTGTACTTATTTGGACACTGCACCAATTTGGACACTGCACTTATTTGTACACTGTACTTATTTGGACACTGTACTTATTTGGACACTGTACTTATTTGGACACTGCACCAATTTGGACACTGGACACTGCACTTATTTGGACACATTTTGTAGTGCCCTCACCACACCCGAAACTGCAGTAAAAATGTAATCTTTAAACCTGTATTGTACATCTTGTCGATCAAACAAATTACCTCAATGGGACCTTGGTCAATAACTTGGCCGCTATCAGCGTTCTCACTATAGTCATGGTGCTTTGGTTTACCATTGTCTATGGACATGTTTGCATTAGCCAAACCTCGAGACTGTTCAATCATACCGACATGTATGTGTCATAGCTAGTTTATGTGTAGATCAGTTGTATGTATAATATATATTACTTTCGTGGTACTTCTGTTTCTTGGTAGGTGTATATATTTCAGTCTCTTCGGAGTTGGTTTAACTAACTTGACTTGGTGTAAATTAAATTATATCTTGTATCCACATTTATATATATATATATATAAGACGAACTACATGTAAAAAGCACTGAGTAGACTTCTATGTATACATGTACATATATTTATTTGCATATGAAGGAACTTCTTATTTTACATTGTACAATACAAATGATGTGATAAAATATATTCTTACACTATCAAAGTCTCAGGTCGTCGTCTAAATTATCGTCTGTTAATTCCCACTTCCGTTAAGCTAAAAGTGGCCAGATAATTAAAACCATCTCTGTGCCAACTGTAAATTCTCTAGCCTAATCTGATTATTACAGTATGTAATAGCCAACCCCCAAGACTGTCCAGGTGATGATTTAAACTTCGGTTCTGTAAATGATTTACAAACGTGTGTATTATTTTTCAATGTATAGATTTTTTAATTAATATTTAACGAAAAATAAAACAAAAACACCAAGATCTGGTGAATATTTGACAAAATAAATCAGATAAGTGTAAACAATTTAACAGTAACACCCAAACATCTGTTAAAGCTGATTGTATTTGTTTTAGAATGGCCTCCTCAAACAGACAGCTGCTGACGGTGCTGACAGCTCTATTATGTCTTTTGAAATCTATCCAAGGAATCAGTGTCGGTGCCTTCAACATACAAACTTTTGGTGACACGAAGGTGACAGAGGTTGGCGGTGATATTGTCAGAGTGTTAAGTGATTACGACATAGTTTTAGTCTAGGAGGTCCGTGATGCTGACCACTCAGCACTCAACAGTTTAAGGAATCTCCTGGGGGCCACTGTCTGGGACTACGTGTCTAGTAACCCACTGGGCAGGACTACCTACAAGGAGCAGTACGTCTTCTTCTATAAGATTGCATCTGTCCGCATCCTGGGCAGCTTTCAGTACGATGACTCAGTCTATGACGTGTTCGAGAGAGAACCGTTTGCCGTGGAGATACAGTACCAGTCGGCATCACGAGGACACAGTGTGAATGTTGCCTTGTTGGGGATACACACACAGCCAACGAAAGCTTTTGTAGAGTTACAGGTAATAATAACAATTTTTGCTCGACCTTTTCTTATAATATCTCAATCTATAATGTAGTACGCAATAAGGTTGTCGCTCTTTGGAAATCGAAAAAAATAACTCTATGACCTATTTACTAAAAAGGAAGTAATAAGATAAAGTTACGTAATTAAGAAAGTTTCTTGCATTCAAAACCAACATTTCTATTAATTTTGTATTATTGCACTTTAATAAAAGCGTATTTTTAAAAAGTTTTTTAAATATTTTTTAATTTATTTTATAGCTTTTAGTTTTTAAAGAATGAAACGTTCTATTATTTTTTATGTTTTAATAAAATTTAATTAATTTTGCAAGTCTATATAAGACCTAAAATTATGTACATGTATTATGTTTCGTATTTATTTAGACATTACAATTTCAAGAAGAAATTTTTCCCATTATATACATAATAAAACGTAATTAGCTTAGTCATTTACACAGTTTGAATTCATTGAATCATAATTGTTCAAATTTTTTATTACTTTTATTACAGATAGCTCGTTAAAATTTAATAACACTATCTTAAATTCATATACAGTCTAACCATAATCCGAAATGTCTTAATTCTAGGCTCTCCCAACAGCCATGACTGCGGCTAAAACTAACTTTCCCAGCTCTGCTGGTGTGATCTCAATGGGAGATTTCAACGCTGACTGCAGCTATTTAAACAACCAACAGAAGGCCTCACTGGCCATCTTCAATACTCCCGGCAGATACCGCAGTTTGATTCCAGACACAGCAGACACCACCACATCCATCAACACAGACTGTGCCTATGACAGAGTCATCGTGGAAGGTAACAGTGATGTTGTAGCTGACTCGGCTAAAGTTTACAGATATGACACAAGTCTTGGAATTAATGCGAGTACCACGTCAGCTATAAGTGACCACTATCCAGTAGATTTTAGACTTAATTAATGGACATTGACATGTAATTTAAATAGTTGAATATTTCATTGTTTAGATACTTCATTGTTTAGATACTTCATTGTTTAGATACTTCATTGTTTAGATGATATTAACAATTATTTAAAACCCTTCAATCCTGTTAATGAAGACAAGATGCTATAGTAAACATGTTAAACATCTTGTATGAGATACATTTGTTTTCGACATTTTGTATTTCATAACTTTATTTTAACACCTTATATTAGATACCTTTGTTTTAAACGCCTTGTATCAGATATCTTTGTTTTAAACATCTTGTATTAGATACCTTTGTTTTAAACGCCTTGTATCAGATATCTTTGTTTTAAACACTTTGTATCAGATATCTTTGTTTTAGACATCTTGTATTTGATACCTTTGTTTTATGAGTATTGTGAAAATTTTCTGATCAATTCTGTATTATAAAACTAGCTGATATAATACCACCCTTTTAATCGATTTGTTATTTAAATTAAATTTGAAATTACACAACACATAAAATATACAATAAACTAAAAATGTGAATTATTGAAATTTCTTGTAAAACAAATATTTGAAATAAAAAAAAAGAATCAATACTTCTAGTTCTATTATACAATTAGTGTACAGTGAATGGTGTACAATTAGTGTACAGTGAATGGTGTACAATTAGTGTACAGTGAATGGAAGTACAATTAGTGTACAGTGAATGGAAGTACAATTAGTGTACAGTGAATGGAAGTACAATAAGTGTACAGTGAATGGAAGTACAATTAGTGTACAGTGAATGGTGTACAATTAGTGTACAGTTAATGGAAGTACAATTAGTGTACAGTGAATGTTGTACAGTTACTGTACAGTGAATGGAAGTACAATTAGTGTACAGTGAATGGTGTACAATTAGTGTACAGTTAATGGAAGTACAATTAGTGTATAGTGAATGTTGTACAGTTAGTGTACAGTTAATGGAAGTACAATTAGTGTACAGTGAATGGTGTACAATTAGTGTACAGTTAATGGAAGTACAATTAGTGTACAGTGAATGTTGTACAATTAGTGTACAGTTCATGGAAGTACAATTAGTGTACAGTGAATGGTGTACAATTAGTGTACAGTTAATGGAAGTACAATTAGTGTACAGTGAATGTAGTACAATTAGTGTACAGTTAATGGAAGTACAATTAGTGTACAGTGAATGGTGTACAATTAGTGTACAGTTAATGGAAGTACAATTAGTGTACAGTGAATGGTGTACAATTAGTGTACAGTTAATGGAAGTACAATTAGTGTACAGTGAATGGTTTACAATTAGTGTACAGTGAATGGAAGTACAATTAGTGTAAAGTGAAGGGTGTACAATAAGTGTACAGTGAATGGAAGTACAATAAGTGTACAGTGAATGGAAATTTGTGCTATTGTTTATCAATCTTTATTAATCAATAAAATTGAAATAAATCATGAGAGCATGATCAAATATATTCATTGAATGGGAAACATTCTAGTTCAAAAATGGAAGTTCCTTTTAGTGCCAAAAATCTATCTAAGACGCTAATGTGCCTCACTTTATCTTAATTGATTTTGCGGATGTCACTTTCTTCCAAGACTGATTTATAAGAATATTAGATGTTTTTTTTCTGCAAAGATTTAGGCTAGTTAATTGCTACTATAACCGAAATAAAACAAACAATCCAAGTACTACTGTACAGTATTTTACTTCGTCAAATTCGCAGAAATGAGACTCGACTCAAATTGTCAGGGTTTGATTGGTGTTTCAGGTGACCACTTGTGTGTTTGGTGTTTCAAGTGACCCCTTGTGTGTTTGATGAGATGACAATACTGTCTGATCATTATAATTTTCATCGTCAGATATTATTTTGCAAGAATAAAATTCTGTAATTCGATACTCCACAAACAAATCTTTCAGTATAACTTATTATATTTTTATTACATAACAAACCAGAACAGTAAAACAATAGAGTCAAAAATTGACATAATGCACAGAGTTAAAAAAAAGCAATTTGTGATGGAATGTAATAAACAACTCAAGCATTAAACGACTTATCATAGAATGTAATAAACAACTGATGCTTAAATAATTTATCAAAGAATGTAATAAACAACTCATGATATAATTAATAAACAACTCATCATAAAATGTAATAAACAACTCTTGATAGAACGTAATAAACAACTAATGCGATACACAACTGATGATAGAATGTAATAAACAACTGATGATAGACTGTAATAAACAACTGATGATAGAATGTAATAAGCAACTGACAGGGTTGTTAACAATACTCTTAAATTGTATCGTCAATACCGATACCAATACTTCATTAAAATAGTATCGCCAATACCAATACAAATACTCAAGTAAAAATGTATTGCCAAAATCGATACCAATACAATACCAATACTTTTCAGAACAACAAAATATTTTAATTTTCAAAAAAGTTAAAACTATAAAATACAATGTCAAAGCACAATTTGTAGGCCAATCACTTCACCACTTGGCAGCACGTAAGAAGTCCATCATTTCAAAATGATCATTGGTTAGCCTTGAACGTAATGGCATAAAAACACGCCCACCCAAAGAAAACAGGCGTTCAACTGCAGCACTAGCCGGAAGTCCAGTGTTCAGTTGCAGGTATAGTTTCTTAATACTTGGGTAGGCTGCTAATGACAGCGCTTCTGGTGATTTATCTTCAAGATATGTCTACTTCAGCAGAACTGTTGCTATTAAGCAACTCGTCCTGCTCCATCCGCCGCGCAGTAAAACAAGCAAAAAAATCTGTAGATTCGGATATCGGTGCTGCTGACTGTACTGAAGCTGCACCATCCTGCCGAGTAAATTGAATTGGAACTGCACTCAGTGCACTGCACGAACGCTTTAATGTTTGTACAACTTCAGCCTTGTGATCCAAGCTGTCAATCCAGTCGGTCTTAAATTTTGGATTGACAACTGCTGCCAGTTTTGCCTCTGGGTCAGAAAATATATAATCGAATCGCGCATTAATTCCATTAATGACAGCTCTGGCAAGGGGTTCACACACCGTGAGTGGGTGTTTATGTCGCACAATCATTTCCTGTAGTTGGCCTTTTATAACGATTAGTGTGGGCAGCAAATAGCCAAATCCAATATTTTTTTCTCCTTGCAAAATGTCCAGTCCACGACACAATGGAGCAAATACTTCAATGTATTCTGCTATGAATATTTTCTGCTTCGGAGTCAGTCTCTTGATGTCAAGGTCATCAAACAACATATCAAGTTTAACTTCTAATTCTGGATTGGATAGTAAGCAATGTATTTTTACAACAGAATCGTAAGTGGAATTCCATCGAGTGTCACCGGGAGTAAACGAGATACGTGCCAATTGCCACTTTGATTGCATCTGCAGCCAAAGGTGAGCGATTTTGTTTGTTCCAGATAGCTACTAACTTTGCAAATGTTGACACTGACAACCGTTTGGTTACTTCTTGTAGTACTTTAGCATCACGCGTAACAACAAGATTTAACAAGTGGCATGCACATTTACGATGTGGTGGCAGCTGGTAAATAATCTGTTCATGTTCGTCATCATTAACACATGGTGGATTCAGTAAATCATCAATTTGTACTAATTCCATATCCACATCTTCATCATCCTGTTGCTCCTGACTGTGATCTTCATTTAAATCCAAATTGTTTATACTTAAGTTCATCATTTCATCTTTATTCAGTCCAAAACAGCGAAAAGCTTTTAAAAAATTTGATCCGCTGTCTGTTACAGTGAAAGAAATTTTGTCACTTATTTCATATTCTCTGTTGATTGATTCTAGTGTTTTGGCAATTAAATCATAGGTATCTCGGCCAACTATTCTACGCACGGCCAAGCAGCAGCCTTTTCGCTCAAGTGACATAGGTTCTAACCAATGCACAGTAACACCAATAAAACTTCTTCGTCTGGACGTCCAGCAATCGGCAGTTGTACAGACAGTATTAATTGAAGCCAACTTATCTTTCAGCTGCTGCCTACGAAGTTCAAATCTATGTTCCAGTTGTTTTGTCAATGTTTGTCGATAGCGAGGCATCATTTGTTGCCTGGTAAGTCTATTAATTAACGTTCTGAAACTAGCGGTGTCGATATTATGGAAAGGCAAGACTGAATCAATTAGATAATCCATAACCCATTCATCTAATAAATGCTGAGTGACGGGCTGGCAAAAAGTAATCTTGGCTTGTTTCAATGCTGGTCCATTGCAATGAGAACTACCACCAGTGTCATCGTCATTGCTATTGTTACTTCCACTATTAATTTCAGTTGAGGGTCTCTTCTTTCGTATCAATTTTTCATGAATTATATTACAAGCCATCTCAAACTTGGTAAGTAATGCTCCATGACGTCTCTGTGAAACAATAATAATAATCCAAGTACTGTATTTGTGCAGTGTCACAACTTATCCATAAATAACATATTAAAGTTATTCAAATAGTTCTATTGACCTACAAGTAATAAATAATGAGAAATATATTAAGCTAACTTAGCTTTTGTAAATTCTAACGTTCTAGTTGTTTTAGGTTTTAAAACCTTATTTATATTATTCATTTATTTAAAATTTACCTCTATATGCTTCTTCAAATTTTGTCTTGACTGGTTATGGCACGATAAAGACTTGTTAGTCAATCCGGGCGGGCAGTGTAAGCATTTATACAGTGAATTGCCCCTTTTTTCAGCTGGTCCCAGGTATTTGAAAAAGTCGGTAGGAATATTAATCGTCTCTTCTGCCATGACTACTTACAGATGACTGAGTGCAACGACTAGTGCGTACTTCAATGTTTTAAATGCGATAAAAATATACAACTAGGGAGCGACCGATATGCCTTTTTACCAATAGTCCGATACCGATATTTTCTTTTTAATCAACAAAAATGCCAAACACGTGCTATTCTCGTGCTGTATAGTTCCCACTATAATGACGTATGTCAACCCATGTTCACCCCTTCTCTGTCATATTTTTGTAACACTTCGCCCACACATAAGTCTTGTTTACCCCTCCCCCCCCCCGCCCCCAACTTCCCAACCCAAAAAAAATACACACAGATGTTCACTAATTGTTTCATTCAAGGTCATACATTAGAATTAAGAAATGCCAATCCTATTGTTTCAAGGTCATATCGCTGATGTAATGTTATGTAGACGTGGCAATTTCTGTGTACGGGTTTTTTTTTTCCTTTTTTTTAAATCTTGTCTGATCTGGTTATAGAATTGTGTTATTTACTGATTTTTTTTTCTGCAACTCTGTAAAAACTGTTACTATAACCAAATATAATTCAAAGAAAGAATGTATAATGTTGACACATGAAAGAACAACAGAAGAATGAAAAATGAAAGCCGACCGATCAATAAAATAATTTTACTTTGAACATTTGAAAATTGCCATGCGGTTGCATCAAAGAGTTTCATTTTACAAGATATTTTTTTTATTAATTTGTTAATTTTCATGTATTTATATTCAATTAATTGTTATTAACCACCCATAATTTTATTGTTTGTTGAACTCGGCATATAATTTAATAATATAATATGTGTTAATTAAATGATATTGTTTTATTACACAGTTTTCAATTTTAATTACATCATGCAGTTTTAGAATTTAATACCATTCAATTAATTATTTTTAATGAAATGTAGTAAACACTAAAATAATGAATTAATAAATAAAAACAATATATAAATATAAATAAATTACTGATAGATCGATAAAAAAGAAATAAAGTTTTATTTTCTGTCGTTCATTGAAACATTGAACAAATAGTTGATAGAAAGAAAGTAAATGAATGAAAGAGTATTAGAATAACATTTATAGACATAGGCGCGCAAAGCAAGAACTTCAAAAGAAAATTTATTTTTTCCTTCAACTCGCCGACCGTGGTTGTATTGGTGGGGAGGTGGGTGGTGTTAGTATTGGTGGGGAGGTGGGTGGTGTTAGTTTTGGTGGGGGTTGTTGGCTATGATGACTAGTAGTGATTTAATGTATGTAGCCTAGATTACTCTTAAAACAAGGCATTAAAATCGCTATTGTTTTTCTGCAAATAGCTAATAGTGGCAATAGAAAAGTATTGATATCGAGTATCGAAAATTTTTCGTTTAAAATGTATCGGCGATACACAAATCAATACATGTTACAAAAAGGATCGGCAATACAGCAACCAATACTAAAAAAAGTATCGCCGATACTGTATTGGCCGATACCGATACTTCGATACTAACAACCCTGGCAACTGATGATAGACTGTAATAAACAACTGATGATAGAATGCAATAAACAACTGATGATAGAATTTAATAAATAACTCATTGTGACGAGCTAAAGTAGATGTAGAGACTGAGACAATCCCCTTCGACGTTTTAATATAATAGATATCTAAGAATTAGGATTAATACGAAAAATAGTCACAAGGTGACAAGGTTGGGAAACAATAGAATAGTCGACAGCAAATGTGTGAAGACCAGGAGGCGGCGTCGGACAGGCTAGTGGGGTTAACAATGACGACCAGGTGACGCTCCTAGAAAGATTAGATAGTAAGGACAATACTGAAGAGACTGTGACGTACTTAGGGAAATTAGGGCACGGACGTTACGGGTATAAATAGGGGCTGGATTTGGACATTAGTTAGTTAGTAGAAGTTAGGAGTTAGTAGAAGTTAGGAGAAGTTATTAGGAGTTATGAGGAGAAGTTATGAGAGGAGTTAGGACGAAGAAAGATAGTTACGAGAGATCTAGTGACGAGAGTTAGAGAAGAGAGATAGTTACGAGAGATCTAGTGACGAGAGTTAGAGAAGAGAGATAGTTACGAGAGATCTAGTGACGAGAGTTAGAGAAGAGAGATAGTTACGAGAGATCTAGTGACGAGAGTTTTAGGGACAGGAATTGTAGTTAGTCAGAGTTGGTGCAGAGCAAATTACTGTGGATTTAAATGTTTATTCGTTTATGGACTTGTTGTAGTCTGATGTACATTTATGTAAATAAATCGTTGTACTAACAACGCATCGAGTTTGGTTGGTTTTTGAGTTGTAACAAAGGAGTGAGCAAATAAGAGTGAAACAGACAGACATTAAGCTAAATTGACATCTCTACGTTCGAATTAAAACGCACAACTCATAACATAAACCAAAGGGCCTGAGACGTTTATAGAGCATAACCAAAGAGCCGTAACATGTATGAAGTATATAGAAAGAGCCCGTAACATGTATGGAATAAAAGAAAAAGGACCCGCAACACTCATGATAAAATGTAATAAACAACTCATGATAGAATGCAATAAACAACTTATCAAAGAATGTAATAAACAACTCATGATAAAATGTAATAAACAACTCATGATAGAATGTGACATAAACATGTTATTTCCAATTGTGTGAGTAGGATGTTGATTTTTTAACTAGTTTGAGGAAAAAACCATCAGCTTTTTGCACAGAAAGTAGCTGAAAAATTTGTTAGAAAATGTTCTAAATGTTAGAATTAGCCATTTGGCCTATCTATGTTTCCAGTCAAATATAAAATTACTAATTTCCCTCGCGATCTTAATCGTTTTCATGGAAATCAGAAGAGCAGGCATGTATGGATAAGCAGAGTAAAGTTTTATTAGGAACAATAAATGATTCGTTTAGGTAGAAGGGTTCAATAAGCCAGTCTAATTCCTATTGACTATTTATAGAAGTTAAGCAGGTTTCAAAATCCTATCCATAACGGTCTTCTAATAATCAAATATTTTCTATTTTGTGTCCCAGTGTTGAACGACTGCATCGGTGTTGAATGGAAAGTGAAGTTTTTTTTTTAGTTAAATGTAATTGTTAATTTTCTATATAATTTTTTTTTATGGAAAGAGACTAAAATATACATAGGACTAAGTCAGATGAAACTACCGGATGGAAAATGGAAATTACGTCCACTTAAATTACGTAACAATTTTACGGAACGTACTACTCAAGCTGTGATATCGTCGTTCACTGGAGGACCTCGGTACTAGTCGGTACTCAATATATGTACGAGCGTACACAAGTCGCCATGACCTACTTACGTCATAACACCGCTATGATTATTGTATCACATTTACCTGCCTTTCTAAAGGGACTGATGTCACTCAATTTTCCTTCAGCGTTAAAAACCTCAAGACCGCCACGACCTTATCAATTGTGTATCTCATCTGTGCAGTATCACGTGGTACATGTACACCAAATGATGGACTCTCGGGGAGTAACATTTTCAGCAGTATCACGTGGTACATGTACACCAAATGATGGACTCATGGGGAGTAACATTTTCAGCAGTATCACGTGGTACATGTACACCAAATGATGGACTCACGAGGAGTAACATTTTCAGCAGTATCACTTGGTACATGTACGCCATAGAATGGCAAACGTGAGTAAGTATTACAAACCTAAAATCTATTTAAAAGGAAGCTTTTATCAAAATATACTAATTAGTAAAAAATAATTCACATACAGTTAGTGAGTTTAAATAAAAGTTTATATAAACGTTGAAAATAATTAAGGGGCGGAGGTGTCACATGTCACCTAGATTTCCCGGGCAACGCCGGGTATTAAACAGCTAGTTTAAAAAAAAATGTCACCTAAGTGTCTGAATGAATATTGAGTTTACTAGGTGACAAACTTTCTTCCTTTGTAAATTGTCATCGATGTTTGAGCATTGTTGTTCTATCCATTCCTCTTTTGCGTTCTTCATGTCCTTTTCTTATCTTCTTGTTGATTGCTTTGTATTTGAGTGCTCATTCTGTCGTATTTTTCGCGCTCTTAAGTTTCCTTCTTTCATCACATAGCCTAAGAATGTCAATAGTAACCCATGGTTTTTTTATTGTTTGCTTCTTACCAAGTATTTCTTTTGCTGTTTCAATTACTTTTGAGTTGAAGGTATCAGTGACTACGTCTATGTCTGTCTTTGAGTCATATAGGCCGGTCAGTGGAGCAAGTTTTCCTCTAATGGTTACTCTGAACATCTCTGCGATCTCCGGGTCTTTCAGTTTATCAAGATCAAAGCGTAATCGAGAATTGCTTTGTTGTGTTATCTTTTTCAAGTGGAAATTGAAAGTCATCAGCTCAAGATTGTGATCACTACCCATATCTGCTCCAGGGAAACTTCTAGTTTTAGATGTTTTAATGCATGAATTGAATCGTTTTTTGACCAGTATGTAATCTGATTACTATGTTCTCCGTTCGGGCTGTGCCAAGTCCATCTTCTGGACTTTTTATGCTGTCCAAGTGTATTTGCTAACAGGAGGTTGTTATATCTGGCAAACTCCAAGAGCCGAAGCCCTTAACATCCAACAAACAAAGTCGTGTCTCAACCATACAGGATAAATCCGCCAAATGTTTCACAGACGAACAAGAAATTCTTACAAGATGGACCGAATACTGCTCTGAACTATACAACGAAGACGCAAAAGGCGACATCTCAGTGCTCAACTGCCCAATGTCAACCAACACAGATAAACAATCTATCCTCCACGAGGAAGTGAAGTTTGTTGTACAAAAATTGAAAAAGGGGAAATCAGCGGGAGCAGACAACATTCCAGGTGAACTGATTCAAGCAGGAGGCGACCCTGTTATAGACATACTAACCAACATATGCAACAAAATATGGCAAACAGGAGAATGGCCAACTCCCTGGACTCAATCACTAGTTATTACACTCCCAAAGAAGGGTAATCTACAGTTGTGCCAAAACTACCGTACAATAAGCTTGATTAGCCACCCAAGCAAAGTCATGCTCATGATTATATTAAATAGACTGAAACCACAGGCAGAGCTAATCATTTCAGAAGAGCAAGCTGGCTTCGGAGCAGGAAGAAAAGCACAACGGAACAAATCTTTAATCTGCGAATACTCTGTGAAAAACATCTGCATCATCAAAGCGATCTCTATAACGTCTTCATGGACTTTAAAAAAGCGTTCGACAGAGTGTGGCATGCAGCACTGTGGGCAACCATGCACAAATTCAACATTAATGCAAACCTTATTGAAGTTATCAAAAAATTGTACGACAAAGCAACTAGCGCGGTACTGTTCAATAGTAAACTGGGAGATTGGTTTAAAACTACTGTTGGTGTCAGACAAGGATGTCTACTTTCCCCCATTCTCTTCAACCTCTTCCTTGGCAGGATAATGACGGATGTGCTAGAAGACCACACCGGAACTGTCATTATCGGAGAAAGAACCATAACCAACTTGCGCTTCGCCGACGACATAGACGGCATAGCTGACAGCGAGGACGAACTGCAAGAACTCACTGCAAAACTAAATAAAACAGCAGAGGCGTATTGTATGGAAATCAATGCCGAAAAAACTAAAGTCATGACAAATAGAGCCTTCGAAAACGACATTCGGATAAATGGGCAAAAACTTGAAGTTGTCTCCTCCTTTAAATACCTAGGGGCCATAATATCCGACGATGGATCAAAGCCAGAAATTCTTGCCATGTTGGCCTAGACAACGGCAGCTCTAAGCAAACTTAAACACATTTGGCAAGGCAACAAAATCTCTCTGAGATCAAAAACTCGACTAATGCGCTCTCTGGTGACATCGTCTTCCTGTATGGATGTGAAACTTGGACGCTTACTGCAGACCTCCGAAGAAGTGCGCTGGACATGAGATGTTTCCGCAAGCTATTGAACATCTCATACACGGAACACATAACGAATGAAGAGGTGCGCACTTAAATAACGGCTGCCATCGGCCCTCACGTAGACCTTCTCACTTCAGTCAAGAAGAAGAAACTGCGATCGTACGGACACGTTGCGAGATGTGAAGGTCTTGCAAAGTCAATCATGCAAGGTACAACCAACGGAGGAAGGAAAAGAGGAAGACAAAAGAAAAGATGGGAAGACAACATCAAAGAATGGTCCGGCCTGTCGTTCGTCGACCCCCAAAAGGCAGCACAGGACCGGAGAAAATGGCGGGAACTAGTTTTCGGTCAACAACGTTGCCCCAACGACCCATCAAAGGGTTAAGGGTTAGTCAGGTCAAGTCAAGTCAAACTTTCTTCATTGGGCGACATGAATTTCACCCAGTTATAAAGTTATATGCCATGTAACGATACATCTTGTTGTTAAAATGTATAATAGTTTCGCCGGCTATTGAAATGTCAACAAACACAGTTGTTATTATTACAATATGACTATAGTTTTTTTTTCTGAATCATTGTATTTATGAATTTCGTAATCTTCAAGCTATATTACTCATCTATACAAAAACTAGAATTGAACGTTAAAATCCTGTTTAGAAAGGATTGATCATTTGAAATATGTAAATACCCTAGGTCACCATGGTCTGACCACGAGTGTGGTATATATGCATTATATCCTGTTTTGTCGAGTCATTTGCTAATGAGGATTAGTTGACTGAAGTTTAGTGGTCAGTATTTAGAGGAGACTGAGTGTAAGGACTATACTGACTGGCTCTTAATTGTATTTCCGTATGATATGTGTATTCTATGAGATGTTTGCCAACGATAAGTAAGTGTTTATGCTTACACACATTGTTTATTTTTGGTGATAATACTAAGTTTACATCTGCAAGTTGTTTTTTAAGGTGAAAAATGTGATGCTGACTTTTACAAGTTGTTTATTTAGGGTAAGAATTTTACGTTTACTTGTTCAACTTGTTTATCTAAAGCGATCATGTTATGTTGACTTGTTTAACTTGTTATTTCTGGTGAGAAAGTTTTGATTATTCAATAATTTGGTATTTACGGAGTACAAGTTATAATTTTTTCCAAATTATTTTCGTTGTTTTTTTTCCAGCAGTTTTTATAGGCCCTAATGGGGCCCTAAACAACCATTCACTTCAAACAATATCGATCAACCAGAACACTGTTTGGACGTCAACAATTATTATGTTCAGACGTCATTCTGTCTGGCGATAGACGATGTTTGGGAAATTTTAAATTAATTATGACCATTTTCTTCAAGCCCAGGCGATTTGAAATTTCCAACAATTCTGCGATCTCGATGACAATACAATATTGTAATATGTTCGAACCAATTAATTAAATTTTTATTGTTCGAATCCAGAGACTATTGTGGAGTCCAGTGCGAGTTTTGGAGCTTTCCCCCCATTCCAGCCATCCGCCGATCTGAGAAAGTGCAAAACTAGAACAGTAAGACATGTTGTCTACAATAATTATAAGACATGTTGACTGCAATAAGACATGCTCAATTCACAATACAGCTTTAATTTAGGTGTAAGATCGATTCTTTCTTCACTGTTTTTCTGTACTGTTGGTAGTGTCCTCTTTTGTAGTGTCCTCTGTTGGTGGTATTCTCTGTTGGTGGTATCCTCTGTTGGTGGTGTCCTCTGTTGGTGGTATTCTCTGTTGGTGGTTTTCTCTGTTGGTGGTGTCCTCTGTTGGTGGTATTCTCTGTTGGTGGTGTCCTCTGTTGGTAGTGTCCTCTGTTGGTGGTGTCCTCTGTTGGTGGTGTCCTCTGTTGGTGGTATTCTCTGTTGGTGGTGTCCTCTGTTGGTGGTGTTCTCTGTTGGTGGTGTCCTCTGTTGGTGGTGTTCTCTGTTGGTGGTGTCCTCTGTTGGTGGTGTCCTCTGTTGGTGGTGTCCTCTATTGGTGGTGTCCTCTGTTGGTGGTGTTCTTTGTTGGTATTGTCCTCTGTTGGTGGTGTTTTTTGTTGGTGGTGTCCTCTGTTGGTGGTGTCCTCTATTGGTGGTGTCCTCTGTTGGTGGTGTTCTTTGTTGGTAGTGTTCTCTTCTCTAGGAATAAGTCTAAAACATCTATCTTTGAACACTGTCTATAACCCTTGTCATGATTTCAATATAAACTTCCAAGTTATTTAGATGTTGGGTTATTTTATATGTTGTTACGTTGCAATGACTAACTGACATAGTCAACCATTGGCAACAATCTCCACCAACATCCCAGCATGCAGATGAAAGTGAAAATAATTAATGGCACTAAATTGACTGCTTCAGATCTAGTATAAAAAGAGATCGCCACGTTCCATGACATTTTGAAGTAGACCATACACTTCAGTTACTTCAATGCACTGTGCATTCACTACTGCTGCTCTTAATGTCCATCTCTAGTGTATGTGTAACCTTTCAATGTTGCAAGTTCACAATGACAACACTTTTTATTCATCGTTATAAAAAAACTGGTAATGTGAGTTGCAGCTGATTTGTATGTCTGTGTGTGAAGTCCCTGTTAGGGTGATATGAAATCTCTCAGATCTATAAATAACTAATAAGACGTTTTTTATGGCGCCCTTCTTTCATCCCCACCATAGTCGATAGAGCAATGGCCATGGAGGCACCACGGGAAACAAAGCGGGAACTTTCAATATGACCTGAAAAAATTACATTGTCCGAAGATTAAAAACTTCCTTTAATAATATTTATAAAAACAGAAAAATTGCAGAAAGATAACATGATTTCTTAATTTTAGCCTGTAATCATTTAAGTTCAGATATCTTAAGTTTGTTATGTAGTCTGGTGCACTTTTTTTGTTAAAACTTAAACAGCAAAAGCTACTGAAATTATTTTAACAATATAATGTAAAATATAAGAACATAAAAACGAAAAAAAAATCATTCACAATGATTGGTGGGCAAGTTATTTTCTATCAAACACATATACCGATTTAATAAACCATTTTGTTTTTTTTTACTTCTCAGACTATCACTTCTACTGCTAGCTAGACTATGACCACATACAACATTCCGGACTATCTTGAACTCAAATGATTTTGTTGAATGTAATTCAGCGACAACTCCATCAAAAGAAAACACGAGTACAACAGTCAGTTCTCTTACCTCCCCTACCACTGCAACACTGACAAACAATAGCAAGTCTTCAAAATCAACAAACATGGCGTCAACAACAAACAACTTTGACAAACCCTGGGATAAAAGACAAAAAAATCATGGTGCTTTTTCCGAAAATAAATCTAGGCCACTTCCTGCAGTGAAAGACTCCAATGTTGTTATCCCGCCTTATTATAACGTCACTACTGAACTTGGTCAAGTCAACCATCCATCAACTCAGTCTACACAACCAACAAATGAAAATATAAGGCTAACTAAAATGGAGTCACCTCAGACTCAGCTAAGTAACTCGGAAGCCAACGGCTATGCTGCGCTTCAGTCAACTGACCACTACGATTTATTGGCCCCCGTGTTAACTGGTCGTGCAGTCACTACCAACAGTGGCCTGCCATCAATACCAGTAAGTAACTTGGTCAGTAAGAAACATTTGTCTGTAGCACTGTGTGTTGTTCTATTTGGTTTGGTGATTGTGCTGTCTGCCACACTGACCTCCATCTTTATAGCCAGAGATAACATTAATGATAAAGTCAGTACTAAAATTTCAACTTTGTTAAACAAGCAAGTAGATACTAAGACAGAATGGTTAAAACGTTTGACATCTTTGTACAGCAGCTGCGAAAAAGCGTCAGACTTAAGGGTTATCTACGGTAACAGCTGCTTCTGTCTGTACAGGGAACAGATGTCCTGGTACGCTGCCAAAGAATTCTGTCTAAGTAAAGGATACGGCGTTCATTTGGCTGAGATCTATAGCCCAGAAGTCAATAATTTCTTGATGCCCATCCTGCAAGCCTCGTTAACAAACCTTGGCATCTGGCTCGGGGCCTCTGACTTGGCCCAGGAAGGAGTCTGGAGGTGGAACTACACAGGTAAACAGGTGGAGAAGTTTGAACCGAGTCAATGGGGCCATAGACAACCAAGCACTTCAAACAATATCGGTCATCCTGAACACTGTTTGGACGTCTACAATTATCATACCCGGACATTTATATGGAATGACCATACTTGTGACGATACCAAACCTTTCCTGTGTGAGTCTCCACTCAGCTATTCAAGGTGTTTCTGTTAAAACATTGCTTTTAACTAAGCCAGACATTTTAGATTTTAAGTTCAACTGTTTTAATGTCCAAAATTTAATCGACCCAAAGTTCAACTGTTTCATTGTCCAACATTTAACCGACCCAAAGTTCAACTGTTTCATTGTCCAACATTTAACCTACCCAATATGTCTCCTGTAAATTAGAATATAAACAAATACTCCACTACGTCACAGATTTTCTGTTTCTTTATTTACTATGAGTATGTCTTTCTTAATCACGTAGTCCTCTAGAAACAAACATTAGTTTGTAATACTATTGTTCACATTTTAACATTTATTAGAGCCATTCGATGGTTTTATGTGTTTTAGGTGAATATGTGGACCCTTCTCATAGTTTAATTAATTCGTATAATGTTTTTAATATGCAAGTAATAGTATACTTAAACAAATTACCAAGTCAATATGTGCCATATGAAATCTCATATTGTAGAAAAGTTTCCAATTCAATGATTATTACTTTTACAATCAAAGGAGCTGACTGTCGTTTGATAATGATCTAAAATTGTTTTATTTCTTGGATTAGTTCCGTTCTCATGTCAGTTATAGTTCATTTAAGTTAAAGCTTTGAAAAACTTTGTTTATCAGCTACTATAGTTACAGGAATCGACTATTTGATAGGTAATGTAACAAACAGTATTTATAAAGATATCTGACTTCCGATACCGTCACTGGCACAGACGGCGTAGAATTGTTTCTGTAACCACGGTATATACAAAAGTTGCGTGGTTATCGCAACTTAAGTCAGATACTCATTTAAAGATATGCGAACTTAATTGACTTTTAAGCAACTTCCACCAGGACATCGAAACGATGGATCGAACCCGGACTATAAGGTGGACAGTCGAGCGCTCTACGCCACTCGGCCACCCGTCCATAAGTGATGCAAGTAATAGCACATTAATGGGATTAACGGATTAATTAAAAAAAACTTAAATTAACCCGGAGCACCGGATGAAAACAATGCAGCACTATGTTTAGTATATAATTTAAAATTTCTGGCATTCCGTTCTTATGTTACTTTGAAAATAAAATATACAGTTTGTATATTAAGTAAAGTTCCCTTAACCCTAACGGGCCATCGGGGCAGATGAAGAGTAGAATTCATCAGTTTCTGTAACCTCGGCATATGAACGGATTGTGTGGTTAGCACAACGCCCAGCCGCCTTTAATTCCCCAACTTAAGTCAGGTACCTATTTAAAGCCGGGTTGACTTGTGGGATTACCTTGAAGCAACTTTCACCTGGAAAAATTCCCATGGGTCTCACCGAGGATCGAACCCAGGACTCTCAGGTCGACAGTCGAGTATCTACACCACTCGGCCATCCGCCCCACTTAGTATATTAAGTGTAATTGAAATTATTTACTTTCAAAACAACTGATTAAGATTTATAAAGTTTATTTTTCTACTATTAGTAGACCACTAAACAGATGAACACACTAATACCGACCACTAAACAGATGAACAAACCAATACCTACCACCAAACAGATGTACAAACTTATACCGACCACTAAACAGATGAACAAACGTATACCGACCACTAAACAGATGAACACACTAATACCGACCACTATTAGAACAAAGGGAAGTGTTTCCTAGAAATTGAAAATCTCGTTTGCCTATCCATTTGAACAACTTGTGGTCCCATTAAATATGTGTCATTTCTTTTTCTATACAAATTGTCTATAGACAAATTATTTTAATCCAGCTCTATTTTTGTTTTTAAAACAAACAACACGCCACTCTCTCCGACTTTGTACAAACTAATACCGACCACTAAACAGATGAACAAACCAATACCTACCACCAAACAGATGTACAAACTTATACCGACCACTAAACAGATGAACAAACGTATACCGACCACTAAACAGATGAACACACTAATACCGACCACTAAACAGATGAACAAACTAATACCGACCACTAAACAGATGAACACACTAATACCGACCACTAAACAGATGTACAAACTTATACCGACCACTAAACAGATGTACAAACTTATACCGACCACTAAACAGATGAACAAACTAATACCGACGACTAAACAGATGAACACACTAATACCGACCACTAAACAGATATACAAACTTATACCGACCACTAAACAGATGTACAAACTAATACCGACCATTAAACAGATGTACAAACTTATACCGACAATTAATCAGATAAACAGACGAATAGCGTCAACCAGATAAACAGAATACATGTAAATCAACAATTAATAACTTGAAACATTTTTACACTACTTACATAAACTGTTATTACGTGTGTGTGTGTGTGTTATTTCGTGTGTGTGTGTGTGTGTGTGTGTTAGTTCGTGTGTGTTAGTTCGTGTGTGCGTGTGTGTGTGTATAGTTTTATAAATTCGTGAGTTATAATTTACTTCCGCTTTAAAGAAATTTGTTGTGCCAGTCCATTAGATCAGTGGTCTCCAACCTTTTTCTCGCCGTGGACCGGTCAACGTTTGATAATTTCTTCGCGGCCCGCAGAGGGTGGTGGTGGTGGGGGATCTGATTATCTACTTTTTATATTAGTTATAAAAAGGAAATCATTAAATAATTCTAGGCGACCGGTACAATTTGATCCACGGACCCGTATTGGTCCGCGGTCGGTGGTTGGGGACCACTGCATTAGATGTTCAAAACAAGATGGTTGATTGATGAGTCTAAAGCTATTGTTTGTTACTATGGTGATGGTCAGCGTTTTGCATAGCATTCAATTTTCTTCTTTGAAACCAAGTTCTAGATAGGATGTAAACGGTGATGAAAAAAATATGGGTGCGGGGGGAGGGGGGGGAATGTTGTTGACATTTTATCATCTTTCCCAGTTTTCCTGGTCTGAGCTGGGTGCTCGCATTACGTTCAAGGCCTGACTGCTAGCCAAATCAAGTGGAGAGCTTGTAAATGGGTATCTTACTGTGACCCCTCTGACCTTTGGACTTATTTATGTGCACAGTGACTTTTAAACAATAAATGTAAACAAATGATGTATCTAGTGCAGGGGCAGACAACCCGAAGTCAAGGTGAACATTTCAACACAACAAGGGCTGGTTTATAATAACATATATATATATATATTAGGATGGCCCGAAATCATATGGTAAAAAATAAAGTTTCTCACATCTAACGGGGCACCCTCTTTTTAAGTTCCATTTGTCTTACTTAGTAACTGACAACAATTTCAGCTTCATACTGCTATTGGAAGGGGATGCTCAAGAGTCACAAAGTTTTACTATATTAATAAAAAAAAACGCATTTTCGTTGAATTATTTTAATTACATTTTCAAATCATGCCATTACTGTAATGTAACTGTTAAGTAACGAAAATGTCAACATAAAATGTACATTGTAGAGTACTGAAGAGTCAAAGTACATTGTCTAAACATTGTCTACACCGAAACAGCACAGATGGCAGACTTCTTTGTAGTTTGTGTAGGGATGACTTTTCTGTTGGCTTCAACAACTTGCAAAATAAATTGCTTTTCTTCCTCGTTTTTTGTCAGTAGGCTATTATATTCCTGTCATAGATGGGTTCATTCTAGACATTTAATAAAATAAGGTAGACGTGGTCCACGGTCAAAATTGTTTATTAACGAACACAAAAGAATGAAAAGGAATGACAAAGAATATATTTACACAATCCAGTAAAGATATATATATATATATATATATATATATATACACACAATCCAGTTGAGATATATATATATATATATATATATATATATATATATATATATATATATATATATATATACAATCCAGTGAAGTAATATATTTACACAATCCAATAAAATACAAATTAGGCCAACACACCAAACTTCAGGTTCAAAATATCCAGACTCTGAATTCATAACATATTATCCCCATGTGAAAATATCACACTCCACCTTAGAAGTAAGGTAGGTCCTCTCATCTCAAGAGACCTGTGTACACTGCCCTTCAGTTTCTACCTTTTCCCCTTTCTCCACCTGAACATTCACTCACTTCAAACTCACTATTTACTTGACAACACACAATGAATTCTTGCATAGTTCAGTCACACACACAACACACATAACACATCCATGACATCTCCCCCCTCTTCAAAAAAAATGTAATAACTAATATATGATTACTAATAATATTCAATAGTCTCCATGAGAGAAAAAATTTGCAAATTTAGCCAAGTATGTTTACATAGTCAATAAAATGATAATGTGCCACAAGCAATATCTAAAAGTTTCAAACAACAATTATCAACATAGAGGCTCAATGAAAAAAACAACATTATGATGATCATTTACAAGAATCCAGTAGTCTTTGTTCAGAACTCGTTCCCAACTATTAAGAGTCTCGACAACAAATCTGGTATGTGGTTGTCATGACCTTTTATATAAACAATTTTAAATTTGTAATCAGACAAAATAAGATCACACGCAAGTCGTTAATGCGCTGCTTACCCTTCTGGTATTCAATATTATCATTCCACTGAGGAAGAACTTGAAAGGAGTTGCCAATGTGTAGCTTTGTAAGCAAGTTCTGTGAACGCCTTGGGGGCAAGTGACCCAAGCTGACGCCTTCATTTTGGAGCAATGATGGATCACCTTGAACACGTTCTCACTAGGTTCTATTCCAAAACCTGTTATTGTTTTCTGTTCCTCAATTGGTGACACTTCATCGTAAAACAGTGCCATTAGACAGATACCACATGTGATTCTGGAGAATTTTGTGTGCTGCTATACTGATGTCATGATCAATAGACTGATATTGCTGCAGGTCCTTCCAAAGTAAAAAAATCTCCTCCAGGTGCTTCCGCTGCAATGTGTGCTTGAATCCAGGACTTTGTGTACAACAAGGTTCCAAACTGTACAACTCGTTTGAGTTGGCTCTCTTCATTGGATGTAAGACTGAAAATTTATCTCTGTTGACAGAAGATGTACATTTTGATGGCATAGATCAGTTTAGCCATCCACCTAGCATGATGTACAGGGCCTGGTGCTCTCCAGTGAATGGTTTTTGGTGGATCTCCTAAGATGATCATTGTCAGTTCAATAAGTTCTTCATAATCATCTCTGACCTGGGACTTCAAGTCAACGAAATTTGTCAGGAAGCTCACCGTGTTTTCTCGGAAAACATCAGTGCTTGAAGGCAGTTCCAACTTACTATAGTTGTCAAGCTTTATGCGTCCCCAAACTTCTTTAAATCTTTTGAAGATAGGTATGTTTGGTGAGTTAGAAGGACTGCAACACAAACTGAAAGCCTTTACCAATTCCAGTTCAAGAACCTGATGACGACATGCCAGCCACAATAGTTCTCGACCAATACGATTCTCAAACCTTTATATCTGCTGCTTGTTTACACCTGACTTTCTTTCTGGCTCTTTGCATGGTACTTCGTGAAACTGTCAATGATGAAGGATCATGTCCCAGTGCTACAGCAATAGGAATCATCAATCGCATAGCTGCACGATCAGACGTTTGGTTGCGATCCAAGGCACTGGTAACATGCTTAGTGAACAAGGAAGTATGATACCCAATCTCCGTCTTGTTTGTCCGTTTTTTAGTTGAGCTTGGACGGATCATATTCATCTAGGACTTCAAATTTATTGGATGATTCACAGGTCTCTGTTTCATTTTCACCTGATTTACCTTCTATAGTTTGTTGCTGTCGTTTTTCCTCTTTCTGTTTATGAAGTATCTGTTTCTGTTGTTTGTGATGGACTCGTTCCTGCTGTGCTGCCATCTCTTTATCTTCACCACTCATGAACATTATATTTGTTGATTTTCCGTCTGCACAATGTTCATAAAAACAACAGGAAGTCATGTATCTAAAATGAGAACTAGGTCAGCATGGAATAGGTCATAAGTGTGAAAAAACGTTGTACTTCCACCAGTCAACAAAATCGAGTAAAATGCCGTAAAAGGTAAAACAACGAGGGTTATGAGCATCCCCTTCTACTTGGAATTTAGTTGTAAAATTTTAAAGTATACTAACTAAGGCAAAAGGAACTTCAAAAAGGGTGCCCCGGTATGTGGCACGAAGTTGGATTTTTGGGCCACCCTAATACATACATATCATGGCCGCCATTCATATATACCCCTGCTCTTCATTAGGAAGCAATTTCAACAGCCATTTTGGACCTCCGGTGTTTGAGCACACACCCCCATCTCTCCACACACAACGACAATAATTCAAAACAAGTAAAATAAGCCTGTTCCATTCTGTTAGCGCATTTTCGTGTTATGTATCAGTACGTATGTTAGTTTTCAGTAAATATTTATCTTAAATCTAACTACAAGTGGTTTGTGGTCACTGAAATAGGACTAATAATTGAAAGCATTCTAAATTGTAGTCATTTAATCGTCCGAAAACTCCGTCAATTGTTGCATAGCTCTGATACTTTCAATTAAACTCAGAACCCAAGCTTACTATTTTATTTGATGAGTTTCTTAATAAATAAAATTAAATATGTATGGCGAATAGATCACAATAGTCTAAATCAAGAGAAACTACTGGTGCAAAATATAGTACACAGTAACGGAATTTGGCACCAATTTTAGATTGAAACATTCTAAATTGTAGTCATTTAATCGTCCGAAAACTCAGTCAATTGTTGTTTGATAAATTATTGTTGCCAATCTTGGTGAAACTACGTGCTGCAGTATTTCGCACCAAATGAATGGGTTATTGAACGTATAAGGTATAGAATGTAGCCATGAAAATGACATAATTATTAATATAGCTTATATAGTAAAAAAGGTAAAAACACTGATACCCAGCCCTCAGAGGTCAGATCGCGAAATGGACTTTTGATGCACACATAGCAGGCGAAGACCTACAAAATGGTTTATACATCATGGGCCTAGAACTTATGGTTGCTGAGATCTCGAGTGATGACAGACGGACAAAACGGAGACAATAGCTCATTTTTCCTCGAAAATGCGCTAAAAATTAAATGTATATGATCAGTCAAAAATGACGTCCATATAGGCCCCTACTTGTATAGAATTGGGGACCATGATGACAAAATGATTATCGACCTAGATGTATTGATCTAATTGTTTTGAAAAATAGCACGTACGACTTCTTAATCTTAAATCTTAATCCTTCTTGTGCCTTTAGACTCACACATGGCTCTCAGTGTGTTCCTCCAGTTCTGTCTGTTTTGAGCTAGCTTTTCTATTGTTTTAGGCAGTCTATATTGGCATTTTTTGCCTCTTTGATTAGAGTTCTTTTCAGTGTTTCGCGAGGTCTTCCCCTTTTCCTTCTTCCTGTTGGCTCCCAGCTAAGCGATTGTTTCACTATTCTTCTGTTGTCTCTCCGCATCACATGTCCCACGAATTGCCATCTTCTTCTTTTGATCACTGTTGAGATATAGGGCTGTCCTGCAATGTCTCAAATTTCTTTGTTGGTTTTAAAGTCGTTCTATTGAATTCCTAAAATTTTCCGTAGGCATTTGTTTTCAAAGGAGTCTAGTTTATTAATAATTTCTTTGGTAGATTTCCAGCTTTCACAGGCATAGGTAAGCACGGGCAACACGTTGGAATTGAAGATTCTGAGTTTTGTTCTCATACTCAGAGCTAGGTTTTTAAAAGTTGCGGCTGATTTTGCAATTCTGGATCTTATCTCCAGTCCTAGCTTTCCTGCTAGTGCTTCTGTCGTCATCTGCATTGCCTCAGGATCATCGTTAATAAGAACTATGTCGTCTGCAAAGTCTAGATCTTCTAAACAAGTTCCTTGCACCCAGTCTATACCCGTTTCACGTTTGCAGCATCTTCTTAAAACGAAGTCTATTGCTATACCGAATAGCAATGGAGATAGGATGCATCCTTGTTTTACTCTAGAGTCGATATGTAACCAGTCACTCAGGCCTTGTTCTGTCCGGACTGTACAGGAGAATCCATTGTACAGTTCTTATGTGTATTATCTTTTGGGGTATTCCATACAGAAAAAGGACCTGCCACAATGAGGTTCTATGGAGGCTATCGAATGCCTTTTTAAATTCAATAAAGTTCAAAATGAATGGCTTCTGTTTCTCAATGTATTCCTCTATGATAATTCTTAGCGTAAAGATTTGGTCAAGGCAACTTCTTCCTTTTCTAAAACCTGCTTGTTCTTCGCGCATTATTGCATCCACTGCATCTCTAATTCTGTTCAGGATGATTTTGCAGAATATTTTTGAAGCTACTGGGAGAAGGGTTACTCCTCTCCAGTTGTTGCAGTTATTTAGATTACCTATTTGGGGGATTTTTATTATTACGCCTTTCTTCCAACTTGTTAGTATCACTTCTTCATTCCATATTCTATTAAATGTGTCTAGAAGGAGGTGTATATTACTTTTATCTAATGATTTGATCATTTCTGTTGTTATATCATCTATCCCTGCCGCTTTGTTATTGGCCATATTACGACTTGAGTTCTATCAAAATGCATCAAGTGTAATTCTACAAAATCTTAATTCATGGACTCAAAATTATTTAAATCGTAGAATCTATATGTGTGCCGACTTTGAGCTTAATCACTAAATTAGAAAGTGCAAAAATGAGTTACAAGAATTGAGAACATAACAACAAGCCTACATACTGCAGACACTGAAAGAAATTAAAAGTTTATAAGAAATATTTCTGTTTAAACAACAACATAATTTTGGTGCATTGTTTCTAATAAATAATACTTTCATACTCTTAAAAATCACGTAAAACTTATAAGCTAAAAAAATTGAATCGTTTTTTTTTCAGTACATACCAAAATACAGGGCCGGTCGTCACACTGGTGCAGCCAAGGGGTGGGGGGAGGGGGGGACTAATGAACCTGGACTTTAATACTCCTTTACATATTTATTATGGTAAACTGATCCAATCTAACAATCCACTGAGTCAACAGAATATATATTGACCACAAACATACATTACTAACAGTGTCTTAGAAATTAAGTTTGTGAAATTTGATTTGTTATAATTTTAACTTCGTACATTGTAAAACTCATTGTTACAAATTCAGCATGCGTGTTACTATTTAATATATTTTTCATTATAAATATATGTATATTTGGGAATTTTGCCGAACCCATTTTGTAGAAACGCGGTTTCTTGAAGTCTATCTACATTACACAATGAAAACAAAACAAATGATATAAATCTACTCAGAGGCGTTTCTAAGAATGTGGGGGCCCGGGGGGCTTGACCTTTTTGGGGGCCCCTGCAATACGATATCATGACATGAGATAATGAACTAAATAAATATATGTCTAAATTCAAATTAGTACAGTATATCAATAAAATTAACAAAAAATAATCATTCAAACTTTTTAAATTAAATGAATAATTCCATTGTTAAGTGACGAGATAATGCACAAGTGACCAATCTCAATTCATATTGCCATCACGTAGTGCTTTCTGTGCAGCAAAGGCTTCTATAACATCATATAGATCAATGTTATCTAGTATTTTTGACTTCATTGACATTCAAGCCATGCTGCTAAGTCTTTCTTGCATCATTGTGCTCCTGGGATAGTTTTTGATGAACTTGAGTTTTGAGAATAATCTCTCACACGATGTAATGGAAGTGATCTGAGTTAGCAGTATTCGGATTGAGGTTGAAAGGTTTGAGCACACATCATTACCATATGAAGCCAGCGTCCTCAATAAGTCCATTGTTGATTGTGGTACTGGTTTGTTGATGAAAGTGCTCGTGCATAATTGACATCATTGAACAAGTGATTTACCTGTATGTCATCATACAAACACGAAAAGGTAACACAGTTTTTCATCAGTGTGTGATCATCCATAGAATTCAACGGGTGTCTTGGTTCAAGAAGAAACCCAAAGATGTCCGCATGGTTTTGCAACCTTTGGAATCTATCCTTCATCTCAATATGAAGTCTATCCAGCACTTCTGTCGCAACACGTTTGAATTGCAATTCTATTTACAGTCCTACATCAGAACTCAACTCCCCATCAAGTCTTTTCTTTCTTCTGGTTGTTTTGCCTACAGGAAATCCATAGCATTCAATGCCTTCTTTTGCTCTTTCGATGGATTGGGTGATCAGTTTCGTCCGTTTCTCATCATTTTGCAGAAAGCATGACCGGGTCTTTATCTCTTCAGCAGCTTTGGCAAGATACAAGGAGACTGACGACGTAGCTTCTTCTCTTGAGGGCCATCTTGTACTGTACTACTCTCCTTTTTTAGACACCCGGATCCAGTCTCTTTCAGGTTGGCCTTTCTCGGGGATGAATTGGCAAAAAAGTTTAGCAATTCATGAACAGTTCCAAAAAAAAGGTGACAATTGCTAGATCTATATCAGCAGAATTAAGAGCTGCAAAGCTGAGAGAGTGATTATCACAGTTCAGAAATGTTACGATTGGATTTATGTAAAGAGACGTTTCTGTAGGCCAGACCGATGGCCACTCATTATGGCTGCGTTATCATAGGTTTGAACTGTGCACAGATCAAAGTCTAGTCCAATGTCTTAAAGAGTTATTCATAATGTTGTGCATCTGGCTTCACAATTTCAAAATAACCAAGGAATGACTCTTTTATTTCAAAATTCTCGACATCCAAGTAACGAAATTTAAGGGATACTTGTTCTTTGTGAGAAACATCTGGAGTGGAACTAAACATCAGAGAAAATAACAAACTTGCTTGAATTTCGTCAGACGAATAGACATAAGTATACGAGCTATGACCCTTCTCTTTATGTCTATGGACAGATGGATTGTAGCATGGACACAGTTCAGAAATGTTACGATTGGATTTATGTAAAGAGACGTTTCTGTAGGCCAGACCGATGGCCACTCATTATGGCTGCGTTATCATAGGTTTGAACTGTGCACAGATCAAAGTCTAGTCCAATGTCTTAAAGAGTTATTCATAATGTTGTGCATCTGGCTTCACAATTTCAAAATAACCAAGGAATGACTCTTTTATTTCAAAATTCTCGACATCCAAGTAACGAAATTTAAGGGATACTTGTTCTTTGTGAGAAACATCTGGAGTGGAACTAAACATCAGAGAAAATAACAAACTTGCTTGAATTTCGTCAGACGAATAGACATAAGTATACGAGCTATGACCCTTCTCTTTATGTCTATGGACAGATGGATTGTAGCATGGACAAAAATGGGAGATAAATTGCCGTCAAGATAGGCGCGCGCCTAGGGCCCCAGATAATTTAGGGGCCCCAAAAACATGGTTTTATAAAAAAAAATAAAAAATCCGGTTGCTGTGAGAGTTTTGGGAATTCCTCAAATCTATAAATAGTCTTTCAGACCGGTAAACAATGCGAGTTGTCGGACGTGGTTGACTGTGTCTTGCTTGCTGTGACGTATTAATAAAGTTGGCGCTAGTGTTCGAAGTGACAAGAAACGTACGGTACGTACCAGTAGTTGGCGCACCTTACGTCACAGATTTTAATTAATAATTCTAATTCAAATTTTAATTTTTTGCAAATTGCAATAACTAATTGTTAATTGCCAGTTTATTACACGATTTTGATAATTTTGTTCTTGCTACCCACTACGCTTTGTGTGGATGAATGATCATTGATCATTTTTCCTTTACTGTTGTAGCTGATTGCGACATAATCGTTTCATTAAAACTATGTCTATGAGACTAAATCCCTCAGGTGCAAAAAAGCGTGATATCCAAAAGAAAAGCAGAAGATGCGAAAAACGAAGGCGCCTTGTTGACATTTTTAGCGAAACGACCGGTAATACCACCATCAGAAACTACTCAAACAGAAATAACAGCTAATAATCCAAGTTCAGTATGGATTCTGAGCCCGAGCCAACAGACTTGCCAGAATCTGAACAGCCAGCTGAAGGTCGTATACCGGAGGTCGTGAGTAGTGAAAATGTTGATGATACCAACTGTGGTGAAATTTTGACAGATATTACTATGTGGCCAGCGAATTTGACAGAAACCATGCGTAATTATGTTTTCGATTTCAAACCAAAAAATGTTGGCGACCTTTCACGCGCTGGCATGTTGATGACAGATCGTGGCAGAAAATATTTTCGTCATTTGTCTGAACATAACTGAACATAACTTTTACTTAACCAAGGTGAATGCCAAAAAGAAAGACGTGAATTGTTAGTGTTCAGTGAAACTAGTGGAAGCGTGTATTGTTATGTATGCAAACTGTTTCCAAATAAAGCTAGTAAATTTTCAACAAACGGGTGTTCTGATTGGAAATCTATTGCCGACAAAATTTCTGAACATGAGAATTCGTATGGCCACGTTTAAGCAATGTGCACTTTAGCTAAACGCTTGAACGCAAAAGGGCGCATTGACGAACAGATGGCCAAACAGTTAGATGATGAAAGGCAATACTGGAGAGAAGTTCTACGAAGGATTGTAGCAACTGTACAGTTTCTTTCCTCTGAAGGCTTGGCCTTTCGTGGTCATGCCAACAATGACGGTTATTTTACCAGTTGCTTGAATTACTTGTCAAAATTTGACCCTTTCTTAGCAAATAGCACGGTACGGTAACAAGGGAAGTGGTTCTGTCAGTTATTTGTCACATGCTACTTGTGACGAATTTATTAAAATAATGGGCAATGCTGTCAGAGATCAGTTTATATCAGAAGTAAAGAAATCGATATATTTCTCTTTGATTGTTGATTCAACACCTGATGTTAGCCACGTGGACCAGCTAACTGTGATACTCAGATATGTTCTCGTTGATGGTGAAATTAAAGAACGATTTTTAACTTTTGTTGACATCTGTGCTCATAACGCTCAAAATCTGGAGCAAGTGATACTAGACGTTTTGAAGAACTGGGGATTAGATATCACAAAATGCAGGGGACAGAGCTACGACAATGCTTCTAACATGTCTAGCAGATACTCGGGCTTGCAGGCTCGAATCAAGGCACACAGTCCCAATGCAGTTTACATTCCCTGCTCCAGTCATAGCTTGAATCTAGTTGGTAATGCAGCTGCAGAATAGTCGCTTTCAGCAGTATCATACTTTGACTTTATTCAACATGTTTATGTTTGGTTCTCAGCATCCACACACAGGTGGAACATCCTTAAATGTCATCTAGTAAAAAATGGGTGCACCATAAAGAAAGTTTCGGACACAAGATGGTCAGCTAGAGCGGATGCAGTGTTTGCATTGCATCAGAACTACATTGGTATTCAGGAAGCTCTTCTTCAAGCAGCCGAAGATCTTGATCAGAAGGCAGCTGTAAGAAATGAGGCTAACGCTCTTGCTAATAAAATGGATCTTTTTGAAACTGCATTGATGACTTCTTTGGGATACAATTTTACAGCGGATGAATGCAACCAGCAAATCCCTGCAAAATTCAAATTTATATCTTGATGCTGGTGTAAATCTTCTAGAATCACTGAAGCTATTTATTAACAACGAAGTCCGAAACGATTTCACTCGTATTGAAGAGCGAGCAGCATTGCTTATGAACGAGGATCTCAAAGACTGTAAATATCAAGATGAAGTGAGCCGCAAGAAGAAGCGAAAACCGTTTTCTGATGAAAGCAATGAACCGAAAGTTATTTTAACTGGTCGTGATAATTTTATTGTTAACACAGTAAACGCCATTTGTGATAAATTGATCACGGAACTTGATCACAGAATCGAAGCATACAAAGGTATGCATGATTTGTTCAGTCTATTTTTCAAGGACAAGGATGATGACCTGAACACAAAGATCTCGGCCTTGATCAAAGAATACAAAGACGATGTTAATTCTGATACCACTGCCGATGAAATCAAACAGTTTTTGTATTTCGCTAAAGAAGAAGGCGCTAAATCTGCGGTAGAGATGTACCAGCTTATAGCAGTGGGTGGACTACAATGTAGATTTCCCAAAGTGGAAACCCTTCTAAGAATCTTTCTCACCATTCCTATATCAAACGCAACTGGAGAACGGTCATTTTCTTTGTTGAAAAGGATCGAGAATTACTTGCGGAATTCCATCAGCCCATGTAGGCTGGGAGATTTGTCTATTTTATGCATTGAATCAAAGGAGACATTAGAATACGATTTCAATGCGCACATTGACACGTTCGCGAAATTGAAGAGCAGAAAAAAAGTTATATAACTGTAATAAACTGACAATTGTAAGTTCTAGCTAGTATGCATAACTATGTAGTATGCATGTTAAATAATACATGAGTGTTCTGACTATTGTTGTATTCTGATCATTTTTAAATGCCTTATAGGCGAGGGGGCCCCAAATTGGTCATGCGCCTAGGGCCACAGTTTTGGTAAATACGCCTCTGATTATCTCCGTCCCAATCTCTATTCGTTAGTCTCTCTCCCTCCCGCTATTTTATATTCACTTCGTCTCCCTATTCTGTTTCCTCTCACCCTGTCCTATTATGTTAGCTGTTTACAGCCACTTCCTAGTGTGTAGGCCTATTACTCGTCTGTCTATTTTGTATTCTCTCACTCCTCATTCTTTTTGCTTTTATTCCTTTTTTTTTGTTCCCCCACTCCCGCACATACACAATTTGTTTAAAGACAATCAGAATTGTAGTTATAAATAATTCAAAACATTTAAGTAAAAAAAAAAATTAACGCTAACAAACGTTTCGTAAAATAAAAAGTTATTTGGTCATGTAATGCGAATAGAGACACAGATCTTATCAATGGTATACAGTACTAAATGCATACATCAAGCCCTTTAAACAACACTTCTGTTACTTGTTCAGTTGCGTCATCTCCCTTTCTCTCTGTTCATTCACATTTTATAACTAAACAAAACATTGAGTGTCAAATAGAAATGTTCTTTTTCGCATCACATACAGAGGCGGGTTTAGCTTTATTTGGGCCCGGCGCAGAAGAAAATATAGACCCCCAAACAAAAAAAAAAAGAAGGTGTCATTCACTTATTTGGTGTAAATATAATATATATATATATATATATATATATATATATATATATATATATATATATATATATATATAAATATATAAACACACACAAAGGTGGACTTATGTGGACTTTAGGCCCTCAGGAGTTAAGAAAATGTTGGGCCCTTTAGAAAAAGAAAAGCACATCATCGGGAGTAAAATTGAGCACTGTTGGGCCCCTAAATATTCGAGGCCCCTGGACACGCGCCCGCCCTTATATCCGCCCAGCCCCGTAACGTGAAAATTCTACAGCAGGGGCCAGGCATTCTGCAGCAGGGGCCAGGCAATAGCTTGGGGGACCAGGTAATACATTTTACTAAGTAGATCAAATAAGTAGAGGGGGCCAGACAAAACGCAGGGGAGCCCCCCCGGTCCCCCGCACGCTACGGGCCTGTATCCGCCTCTTATTACATTGAATGCAATAATTTAGAGAGGTACATTTTAAACTCAGCATCATTAAATAACACTGGTAAACAGTGATTTCGTTGCCAGTGATATTTGAATCATTTTATACAAAGTCAACCTTGCTGATTTAGAATATGTAAGTGCTTTTGCTAGATTGGCTCTATTTTACGAGATAATTAAAATTAATTAAATAATGTATGCACCGTGTTTGGAATTTGTCAAGAATTGCATGAAGTATAATAGTATACTAACAAAAAGTAGTGAAACTGTTAATAGTCATGCAGAAATTTGTTCAAAAATATGTGTAATAGTGTTATAGAAGAAAACATTTTCATTTGAAAAACTAATTATGTCTAATTAATTAATTAATTAATATGTTAATTGTCTATAGTAATGCATTAGCAAATCGCTATTTGCTCGACTTCCTTTTGTATGTGTCGTTGGTGCAATTGCGCTGGAGGCTCCAACAGTAGTCAGCCATCATATGTATGTCCCATCTTCCTTGATATCTCTCCTCCATCACCATCATATCCTGATGGAACCTCTCGCCTTGTTCCTCACTGAAGTCCCCAAGGTTACCTGGAAATTTGTCTAAATGACTGTGCAGGTAATGTACCTTGATGCTCATATTTGCTCCAATGTTTCTGAAGTTAGCGAGCATATCTTGCACCAGTTCTTCGTAATTCTATGCTCTGTTATTACCTAAGAAGTTCATGACAACTGAAACAAAACTGTTCCATGAAGAAGCTTCAAGGTGATCCATGAAATTAGTATAATGTCGATCGTTGATGAGTTTCAGAATCTGAGGACCGTCAAAAATCCCAGCTTTCAGCTTCTCCATGCTCAATCCGAGGAATGATCTGCAAATATACTTGAAGCATTTGCCAGATTTGTCCAAAGCCTTAACAAATTGTTTCATTAAACCTAATTTGATATAAAGCGGTGGGAGAATGATCTTATTTTTGTCTACAGTCATGGTTTCCCTTGCAGGCCATGTTACTCTTGTCCAATGATCTTGCTTTGCCCTGCTATCCCAAAGGCACACGAAGCATGGGTATTTTGTGTATCCTGACTGCTGCCCAAGCAAGAAGTTTACCATTTTTAGATCAACACAAATTGACCACTGATGCTCATAATAACGGACTTTCTGCAATACTGTTTTGATATTCTCATACTCTTCTTTAAGTGTTGTTGAGTGAGCAATGGGAAGAGATGCATTTCGGTTACCATTGTGTAACAGAACACATTTCAAGCTTGTGAGGGAATTGTCTATAAAAAGAATCCAGTCTTCGGAATGGTAGTCTTGTAGTCCCATTTGGAGCGGAAGTCCAGGGATGTCATTACAGTAAACTTAAATATTGAAGAAGAAAATCTTCTCTTTTCCGATAAAATGTTATTTCAACTTCTGGTTTGAGAAAATTTCTTTCATTGAGCCTGGACACTAAAAGCTCAGATGCTTGCTTGGACAGATTTAGGTCTCGTATCAGGTTATTGAGTTCTTCTTGGCTGAATGGTTGAGGTGTTGAAGAACTTCCTTCATAATCGCTTCCACTGTTTTCACCTCCCGAAAACTCCAGATCTTGCCCCTCGTCGGAGTCTGATGGTGAAAGCTCTAATAATCCAGTAAACACTGGTATAGGAACTTCACTGCTATGTGGAATTGGTCTCATTGCAGATTCAAGATCAGGATAACCCCACTTAGATTTCTTGTGGCGATTGAAGCCTTTAACATTCACAATACAAAAATAACAATCACCAAAATGGTCTTTCGGCTCTCGCCATATCATTTGTACACCGAAACTTAGACTTTTCTTCTCACTATTTGTCCACTGCCGTAGGCAGACCTTATGGGGAACCCAAGACTTGTCTTGGTCTTCTAGCTTAACACCGAAATAAGCCAAATATGCCTGCTACACAAAGTCAGTTATATTTCTTCTTTGCTTTTCAATCATGTATTCTCCACAGATGTAACAGAATACATTCGTATTATTTTTGCAGCATCTTCATGATGAACTCATGATGTCTTTAGAAAGCAGCTATAAAAGAGAAAAAAATAAACCAAGTTATAATTTGGTATAGTTAAATAAAACAACAGACACCAAACGTATTGCATTTGTTTTACACAAAGGGTACAATCATATTTTCAAGATTGCCAATATCTCAGAAACTAGAGCCAATTCAGCAAAAGCAGTGGCAGTTTTGAAATCAGCACCCATGAATTGCTATAAATTCATTCAAATATTCTTGGCAATTCGAAAAAAAATTTTTTTTGTTGAGCTGTGTAATTGTTTTAAATACAATTATGTCTATTTTCAGCTTAGAGTTGGCAACTCTGTTCCCGCTTGCGATAGAGACGGCACTTAAAAAACTGTAACGATTGTGTAATGTTTTCCCTTATTAACAACTAGTGGATGTATTCAACTTCCCTTGTATGATTCAATTATTGTGTTAATCTTGGATTTTACCAACTAAATCTGAATCTTAGACTAAGTATTCATAATTCTGTTACTTCAGACAGGCTACTATTAGTTATGCTTTACACAACTGCGATTAAAATCATATGATTATGATAAAGATCATAAACCCCATGACTGGCCATGACTACAGTACACTCTACAGTTACAGTGACTGAGAAATATTTTTTAACGTAGAAACAGTTTTGAGTTACTATCTTGATAAAAGTCGATGTTATTGTTGTTTTTTTTTTTTTAATTTAGGTCACTGCTTTAGTCCCCACATTCTTAGTCTTAGTTTATTGGATTTTAAATAGTTGATATTCTAAGTCAGTCTAAGATAAGATTACGATAGGCTGTCGATAGGCCTATTCCACCTATATATTGATATACTACAGTAGCTTTATTTGTTCAGATAGCCTAAAAGTAAAATTAATTATATTATGTCAGTCTCTGAGTCTTTGTATGTTATATGCATATTATATCATTAACATTAATTTCATATTGTTTCAGAGTACAGTACCATTCATTCTATTCAGTAAGACTCTGCCTCTATGGGTGAATTTCTGTCAGAATTAGAAACCCCAAAGGCAAAGTTAGAAAGTCTAAGAACGCATCTTTTTCCCCAAACTTTACTTTCATACATTCATTAGCAGGTAATGTATATTATATAAAATTTGAAATTTATAATTTTTTTTTTTACTGAATTGCTTATTGTATTGGGCAAAATTATTTTTACAATGAATAATTTTTTCACTTTTTTGTGACAAAGTAAAAAAACTTATAGTATACACATTTTGTTAATTTAATTATTCACTTCAACTTCTCTAGGATCATTAGATTAGACGGTTAGTGGCATAAATAGCTTTTGTGCCGCTCAGGAAGACTTTAATAATGCTGCCCTCCATTTTGGAAAATACTTATGTTTTAGAACTCGATATACAATTCGGAAACCAAAGTAAATAGATTAACATAACCCCAAGTCCGCTCCATATGGAAGCCTGCTCTTGGAGACATTTTACTGACACTTGCCATAGACTCTAAAATTATCTCTCCTTAGACTCTGCCTTCTGCTAAAGCCACCTCTGTATACATGCTGTAACGTATCAACTTATCAAAATAAATTATGTTTTTTATGTCTTGGTTAGCTCTTTTGATATCTCTAGCTATGTGATGAGTGCATCTTCCCAATACATACCTTGGAGATTCAAAGCAAAAACTATTTGATTTTGTGGAATTTTTTTATTTTGGATTGAAAGTTTTCACTGGCGGAAAAAGGAAAATCTAGTTTGTGGAGATCTTGCAACAGAGATTTAGAATTCAAACTTTTTCATAACTGATATTCAAATGAGTAATGCAAATTCTGCCCCTGTCTGGTAGCTTAAAATATTGAAAAATTAAGTTTGTGAGGATCAGTAATGACATTGAGTTGGGGCTGGTTCAGTGACGTCCCCGCCTCATTTGCTTCACTTTTGACAATTCTATTCTATGTTTACCTTGGCCCTCCTTCCAATCTCTGCAGGTTTCATTTCACAGCTTGTCTAGTAACAGCTGAACTAATGGAGGCAGTTAAGCAGGTTTCATTTCACAGCTTGTCTAGTAACAGCTGAACTAATGGAGGCAGTTAAGCAGGTTTCATTTCAGAGCTTGTCTAGTAACAGCTGAACTAATGGAGGCAGTTAAGCAGGTTTCATTTCAGAGCTTGTCTAGTAACAGCTGAACTAATGGAGGCAGTTAAGCAGGTTTCATTTCAGAGCTTGTCTAGTAACAGCTGAACTAATGGAGGCAGTTAAGCAGGTTACATTTCAGAGCTTGTCTAGTAACAGCTGAACTAATGGAGGCAGTTAAGCAGGTTACATTTCAGAGCTTGTCTAGTAACAGCTGAACTAATGGAGGCAGTTAAGCAGGTTTCATTTCAGAGCTTGTCTAGTAACAGCTGAACTAATGGAGGCAGTTAAGCAGGTTACATTTCAGAGCTTGTCTAGTAACAGCTGAACTAATGGAGGCAGTTAAGCAGGTTTCATTTCACAGCTTGTCTAGTAACAGCTGAACTAATGGAGGCAGTTAAGCAGGTTTCATTTCACAGCTTGTCTAGTAACAGCTGAACTAATGGAGGCAGTTAAGCAGGTTTCATTTCACAGCTTGTCTAGTAACAGCTGAACTAATGGAGGCAGTTAAGCAGGTTTCATTTCACAGCTTGTCTAGTAACAGCTGAACTAATGGAGGCAGTTAAGCAGGTTTCATTTCAGAGCTTGTCTAGTAACAGCTGAACTAATGGAGGCAGTTAAGCAGGTTTCATTTCAGAGCTTGTCTAGTAACAGCTGAACTAATGGAGGCAGTTAAGCAGGTTTCATTTCAGAGCTTGTCTAGTAACAGCTGAACTAATGGAGGCAGTTAAGCAGGTTACATTTCACAGCTTGTCTAGTAACAGCTGAACTAATGGAGGCAGTTAAGCAGGTTTCATTTCAGAGCTTGTCTAGTAACAGCTGAACTAATGGAGGCAGTTAAGCAGGTTACATTTCAGAGCTTGTCTAGTAACAGCTGAACTAATGGAGGCAGTTAAGCAGGTTTCATTTCAGAGCTTGTCTAGTAACAGCTGAACTAATGGAGGCAGTTAAGCAGGTTACATTTCAGAGCTTGTCTAGTAACAGCTGAACTAATGGAGGCAGTTAAGCAGGTTTCATTTCACAGCTTGTCTAGTAACAGCTGAACTAATGGAGGCAGTTAAGCAGGTTTCATTTCACAGCTTGTCTAGTAACAGCTGAACTAATGGAGGCAGTTAAGCAGGTTTCATTTCAGAGCTTGTCTAGTAACAGCTGAACTAATGGAGGCAGTTAAGCAGGTTTCATTTCAGAGCTTGTCTAGTAACAGCTGAACTAATGGAGGCAGTTAAGCAGGTTTCATTTCAGAGCTTGTCTAGTAACAGCTGAACTAATGGAGGCAGTTAAGCAGGTTACATTTCACAGCTTGTCTAGTAACAGCTGAACTAATGGAGGCAGTTAAGCAGGTTTCATTTCAGAGCTTGTCTAGTAACAGCTGAACTAATGGAGGCAGTTAAGCAGGTTACATTTCAGAGCTTGTCTAGTAACAGCTGAACTAATGGAGGCAGTTAAGCAGGTTTCATTTCAGAGCTTGTCTAGTAACAGCTGAACTAATGGAGGCAGTTAAGCAGGTTACATTTCAGAGCTTGTCTAGTAACAGCTGAACTAATGGAGGCAGTTAAGCAGGTTTCATTTCACAGCTTGTCTAGTAACAGCTGAACTAATGGAGGCAGTTAAGCAGGTTTCATTTCACAGCTTGTCTAGTAACAGCTGAACTAATGGAGGCAGTTAAGCAGGTTTCATTTCACAGCTTGTCTAGTAACAGCTGAACTAATGGAGGCAGTTAAGCAGGTTTCATTTCACAGCTTGTCTAGTAACAGCTGAACTAATGGAGGCAGTTAAGCAGGTTTCATTTCACAGCTTGTCTAGTAACAGCTGAACTAATGGAGGCAGTTAAGCAGGTTACATTTCAGAGCTTGTCTAGTAACAGCTGAACTAATGTCTTTGCGAAAGGCAGTTAAGAGATTATTTTGTCTCCTAGCCATAAAAAAATTTCAGCTATCAGTCCTGCAAATACTTTCCCAGGGACCTGGATACTACTCCACCTGTTGTAGAATACATCATGTGAAAAATTCATAAGCAATAATCAAACAATTTTTTTTAAGGAATACATTACCTTTTAACAATTTCTTTTTATCCAGTTCCCACATTTTTTTTAAAATATTCATTTCAAGAATTTGATTTTTTAAAAATCTTTTATAGGAATGTCAGAGCAATTGAAAACTACGGATTCTTTTAAAAATTCAAGAGGTTTACAGATATTCTGTCATTATTGGAATAAAGATTTAAAATCTCCAAGGTATGTTTGAAATATAATAACAAAAATTGTATGTCATTTTCAGTGAAACATATTTTTATTAAATATTTATGTGTCCTGTCTTTTTGAAGAGCCCTTGTATTTATCTGTCACGGAGCTGCAGAACATTGCCTGTGGTATGGACATGTGGCTCAGATGCTCATGGAAAAAGAATTGTATGTTTTTTCTCATGATCATGGTGTGTATACATTTGTATATCTTCCACTTTACTGCACTACCTTTTTTTTTTATTATGCTAATATTTGCTTTTTTTATTACATGTACATTATCACTATTAAAACTTTTCTATTAAGGTAACCAGCTTAGTGACAGAAAATGATTAAGAAGCTATTGAGAAATAATTTTATTTGTTAATTTATAATTCAATGAGCAGAAGGTCATGGTCAGAGTGAAGGCCCTCGTGTGCATATTGCAAACTTCAAATATTATGTCCAGGATGTGTTTCAACACATTGATACAGTGAAAAAAATGTTTCCAAATGTTCCATTGTTTATAATAGGTCATTCAATGGTTAGTTAGCTTTTACTATTTGATACTCTTATGTTGAAAAATTGCATAAATCATAAATCTCACCTGTGATTTAGCTGAAAGCATTACATAGTTATAGAAACTATTCATAAGAAAGTTTGATGTTGCTAATTATATTTCCTAAACTTTTGTGGAAAAACAGCTTGATTTTTTTTTGGCAAAGTGCTTTAAATTTAGTTTACTGTCTTTTAAAGAATAAAAAATAATGGAATCAAAATTAGAAAAGATTTTCATCAATTTTATTTAAGGTAATAAACCCAAAAAACAAGTTATTTTTTATGCTAATATTTCCTAAGAAGTAATCAATATATTTCTTAAAAAAAAAATAGCTGGGATTAATCAGAAAATTAATCTCAGCTTGTGATTAAAATAGCATTAAATATCAAGTTAGAACATCAAACACTAAACCTCATCTTATCATTAACATTCCTAAGTAAGATTCTAAACCTCATCTTATCATTAACATTCCTAAGTAAGATTCTAAACCTCATCTTATCATTAACATTCCTAAGTAAGATTCTAAACCTCATCTTATCATTAACATTCCTAAGTAAGATTCTAAACCTCATCTTATCATTAACATTCCTAAGTAAGATTCTAAACCTCATCTTATCATTAACATTCCTAAGTAAGATTCTAAACCTCATCTTATCATTAACATTCCTAAGTAAGATTCTAAACCTCATCTTATCATTAACATTCCTAAGTAAGATTTTCATTGACTATTTTATCAGGGAGGAGCAGTGTCTATACTGGCTGCTATGGAAAGACCAGAATATTTCACAGGAGTTGTACTCATAGCTCCATGTGTTACACCAGAGCAGGACACAGTTGGACCAGTTAAGGTCTATTGAACTTTGTTAATTTTGTACCAAATAGATGTTTTTAAAAATGTTAAGGACACATTTAATTCTTTTATTCTAGTTTAGTGGTGAACTGACAAAGAATATTCATATGTTTAACCCCCCCCCTCCAATCCATTACTTATCTTATTAAAATGATGGATGATTAAAATATTAATTTTTGTCTGGTATTAAATATCATTATTATAAAGGGATATGTTTTTTAATTGTTAATTTCTTCCTGGTCTGACCTGTGGTTAATTAAATTACAGTTACCCAGTTTATCACTTACCACTTTGACCACTTGAAAATGTACATAATAAGTCTGAGCAGTTTCAGTGAAACTTTACCTGGTTTACAGCTTTTAGCTAACCTGCCTTACAGCATTTGACTAAGCTGCCTTACAGCATTTGGCTAAGAGCTTATTTTATTTTCATTCTGTCATATTTCTGACTATCAAAAAAAAGTTTTAAACAATTATTTGGGGAAAAAAAATTTTTTTTGTAAGTTGAGCATTGATTTAATGCATTGATTTTAATTGAAAACTTTAATGGCAAATAAATAGAAATTGTAGATTTATTTATTTATATGCATTATTTAAATTTACTTCAACATTTTCAGATTTTTCTTGGAAAAATTATAGCAAAAATTGCTCCTTATTTTCCAGTATTATGGCTAAATGACGAAGACATTAGCAGAGATAAAGCAATAGTAAGTTGTTATTCTTTTGTGATGTTTTGTACTAAGCTACACTGAGCCAGTGACACTATAACCAGTAGTAAAAAAATGTCTTTGTTGTAACATGACTGTATAATCATTTATTGAATATTTTCTTGAGAGTAATACTCTATTGAATAGAACTATAAAGTGTTCTTAGGCTGTACATACATTAGGCTAGGCTGTACACATTAGGCTTACCTTCATTAGGATGTACACATTAGGTTGTGCACATTAGACTCTACCAACATTAGTTTTTACACATTAGGCTGTAGCTACATTAGGATGTACACATTAGGCTGTAACTACATTAGGATGTACACATTAGGCTGTAACTACATTAGGCTGTGCACATTAGGATGTAACTACATTAGGCTGTGCACATTAGGATGTACACATTAGGCTGTAACTACATTAGGCTGTACACATTAGGCTGTAACTACATTAGGCTGTACACATTAGGCTGTAACTACATTAGGATGTACACATTAGGCTGTAACTACATTAGGATGTACACATTAGGCTGTAACTACATTAGGATGTACACATTAGGCTGTAACTACATTAGGATGTACACATTAGGCTGTAACTACATTAGGATGTACACATTAGGCTGTACACATTAGGCTGTAACTACATTAGGCTGTACACATTAGGATGTAACTACATTAGGCTGTAACTACATTAGGCTGTAACTACATTAGAATGTACACATTAGGCTGTACACATTAGGATGTACACATTAGGCTGTAAGGGCTCGTTCGCAAATAATGTAATGCTTAAGGGGGAAGGGGGGGTCTAAGATTTTGTGACAGGGGGGAGGGGGGGTCTGTGAAATTGTAACGTCACAAAAAAATAATTATTATTTATGAGGGAATCCAAAATTTGGTTGAATTTTCTGCCAAAATTACAATTCTTCTCAACTTGAAATTTTGAAAAGCGGATATTTTGGCAGAGAACGGTTATCATTTGAATCAAGAATCGGCGTGGAAGAATTCAGGAGAAAAAGAAGAAGAAACTATTGAAATTTTCTCTATCGATCAGCATCTGAATGCCTTATGGGAAATGTAAAAGAATGATTGTCTCCAAAAATAACGAAAGAAAAATAAATCAGTAATTTGAGGTATTTTAATTTATTTTAACTTTTGACGTGACATGGGGGGGGGGTGAAAAATTTGTGACACTTTGTGACAAGGGGGAGGGGGGGTCTAAAATGTCGTTTTTTGCATTACGTCATTTGCAAACGAGCCCTAACTACATTAGGCTGTAACTACATTAGGCTGTAACTACATTAGGATATGCACATTAGGCTGTAACTACATTAGGCTGTACACATTAGGCTGTAACTGCATTAGGCTGTAACTACATTAGGATATGCACATTAGGCTGTAACTACATTAGGCTGTAACTACATTAGGCTGTAACTACATTAGGCTGTACACATTAGGTTGTAACTACATTATTCTGTAACTACATTAGGATGTACACATTATGCTGTAACTACATTAGGCTGTACACGTTAGGCTGTAACTACATTAGGCTGTACATACATTTTTAATAGTTACCAACCATCCATTTTTGAATATAGATTTTTTAATTATCGATTTCCAAAACTGTTGTTTTCATTTTATTGGTTGGCTTTCAAAGTTTGTTTGGAGACTGCTATTTTTTACACAAGAGTGTCAATATTTGAGTTATACTGTTAGTGTTTGAAAGCATTTATTTATAAATTATACAGAAGTACTGCCTTAAAAATTTTATTAGGAAAAAAAAAGTAAACCTTTTTTAAGGGAGTGAAAATATGCCAATAATTATTGAATTATTTCTTTAGTATCTCTTTGTCCATTCGTACCCCTCATTCATTTATAGACTCCTGTTACATCTCCTTCTCCCCAGAGTCCCACCCTTCCATTGTACAACACCCCCCCTTCCCGTATCCCCCACCTCCCTGTCACATTCTCTCCTTTCCTAGAGACCCAATCACTCCTGCCCCAGATCCTCAAAACACTCCATCCCACAAAAAAATCCTTTCTTGTCTCTCATCCCACCTCCCCTAGCACCTTGGACCCCCAACACTATGTCCTACCACCCACTCCATTCTTGCTTGCTTAATTCATTGAACTCCTTGCCTCAGCAATAACTCTCCAGTGTACTCAGTTTTGTGAGGCCATGTTATGTTACAGCATTTCATTTCACAAGACCTTCTCCATATGGTTTTTGGGCTGCCAATGCCAATCTTTATCTGGCATTGTGGGGATTCAACTGCAGAACCAATTTTGGCTTTCTGGGTGAATGACCATTCCAACTCCATTTACTTCTGGATATTTGTTGGATATTTGGTTTGCCGATTGCCAGAGATCTTCTTTCTAACTTTATCAGAATACTCCTGAGAAAACCATTAATTAACCTCTTAAGTTTGTTCTTGGTGATTGTTCATGTTTCTGCACCAAACAAAGGATGGATTAGACATTGTTATTGAATAACCCGAGTTTAGATGTTTTCCCACACATGGCTATTAGAGACAAAGGCATGTCTTGCCTTACCTTTTCTGGCTCTGACATTTTTGTCTGATTCTCCTGTGACAAAAACATTGCTTCTGAGGTAGATAAAATAGTCTACTTCCTTAAGAGTGTGCCTGACTTTTGCTAAGTAAGGACTTCTGTCTTATCTGAGCAGTTTCAGCCTTTTTTGCAATTGTACCCCAAAGAGTGCAAAAGTATGTCCGCAGGTAAGTTAGCAAATAAATGTACTTATTTTCACAATGGAATGCGCCTACCTTTCTAGATTGATGTGTGGGACATGGGTTGGTGATGAGTCAAACATCAAACTGATGATCTTCTCTAAACTCTAGGTTGATTTAGACAAAAATTATGTGTCACTGTGTATCTTTACAGCTGTTTAATATGTCACTGTGTATCTTTACAGCTTTATAACCTTTTCTGTAACCCTTGGTTACCACCAGTTGAGACCCACAGTCTTTTCTGTATTTATAAGTTGCCCAGTTTTGGCTTCTTGTGCTAGTTTATTTATTGTATCTGCATTTGCTGTTGATTCTGGGCTAGTAGACACAAGTCATCTGCAAAGTTTAGATTTTCTAAGCAATGAATCATAGACCACTGTATCCCAGTTTTTGTGCTTTGTGTTGTTCACCAAATGACCCAATCTATGACTATTAGGAAGCTCATGGGGGAAAGTAAGCATCCCTTATGTTCTCCGGATTTAACTTTATATTGGTCTCTTAGCTTGCTTAATGTGTAACTTAACAGGTGGATTCCTTCATACAGTTGCTGGAACAAATGTATTTAAGTATGCAGGACACCATAGTGCTGTAGAAGTAATTAAATGATATCTCTGTCGATGCTTTCCGAGGCTTGCCGGAAGTTGATGAAATTTAGGTATAAGTGGATGGCCACTCCATGGATTCTTAAAATAGCTATTTGGTCAGTGTAGGACCTGTCCTTTGAAAGCCAGCTTGATCTGATCTGAGTTGTTTATAAATTGCATCTTTTAGTCTTTCCAGAAAGATGCCAGTTAGTACTTAGCCTAGCACAGATAACATCATTATGTCTCTCTAGTCTCTAGAATGATGCCAATTAGTACTTAGTACAATTATTTGATTGTAGAAATTTTTCTCACTCTCCTCATCTGCTTTGTTAGTTGGAGCACAGCACTGTATTACTGTGATGTTCATCATCAGAAGAGTTGTGGACTGGTTTGTTTCCGTATGACTTTCCCAATCTATATTTATTGCTTCAGATTCTGTAGCTGTTGGGTTTTTACAGCATTAGGCTGATAGCCTAACCCTCCATCCTTCCTCTGGCTAATCCCATCAGACTCTCCTTCCCTGAACCCCATCCATCCTTCTCTGGAACATATCCCCTGCTTCAGTGGAACTCCATCTCCCCTTCTCTGTATTATCCGCCCACTCCATCCTCCCACCCTCTCCATTTAATCAATGGTTATCCCTTTTATAAACTTATTTATGAGGTTGCGTTTGGAGCATTAAGTATGATAATTAGCTCTAAAGTATCTTTATATTTGTAATAAATGAACAATAAATAGATTAGATCTCTGAAAATGAGTAAGTAGAAAATAAATAACTGTATCATAATAAACACCAACTTAACAATGTGTCTGCTGGTGATGTCAGACTGGCAAAATATATACACATTTCTGTTTAGTTTAGGGTCAGAAACCGCTATAACCAATTCCATGAAGATCAGACTACGAATAGAAATTTTAATATGGTGGCGGACAGTGGTGTCAGGGAAATAAGTATGTACATTGATTTTTGTTAGTATATAGAAACTGCCTACCAATTTTTGTGAAGATTGGGCCATAAAAAAGGAAGATAAACATGGCAGACATTGTTTACCCATCTAGTGGGGTGATTTTTCGGGATGGATTGTCATGTGGAAAAGCGCTTATCTGTGGACCTGAGGATCCGCAATAAGAACTTTGGTGAGGACCAATGGATATTCAGGTCATTGTTTAAGTTTCGTTATATCCCCTGGGGTGCTTCCATGGCCATTGCTATGGTGGGGATGAAAGAAAGGGACTACAAAAACAGTCCTATTAGTGGTTAATAAGATCTAAGAGATGTCCTACCACCCACTTCACACATCCTTCACACATAAAAATCGTAGCTCTAATTATAATTTATTGTTGCTATAAAAAAAATTAAATGTATTTGTTTACAGTGTCAGAAATATAAAGACGACCCTTTGAATTATCATGGTGGAATGAAGGCCAAGTAATTTCTTTTTGTGATCTGTTATTTATGAAACTGATTTAATTTGTGGTTTAAATATAAATTTTCAAGAGCAGTGTTTTTGTTTTTTAACTTTGAAAAATTTAAATTCTTATGTCCCCTTGTTTTAAAATTGTGTTCCTACTTCATAAATGAACATAACTTAAATCTTTTAATGAAATTTTACAGGTGGGGACTGTGTTTTCTAAAAGCTCTGCAAGAGATAGAATCTAAGTTGCCAGAAGTAAAATGGCCATTTCTTGTTCTACATGGAGATCATGATCAAATAGTTAACTATAAAGGCTCTCATTCACTGTACCAAAAGGCTTCAAGTTTGGATAAAACTATAAAGGTTTGTTTTTATTAATCTTGTCCTTTATTATTTTACATTGCATAAATATTGACCTACATCTTTTGTTATAGTTGTGGTATTCACTATCTAGCTAAGAGATGATTCACGCCTCATCAAAGATTTGCAAATAATATCCTGAAAATGCCTATTCTTAGCTTAGATCTGTTGTTACACAATGATCAAACTGATAAGATAATTGCCACTTTAACTAGAACAGACATGGATGTACACTTTGACTGAGAGCATACTTTAAGGGATTTTGACAAGGCAACATTGCTGGAGAAAGGGGGGGGAGACGAGTTGTAAAAAAAAAATTTCTTCCTTCCTTCAAAAAATATAAACTTATGACATGAGTAATTTGTTAAGTAATTTGAAGAAAAATAAATGAGTTTTATATCTGCATTCAGAAGTGTAGAAGGATTGGTCTTTTTTTCTGCATAGACTCATGAAACTTGTAAACATTAAGACTCAACAACAAGACTCATGAAACTTGTAAACATTAAGACTCAACAAGACTCATGAAACTTGTAAACATTGAGACTCAACAACAAGACTCATGAAACTTGTAAACATTAAGACTCAACAACAAGACTCATGAAACTTGTAAACATTAAGACTCAACAACAAGACTCATGAAACTTGTAAACATTAAGACTCAACAACAAGACTCATGAAACTTATAAACATTAAGACTCAACAAGACTCATGAAACTTGTAAACATTGAGACTCAACAACAAGACTCATGAAACTTGTAAACATTGAGACTCAACATCAAGACTCATGAAACTTGTAAACATTAAGACTCAACAAGACTCATGAAACTTGTAAATATTGAGACTCAACAAGACTCATGAATCTTGTAAACATTGAGACTCAACAACAAGACTCATGAACAATGTTCCCTCTAAGGTGTGGTATGAAGTGAGCAATAAATTTTGTCTCTGAGCGACATTTTTGGTTGAGGCCAAAATTTGTGAGCGATTTAAGCAATGTCGTCCGTCGGAGTGAGCGATCGTACGTGTAGTATGAGCGACGCTCTGAATACATGTGAGCGATCGCTCACGTGCTCAGCTTAGAGGGAACATTGCTCATGAAACTTGTAAACATTGAGACTCAACAACAAGACTCATGAAACTTGTAAACATTGAGACTCAACAAGACTTATGAAACTTGTAAAAATTGAGACTCAACAACAAGACTCATGAAACTTGTAAACATTGAGACTCAACAACAAGACTCATGAAACTTGTAAAGATTGAGACTCAACAACAAGACTCATGAAACTTGTAAACATTGAGACTCAACAACAAGACTCATGAAAAATGTAAACATTGAGACTCAACAACAAGACTCATGAAACTTGTAAAGATTGAGACTCAACAACAAGACTCATGAAACTTGTAAACATTGAGACTCAACAAGACTTATGAAACTTGTAAACATTGAGACTCAACAACAAGACTCATGAATCTTGTAAACATTAAGACTCAACAACAAGACTCATGAAACTTATAAACATTAAGACTCAACAAGACTCATGAAACTTGTAAACATTAACACTTAACAACAAGACTCATGAAACTTTTAAACATTAAGACTCAACAACAAGACTCATGAAACTTGTAAACATTAAGACTCAACAAGACTCATGAAACTTGTAAACATTAAGACTCAACAAGACTCATGAAACTTGTAAACATTGAGACTCAACAACAAGACTCATGAAACTTGTAAACATTAAGACTCAACTACAAGAAAATTTTGCTACTAATTTTTAACTATTTCAGCTCGGATTCTAAGTTTACAATTCTATGTCAAATTTGAATGAATAGTTTTAAAAATGAATGCATTTCTTTACCATTTGAAAAAAAAACATTCTTGAGTACTTGTATAATATCTCAACATGGAACTGTTTATGCTTTTAAGGCAACTATACATTTTAAAATGTTCTTTATAATTTCAATTACAAATAAAGTTGGAGTGTTCATATAACATTCCTACCCTGCAATTGGTTTGTATTTATTTGGCAACCATATGAGCAGACTGGGCTTTCATCATGTCTTTCTTATGAAGAGTAAATGTGTAATAGTAATAACCACAAAAATATAATGATTGTAGTGAATCTAATAAGATAATGATTTTAAAGGTGGAGGTCATCCCTAAAAATTGGCTAATAGTGTATTATATAGGAAATAAGAACAAAGCAAAGAAATTATAAATAATACAGTGGGTGATCGGTTAACGAACAGTTCGGACATCGAACAAATGGGACAACGAACACTTTCAGGAAAGATTTTTTGTGTTCGAACAATATTCCGATACAAGCAAAAACTAATTCTAACAAAAACCTCTCTGAACACCCGACACCAGTCCTCAATTCGTCCTGAAAATGGATGTGCGCGTGCGCTGACATGTCATCATTCATACTATGTATCAGTGAGGCAGCACCGTATGACGCGTATGGTAGTGTGTGACGACACTTCGTCAATTGTGTACCATACATGTGTAGATGGTTTCTATCCTTGTGATTTTTTTATGTGCTTCTCTAATCGCCTTATAAAATCCCTGAAAATTTGATGATATTATGGGATCTAAAAAGAGTGGAGTGTCGAGAACTGTGCTCACCATAAAAACCAAGCAAGAGATTATAACTAAAGTAGAGAGTGGACAAAAAATGACTGATGTTGCTGGGCAGTACGGCTTGATCAGGTTCACAGTAGGCACAATCCTAGCTAAGAAAGATATCATCAAAAAGACTCAAACCTCTAAATTACATCTGAGAAGCATGAAAAAATGGAGAGTGCTTTTAGTTAGGATAAATGAACTGTAGATGAAAAGATGTAACTAGTATGGCCATCATTCAAGAGAAGGCTACAGAAATTTTTAAGAAATTGAAAGAACAAACTTCAGGATTGTCATCCAAAAATCTAGAATTTGAAGTTTGTGCCTCAAGCATCAAGGACTACCTTGGTACCAATGACTTACCATTGAAAGCATTTTTGCTGATGGACTTTCCCTGGCTGACAGTGCAGTTTCTACCTCTGAATACGACTTCACTGATCAGCCAATGGATCAAGAGATTATTGCAGGTTTCAAGAAATTGTACACTCGTACGATGTTTTGAAGAATGCAGATTCTCCTCAAAAATGACTTTAAAAACGTTTTGGATAGAAAAATTTGATATTCTCGAAGCTATTCATCTTATTGAAAAAGCGTGGTCAGAAATCACTCAACAACTGTTGGTTTCTGCCTGGCGAAAGCTGTGTCCATCCCTCTTCAAGGAGGCGGAGGTGATCAGGGTGACATCCCTGAAATTATGGATGAAATTGTAACAACTGCGAGAGATCTGAAATTAGAGATGAATGAGGATGACATTGAAGAGCTCATAATGGAACATGAAGGTGACTTGACAGCAGAAGAACTCCAAGAAATCTTGAATGAAGAACACCAAGAAACTCAGCGAAATGTGTTTCCTTCTAAAAAAGAGGAAGACGAAAGAGGAGCAATGCCGACATCTGCCATTAAAGATCTTTTGAAGAAATGGGAGGTTGTCAGAGCAGCGGTCTTAAAATGTCGCCCAAATCAAGCTGTCAATAGGGTTGCTGATCTCTACAACGACATTGATATCAATCATTTCCTGAAAGTTCTGAAGGATAGAGAAAAACAATCCGACATCGAGCATGTTCAGTAACACCTAAAGAAAGGAAAAGTACTGATTAATAAGCAAGGCTATATGTATGTATTATATTTGTAATAAATAAACTTACTAAGAAATTATACTTGTACATGACATTTTTTTAAAATTTAATTGTTAGGATCTCCAGAATGAATTAATCAAAAAACCATTAACATATATGGCAAAAGGGTGATTGGTTAACAAACAATTAGGATAGCGAACATAAATTTGGATCTGATTATGTTCGTTAACCGATCACCCACTGTATTTACTTGGTTGTCGCCCATTATCTGAATTTGGAGCTTGCTAGGCTACGTATGGAGGTTTAACCAAGGAGGTTGAATTACATGGAGGCGGCGTCTGCTATCAGATGGTTCCTAGCGGCTGAAGCCAGTGGGCGGAGCCTATCGCCATATTGTTCGACTCAAAACATTCCACCAGCTTTCATTACGATACCAGTTTTCTCATTCTAGTAACGAATCCAATGAGCTTTGTATTTATTTTGTCAACACTTTTTTTCTAAAGTCTGCTAAGTTAATTTCTAGTTGACTAGATATTCTAATGTGTCAATTACAAAGCGCTGTAGTCTATGTAAAGCTATTTATACGATCAGCTGATAGACGCCTATAAACCTTATGTTATACGCTATATTGAAATTAAGCCAGGGTAAAAAAATTATTTTTACATTATACACAATATTTTGTATTTATACTTTGATGTTTATTGCAAAGCATTTGATCAAACAATGAAAAATGGCTAGCACTAAGCAGCATAAACTAGACTAAAAACAATCCTGTCAATATTGCCTTTCGAAGCGTTTCGAAGCAATCAGTAAATCAATGGATATCAATAAACTATCGATACACAAAGACCCGCTGAGAGAGGGGCATAGGGAGCAAATGCCCAGGGGCCCGGCGAGTTTTAGAGTCCCAGACAGAGCTGGCCAATCAACTTTTGAAAATATTATTATCAGCAGGGGGCGGGCGTGACAGCCCTGCCCAGGGGCCCGAAATTTCTGTGGGTGGGCCTGGATGCACATTTAAAAAGCCAATAAAACCTGTTTTACGACAAGAATCAAACATGAGCCTGCCATTTGGTGATTCACGTAAACCAGCTATGTATGTCTTCGCATTGCACCTTATCAATATTTGTGTACATTGTGAAACATTGTTAAAATCGTGGGATATTGTGTTACATTGTAGTACATTGTGGGACATTGTGGATTATGTGGGACATTCTGGTACATTCCGTTTCATTGTGGTACATTGTGGGACATTGTTGTACATTTTGTGAAATTGTGGGACATTTTGGTACATTGTGGGACATTGTGTTACATTTTGGTACATTGTGAGACATTGTGGGGCATTCTGATACATTGTGGTACATTCTGTTACATTGTGTACATTGTGAATTGTTGTTGAAATCGTGGGATATTATGTTACATTGTAGTACATTGTGGATTATGTGGTACATTGTGGGACATTCTGGTACATTATGTTTCATTCTCTCAATGCCACCTAACCCATCAATTAAAGCATAGCCAACAGGCAACTTAAATGAATCATTGATGCAACAATTATAAACGTTAGGCTCTCTTTTTGCCAACGGCATTGTGTCATCATCTAGATGTTTAATTAGCATTATTATTATAGTGACTAACTGATGAAGCAATATCCCGTTTTCTTGTTGTTGTGTACAACCGTACACCAAACAAGAGGGCATTTATTACTTTTTTTAAAAAAATTATAACACAGTGTTTTATAACGTTCAAAATAGTACAATAATATAACATACACACTACACATGCAGCTACCAATGTTTTGAGTCGAACAATATGGTGATAGGCTCCGCCCACTGGTTTCAGCCTAGTGACGTCATGCCGCCTCCAGTAATTCAACCTCCTTGGGTTTAAGTTAAGTTTTTATATTCTCTATTACAACAGCCAGTCAATTAGAAAATGACACAACCATTATTGACCACAAACTAGATGAACATAGACAATCAATGACACCAAAGTTGTGCAAATTAAAATTCATACAGATATGTGTATAAACAATACAATAATGAAAGTCCCTATAGATAATGTTAAATTAGCAATAAGTAAAAACATACGCACCAGTAGTGCATTATCTGAAAATGATTATCATGTGTTAAAGACACATGTGTCAAGCTTAAATCCACCCAGACCAATGTACATTGCTTAGGCTGCATGCAGGCAATCAAACACAATAAAGTACAACAATCAGAGAAAGTAACTATACCGCTAAGTTAGTCCTTCAAACAGAGACATAAGCACCCAAGTAATCTCTTATTTTAGCGGCAGAAATTTTTTTGATAATATTATTGATACTTTACCTTATTAAACATTCCCGAATCATAGTATTAATGATTTCACATCAATATTATCCATTTTAGACACAATTTTGTTCATTTTTATTACTTTATCGCAAAAATATTGCAACTTATAACACTTTTCTGTACTATTTTCTTTCGTTCCGTATATTTTCTGTTTAACAATTTTAAAAAACACTTCCGAATTCCAGTGATGTTGCTGCCAATTTAGCATTTTACAATGAAGAAACTAATGGGGCAAACTTAACAAAGGATAATATAGGAAAAACAGTACCATGAAAAGCAGTAAGGCCTGACTCCCATAGGGCATGAAGAAAATGATTAAACACATTTTATGTTAGTAGGATAGACGCCCTTAATGTCCCAATGGGCCATTTATTTTTTATCACTATATCTTAGGTGTAGAATGGGGCCCTGAAAAAGACATAATTAATATAGCTTATATAGCAAAAAACGGTACCCTTACAAACACAGACGCTTAGCCCTCAAAAGGCATGACAAAAATTATTTAAACCAAATTTATGTTAGGGGGATAGCTACTCTTGGGGCCCCTAGGGCCGTTAATCTTGTACCGCTACGTATAAGGTGTAGAACGGGGCCCTAAAAATGACATACTTATTAATATAGCTTATATAGTAGAAAACGGTACTCTTACAAACACAGACGCTTAGCCCTCAAAAGGCATGACCAAAATTATTTAAACCAAATTTATGTTAGGGGGATAGCTACTCTTGGGGCCACTAGGGCCGTTTATCTTGTACCGCTACGTATAAGGTGTAGAACGGGGCCCTAAAATGACATACTTATTAATATAGCTTATATAGTAGAAAACGGTACCCTTACAAACACAGACGCTTAGCCCTCAAAAGGCATGACAAAAATTATTTAAACTAATTTTCTGTTAGGGGGATAGCTACTCTTGGGGCCCCTAGGGCCGTTTATCTTGTACCGGTCCGTATAAGGTGTGGGATGGGACCCTGAAAATGGCCTACTTATTAATATAGCTTATATAGTAGAAAACGGTACCCTTACAAACACAGACGCTTAGCCCTCAAAAGGCATGACAAAAATTATTTAAACTAATTTTCTGTTAGGGGGATAGCTACTCTTGGGGCCCCTAGGGCCGTTTATCTTGTACCGGTCCGTATAAGGTGTGGGATGGGGCCCTGAAAATGGCCTACTTATTAATATAGCTTATATAGTAGAAAACGGTACCCTTACAAACACAGACGCTTAGCCCTCAAAAGGCATGCCAAAAATTATTTAAACCCAATTTATATTAGGGGGATAGCTACTCTTGGGGTCCCTAGGGCCGTCTATCCTTTACCGCTACGTATAAGGTGTGGAACAGGGCCCTAAAAATGACATACTTATTAATATAGCTTATATAGTAGAAAACGGTACCCTTACAAACACAGACGCTTAGCCCTCGAAAGGCATGACAAAAATTATTTAAACTAATTTTCTGTTAGGGGGATAGCTACTCTTGGGGCCCCTAGGGCCGTTTATCTTGTACCGCTACGTATAAGGTGTAGAACGGGGCCCTAAAAATGACATACTTATTAATATAGCTTATATAGTAGAAAACGGTACCCTTACAAACACAGACGCTTAGCCCTCAAAAGGCATGACCAAAATTATTTAAACCAAATTTATGTTAGGGGGATAGCTACTCTTGGGGCCACTAGGGCCGTTTATCTTGTACCGCTACGTATAAGGTGTAGAACGGGGCCCTAAAAATGACATACTTATTAATATAGCTTATATAGTAGAAAACGGTACCCTTACAAACACAGACGCTTAGCCCTCAAAAGGCATGACAAAAATTATTTAAACTAATTTTCTGTTAGGGGGATAGCTACTCTTGGGGCCCCTAGTGCCGTTTATCTTGTACCGGTCCGTATAAGGTGTGGGATGGGGCCCTGAAAATGGCCTACTTATTAATATAGCTTATATAGTAGAAAACGGTACCCTTACAAACACAGACGCTTAGCCCTCAAAAGGCATGACAAAAATTATTTAAACTAATTTTCTGTTAGGGGGATAGCTACTCTTGGGGCCCCTAGTGCCGTTAATCTTGTACCGCTACGTATAAGGTGTGGGATGGGGCCCTGAAAATGGCCTACTTATTAATATAGCTTATATAGTAGAAAACGGTACCCTTACAAACACAGACGCTTAGCCCTCAAAAGGCATGACAAAAATTATTTAAACTAATTTTCTGTTAGGGGGATAGCTACTCTTGGGGCCCCTAGGGCCGTTTATCTTGTACCGGTCCGTATAAGGTGTGGGATGGGGCCCTGAAAATGGCCTACTTATTAATATAGCTTATATAGTAGAAAACGGTACCCTTACAAACACAGACGCTTAGCCCTCAAAAGGCATGACAAAAATTATTTAAACTAATTTTCTGTTAGGGGGATAGCTACTCTTGGGGCCCCTAGGGCCGTTAATCTTGTACCGCTACGTATAAGGTGTAGAACGGGGCCCTAAAAATGACATACTTATTAATATAACTTATATAGTAGAAAACGGTACCCTTACAAACACAGACGCTTAGCCCTCAAAAGGCATGACCAAAATTATTTAAACCAAATTTATGTTAGGGGGATAGCTACTCTTGGGGCCCCTAGGGCCGTTTATCTTGTACCGCTACGTATAAGGTGTAGAACGGGGCCCTAAAAATGACATACTTATTAATATAGCTTATATAGTAGAAAACGGTACCCTTACAAACACAGACGCTTAGCCCTCAAAAGGCATGACAAAAATTATTTAAACTAATTTTCTGTTAGGGGGATAGCTACTCTTGGGGCCCCTAGGGCCGTTTATATTGTACCGCTACGTATAAGGTGTGGGATGGGGCCCTGAAAATGGCCTACTTATTAATATAGCTTTTATAGTAGAAAACGGTACCCTTACAAACACAGACGCTTAGCCCTCAAAAGGCATGACAAAAACTATTTAAACTAATTTTCTGTTAGGGGGATAGCTACTCTTGGGGCCCCTAGGGCCGTTAATCTTGTACCGCTACGTATAAGGTGTAGAACGGGGCCCTAAAAATGACATACTTATTAATATAGCTATTATAGTAGAAAACGGTACCCTTACAAACACAGACGCTTAGCCCTCAAAAAGCATGACCAAAATTATTTAAACTAAATTTATGTTAGGGGGATAGCTACTCTTGGGGCCCCTAGGGCCGTTTATCTTGTACCGCTACGTATAAGGTGTAGAACGGGGCCCTAAAAATGACATACTTATTAATATAGCTTATATAGTAGAAAACGGTACCCTTACAAACACAGACGCTTAGCCCTCAAAAGGCATGACCAAAATTATTTAAACCAAATTTATGTTAGGGGGATAGCTACTCTTGGGGCCCCTAGGGCCGTTTATCTTGTACCGCTACGTATAAGGTGTAGAACGGGGCCCTAAAAATGACATACTTATTAATATAGCTTATATAGTAGAAAACGGTACCTTTACAAACACAGACGCTTAGCCCTCAAAAGGCATGACAAAAATTATTTAAACTAATTTTCTGTTAGGGGGATAGCTACTCTTGGGGCCCCTAGGGCCGTTTATCTTGTACCGCTACGTATAAGGTGTAGAACGGGGCCCTAAAAATGACATACTTATTAATATAGCTTATATAGTAGAAAACGGTACCCTTACAAACACAGACGCTTAGCCCTCAAAAGGCATGACAAAAATTATTTAAACTAATTTTCTGTTAGGGGGATAGCTACTCTTGGGGCCCCTAGGGCCGTTTATCTTGTACCGGTCCGTATAAGGTGTGGGATGGGGCCCTGAAAATGGCCTACTTATTAATATAGCTTTTACAGTAGAAAACGGTACCCTTACAAACACAGACGCTTAGCCCTCAAAAGGCATGACAAAAACTATTTAAACTAATTTTCTGTTAGGGGGATAGCTACTCTTGGGGCCCCTAGGGCCGTTAATCTTGTATCGCTACGTATAAGGTGTAGAACGGGGCCCTAAAAATGACATACTTATTAATATAGCTTATATAGTAGAAAACGGTACCCTTACAAACACAGACGCTTAGCCCTCAAAAAGCATGACCAAAACTATTTAAACTAATTTTCTGTTAGGGGGATAGCTACTCTTGGGGCCCCTAGGGCCGTTAATCTTGTACCGCTACGTATAAGGTGTAGAACGGGGCCCTAAAAATGACATACTTATTAATATAGCTTGTATAGTAGAAAACGGTACCCTTACAAACACAGACGCTTAGCCCTCAAAAAGCATGACCAAAATTATTTAAACTAAATTTATGTTAGGGGGATAGCTACTCTTGGGGCCCCTAGGGCCGTTTATCTTGTACCGCTACGTATAAGGTGTAGAACGGGGCCCTAAAAATGACATACTTATTAATATAGCTTATATAGTAGAAAACGGTACCCTTACAAACACAGACGCTTAGCCCTCAAAAGGCATGACAAAAATTATTTAAACTAATTTTCTGTTAGGGGGATAGCTACTCTTGGGGCCCCTAGGGCCGTTTATCTTGTACCGCTACGTATAAGGTGTAGGACGGGGCCCTAAAAATGACATACTTATTAATATAGCTTATATAGTAGAAAACGGTACCCTTACAAACACAGACGCTTAGCCCTCAAAAGGCATGACAAAAATTATTTAAACTAATTTTCTGTTAGGGGGATAGCTACTCTTGGTGCCCCTAGGGCCGTTTATCTTGTACCGGTCCGTATAAGGTGTGGGATGGGGCCCTGAAAATGGCCTACTTATTAATATAGCTTATATAGTAGAAAACGGTACCCTTACAAACACAGACGCTTAGCCCTCAAAAGGCATGACAAAAATTATTTAAACTAATTTTCTGTTAGGGGGATAGCTACTCTTGGGGCCCCTAGGGCCGTTTATCCGATACCGGTCCGTATAAGGTGTGGGATGGGGCCCTGAAAATGGCCTACTTATTAATATAGCTTATATAGTAGAAAACGGTACCCTTACAAACACAGACGCTTAGCCCTCAAAAGGCATGACAAAAATTATTTAAACCCAATTTATATTAGGGGGATAGCTACTCTTGGGGTCCCTAGGGCCGTCTATCCTTTACCGCTACGTATAAGGTGTGGAACAGGGCCCTAAAAATGACATACTTATTAATATAGCTTATATAGTAGAAAACGGTACCCTTACAAACACAGACGCTTAGCCCTCAAAAGGCATGACAAAAATTATTTAAACCAAATTTATGTTAGGGGGATAGATATCATTGACGCTCGATGGGCTTTTTAATTTCTGTCACTACGTTTTATGTTTAGAAAGGGAACACTGCAAATGACATAACTACATAATTGTTTAAATGTTATACTAGAAAAAAACAGTGCCTTAATAACTATTCAACCCCTAAGCGGTTAAAGAAAATTGAAACAAATTAAATATATGTTAAGGGTAAAGAAGTCAAGTAAAACTTTATTATCTAAATATTGTAGTTTTCACTAATTACGCAAAGAATAGTGGAAAATTCATTTTGGTGTTTAAATTGATTTCGAAACACAAACTCTTGCAAATATGAATGAAAGAGACCCTCGCTTGTCCCAAATTGACTTCTTAATTTTCGTTTTGCCCTCATCCACAGATTTTCGATATTTTGAGTATGGACTTCAGGGTCATGGGGGTCAACAAAATGTTGTTCATGTATAATTACAGAGTGTGAATAAACTCCGCCACCAAGTCCTTCTATCCCCCTATACGCGGCCCATCCATCGGATATGATATGGGTGCCTGGCATTACATGTTGCAATATCAGGGCTTCTAAGGTTTCTACCCTTCTATCGGGAACTTCAACTAAAAAGCATTTCCCTGTTCCCCTTTCTACGCCACCAAATACCCAATGGCCTTCCCTCCAAGTACCCCTGTGATATTTACGATGAAAGTACTTTGATTCATCTATTTCCACAACAATAGGCTCAAAGTTTTCATTTACCCCACCAATTTCTATCGGCCGGCGGTTCATATAAGTGGACATTTCCTCCCTAATCAAGTTAAACCAGTCGACCAAAGTGTTCTCATTGGCTATTTTCGTTTCACGTTTGGTGGATTTTTGGGAAAAGTTGTTTGCAAAGCAATAAATAATTTGCGTTATCGTTTTAAGAGACAAATGGCTTCTCGTAAAAAAAAGAATTAAATCTAATGCTCTTTTTTAAGTGACATGTCGGACAAACCCAGCGAAACCCATCGATACCGGTATTATGATTTCCAAGATAACATAACACATTGCACGTGGTGCACTGCATATTATTTCTCAATAGACGCCTAACAGCTAACCACTGAATAGTCGCTTCTTTGTTATGCATTTCTAAAGCTATATCTTCCAGATTACAATTTTGTTGTAAAATGGCTGCATGATCCATAATATTTAGTGGATCTACTATATTGAAACGAAGATTTCTAGGTCTACCTGCCATTACAAAGTTAAATTCGACACTGCAATAAATCTTGTTTTATGTCAAATAAATGAGCTAACTTCAATTAAGTTCTGATCACTCGTGTTGTGATAACAAGTTGCAATGTACTAAAAAGATTTACTTAATTGAAATTGTATTGACAAAAAGTGTTAAGATTGAAACTACAAAAGCTTTTTTTATATCGGATGGTCTGTCTATCAAAGAAAAAAAACAAGGATGAGGTTAAATAAATTAAGAACACAGTGGAAGTGTACTTATCTGAATTAGCAGCTATAACAAGGAAATTCAATAACAAAGCAATCACTATTTCCAAGATGAAGAATGAAAATCCAAAGAAAATCAAACTCTCTGTTCAAATTAGTATGAAATACTGAAGTGAAACTTTACATACTGCTTATATTTATAACAAAGTTTTAAACTGATCTATCATGGGATGTTCCAGATGTCACAATGATGTCACGTTGCATAATTTTATGTAAAAAGTCCCAAGACCTAGCCCCCACCCCCTGCCTAATTTCACCTGTTACTCACAGAAAAGAGGGGGGAGGTGTATTGGATTAAACAGGTTATTCGAAACGTTTAACGAAAATAATCCCACTTAGTCTTTGTTCCTCCAATTCAGACGCTATCTCCTCTGCCCAGGCAGTTCGACCACTCGAGAGCTGGTCAACAGATCTAAGAACTTTCACATCAAAACGTGAAATTCCTGTTAAGAAACCGACCGACAACAAACGAATTGCTAGACTGAAAAGAAATCTTACTTAGTCTACCTTATCTGAAGGTCCATTCCACCACCACCCCTACGCCATTTCACACTCACCTCCCAAAAGGGCGGGCTAGCTGACCATGAGTGATTAGCGATGACAATTGTACCAGTGTGGATAAAAGGTGATAGAGGTGGAATTCGTCCAATAGGCTTACACTTCATACTGAAGTGGTCATAACAGACAGGCCAATGAAGGTGAAACTGATGGGAAGCTAATATGATAGGTTTGATTTATTTTGGTCATGCCCTCTGAGGGCTGGGCAACAGCGTATCTGATGGCTCCGTTTTTTCTTATATAGCCTATATTAGAAATTATGTCATTTTTAGGGCCCTGTTCCACACCTTATACGTAGCGGTAAAGGATAGACGGCCCTAGGGACCCCAAGAGTAGCTATCCCCCTAATATAAATTGGGTTTAAATAATTTTTGTCATGCCTTTTGAGGGCTAAGTGTCTGTGTTTGTAAGGGTACCGATTTTTACTATATAAGCTATATTAATAAGTAGGCCATTTTCAGGGCCCCATCCCATACCTTATACGGACCGGTACAAGATAAACGGCCCTAGGGGCCCCAAGAGTAGCTATCCCCCTAACAGAAAATTAGTTTAAATAATTTTTGTCATGCCTTTTGAGGGCTAAGCGTCTGTGTTTGTAAGGGTACCGTTTTCTACTATATAAGCTATATTAATAAGTATGTCATTTTTAGGGCCCTGTTCCACACCTTATACGTAGCGGTAAAGGATAGACGGCCCTAGGGACCCCAAGAGTAGCTATCCCCCTAATATAAATTGGGTTTAAATAATTTTGGTCATGTCTTTTGAGGGCTAAGCGTCTGTGTTTGTAAGGGTACCGTTTTCTACTATATAAGCTATATTAATAAGTATGTCATTTTTAGGGCCCCGTTCTACACCTTATACGTAGCGGTACACGATAGACGGCCCTAGGGACCCCAAGAGTAGCTATCCCCCTAACAGAAAATTAGTTTAAATAATTTTGGTCATGTCTTTTGAGGGCTAAGCGTCTGTGTTTGTAAGGGTACCGTTTTCTACTATATAAGCTATATTAATAAGTATGTCATTTTTAGGGCCCCGTTCTACACCTTATACGTAGCGGTACAAGATTACGGGCCCTAGGGACCCCAAGAGTAGCTATCCCCCTAATATAAATTGGGTTTAAATAATTTTTGTCATGCCTTTTGAGGGCTAAGCGTCTGTGTTTGTAAGGGTATCGTTTTCTACTATATAAGCTATATTAATAAGTATGTCATTTTTAGGGCCCCGTTCTACACCTTATACGTAGCGGTACAAGATTAACGGCCCTAGGGGCCCCAAGAGTAGCTATCCCCCTAACAGAAAATTAGTTTAAATAATTTTTGTCATGCCTTTTGAGGGCTAAGCGTCTGTGTTTGTAAGGGTACCGTTTTCTACTATATAAGCTATATTAATAAGTATGTCATTTTTAGGGCCCTGTTCCACACCTTATACGTAGCGGTAAAGGATAGACGGCCCTAGAGACCCCAAGAGTAGCTATCCCCCTAATATAAATTGGGTTTAAATAATTTTTGTCATGCCTTTTGAGGGCTAAGCGTCTGTGTTTGTAAGGGTACCGTTTTCTACTATATAAGCTATATTAATAAGTATGTCATTTTTAGGGCCCCGTTCTACACCTTATACGTAGCGATACAAGATTAACGGCCCTAGGGCCCCCAAGAGTAGCTATCCCCCTAACAGAAAATTAGTTTAAATAATTTTGGTCATGCCTTTTGAGGGCTAAGCGTCTGTGTTTGTAAGGGTATCGTTTTCTACTATATAAGCTATATTAATAAGTATGTCATTTTTAGGGCCCCGTTCTACACCTTATACGTAGCGGTAGAAGATTAACGGCCCTAGGGGCCCCAAGAGTAGCTATCCCCCTAACAGAAAATTAGTTTAAATAATTTTTGTCATGCCTTTTGAGGGCTAAGCGTCTGTGTTTGTAAGGGTACCGTTTTCTACTATATAAGCTATATTAATAAGTATGTCATTTTTAGGGCCCTGTTCCACACCTTATACGTAGCGGTAAAGGATAGACGGCCCTAGGGACCCCAAGAGTAGCTATCCCCCTAATATAAATTGGGTTTAAATAATTTTTGTCATGCCTTTTGAGGGCTAAGCGTCTGTGTTTGTAAGGGTACCGTTTTCTACTATATAAGCTATATTAATAAGTATGTCATTTTTAGGGCCCCGTTCTACACCTTATACGTAGCGGTACAAGATTAACAGCCCTAGGGGCCCCAAGAGTAGCTATCCCCCTAACAGAAAATTAGTTTAAATAATTTTTGTCATGCCTTTTGAGGGCTAAGCGTCTGTGTTTGTAAGGGTACCGTTTTCTACTATATAAGCTATATTAATAAGTATGTCATTTTTAGGGCCCTGTTCCACACCTTATACGTAGCGGTAAAGGATAGACGGCCCTAGGGACCCCAAGAGTAGCTATCCCCCTAATATAAATTGGGTTTAAATAATTTTTGTCATGCCTTTTGAGGGCTAAGCGTCTGTGTTTGTAAGGGTACCGTTTTCTACTATATAAGCTATATTAATAAGTATGTCATTTTTAGGGCCCCGTTCTACACCTTATACGTAGCGGTACACGATAGACGGCCCTAGGGACCCCAAGAGTAGCTATCCCCCTAACAGAAAATTAGTTTAAATAATTTTGGTCATGTCTTTTGAGGGCTAAGCGTCTGTGTTTGTAAGGGTACCGTTTTCTACTATATAAGCTATATTAATAAGTATGTCATTTTTAGGGCCCCGTTCTACACCTTATACGTAGCGGTACAAGATTACGGGCCCTAGGGACCCCAAGAGTAGCTATCCCCCTAATATAAATTGGGTTTAAATAATTTTTGTCATGCCTTTTGAGGGCTAAGCGTCTGTGTTTGTAAGGGTATCGTTTTCTACTATATAAGCTATATTAATAAGTATGTCATTTTTAGGGCCCCGTTCTACACCTTATACGTAGCGGTAGAAGATTAACGGCCCTAGGGGCCCCAAGAGTAGCTATCCCCCTAACAGAAAATTAGTTTAAATAATTTTTGTGATGCCTTTTGAGGGCTAAGCGTCTGTGTTTGTAAGGGTACCGTTTTCTACTATATAAGCTATATTAATAAGTATGTCATTTTTAGGGCCCTGTTCCACACCTTATACGTAGCGGTAAAGGATAGACGGCCCTAGGGACCCCAAGAGTAGCTATCCCCCTAATATAAATTGGGTTTAAATAATTTTTGTCATGCCTTTTGAGGGCTAAGCGTCTGTGTTTGTAAGGGTACCGTTTTCTACTATATAAGCTATATTAATAAGTATGTCATTTTTAAGGCCCCGTTCTACACCTTATACGTAGCGGTACAAGATTAACGGCCCTAGGGGCCCCAAGAGTAGCTATCCCCCTAACAGAAAATTAGTTTAAATAATTTTTGTCATGCCTTTTGAGGGCTAAGCGTCTGTGTTTGTAAGGGTACCGTTTTCTACTATATAAGCTATATTAATAAGTATGTCATTTTTAGGGCCCTGTTCCACACCTTATACGTAGCGGTAAAGGATAGACGGCCCTAGGGACCCCAAGAGTAGCTATCCCCCTAATATAAATTGGGTTTAAATAATTTTTGTCATGCCTTTTGAGGGCTAAGCGTCTGTGTTTGTAAGGGTACCGTTTTCTACTATATAAGCTATATTAATAAGTATGTCATTTTTAGGGCCCCGTTCTACACCTTATACGTAGCGGTACACGATAGACGGCCCTAGGGACCCCAAGAGTAGTTATCCCCCTAACAGAAAATTAGTTTAAATAATTTTGGTCATGTCTTTTGAGGGCTAAGCGTCTGTGTTTGTAAGGGTACCGTTTTCTACTATATAAGCTATATTAATAAGTATGTCATTTTTAGGGCCCCGTTCTACACCTTATACGTAGCGGTACAAGATTACGGGCCCTAGGGACCCCAAGAGTAGCTATCCCCCTAATATAAATTGGGTTTAAATAATTTTTGTCATGCCTTTTGAGGGCTAAGCGTCTGTGTTTGTAAGGGTATCGTTTTCTACTATATAAGCTATATTAATAAGTATGTCATTTTTAGGGCCCCGTTCTACACCTTATACGTAGCGGTACAAGATTAACGGCCCTAGGGGCCCCAAGAGTAGCTATCCCCCTAACAGAAAATTAGTTTAAATAATTTTTGTCATGCCTTTTGAGGGCTAAGCGTCTGTGTTTGTAAGGGTACCGTTTTCTACTATATAAGCTATATTAATAAGTATGTCATTTTTAGGGCCCTGTTCCACACCTTATACGTAGCGGTAAAGGATAGACGGCCCTAGGGACCCCAAGAGTAGCTATCCCCCTAATATAAATTGGGTTTAAATAATTTTTGTCATGCCTTTTGAGGGCTAAGCGTCTGTGTTTGTAAGGGTATCGTTTTCTACTATATAAGCTATATTAATAAGTATGTCATTTTTAGGGCCCCGTTCTACACCTTATACGTAGCGGTAGAAGATTAACGGCCCTAGGGGCCCCAAGAGTAGCTATCCCCCTAACAGAAAATTAGTTTAAATAATTTTTGTCATGCCTTTTGAGGGCTAAGCGTCTGTGTTTGTAAGGGTACCGTTTTCTACTATATAAGCTATATTAATAAGTATGTCATTTTTAGGGCCCTGTTCCACACCTTATACGTAGCGGTAAAGGATAGACGGCCCTAGGGACCCCAAGAGTAGCTATCCCCCTAATATAAATTGGGTTTAAATAATTTTTGTCATGCCTTTTGAGGGCTAAGCGTCTGTGTTTGTAAGGGTATCGTTTTCTACTATATAAGCTATATTAATAAGTATGTCATTTTTAGGGCCCCGTTCTACACCTTATACGTAGCGGTAGAAGATTAACGGCCCTAGGGGCCCCAAGAGTAGCTATCCCCCTAACAGAAAATTAGTTTAAATAATTTTTGTCATGCCTTTTGAGGGCTAAGCGTCTGTGTTTGTAAGGGTACCGTTTTCTACTATATAAGCTATATTAATAAGTATGTCATTTTTAGGGCCCTGTTCCACACCTTATACGTAGCGGTAAAGGATAGACGGCCCTAGGGACCCCAAGAGTAGCTATCCCCCTAATATAAATTGGGTTTAAATAATTTTTGTCATGCCTTTTGAGGGCTAAGCGTCTGTGTTTGTAAGGGTACCGTTTTCTACTATATAAGCTATATTAATAAGTATGTCATTTTTAAGGCCCCGTTCTACACCTTATACGTAGCGGTACAAGATTAACGGCCCTAGGGGCCCCAAGAGTAGCTATCCCCCTAACAGAAAATTAGTTTAAATAATTTTTGTCATGCCTTTTGAGGGCTAAGCGTCTGTGTTTGTAAGGGTACCGTTTTCTACTATATAAGCTATATTAATAAGTATGTCATTTTTAGGGCCCTGTTCCACACCTTATACGTAGCGGTAAAGGATAGACGGCCCTAGGGACCCCAAGAGTAGCTATCCCCCTAATATAAATTGGGTTTAAATAATTTTTGTCATGCCTTTTGAGGGCTAAGCGTCTGTGTTTGTAAGGGTACCGTTTTCTACTATATAAGCTATATTAATAAGTATGTCATTTTTAGGGCCCCGTTCTACACCTTATACGTAGCGGTACACGATAGACGGCCCTAGGGACCCCAAGAGTAGTTATCCCCCTAACAGAAAATTAGTTTAAATAATTTTGGTCATGTCTTTTGAGGGCTAAGCGTCTGTGTTTGTAAGGGTACCGTTTTCTACTATATAAGCTATATTAATAAGTATGTCATTTTTAGGGCCCCGTTCTACACCTTATACGTAGCGGTACAAGATTACGGGCCCTAGGGACCCCAAGAGTAGCTATCCCCCTAATATAAATTGGGTTTAAATAATTTTTGTCATGCCTTTTGAGGGCTAAGCGTCTGTGTTTGTAAGGGTATCGTTTTCTACTATATAAGCTATATTAATAAGTATGTCATTTTTAGGGCCCCGTTCTACACCTTATACGTAGCGGTACAAGATTAACGGCCCTAGGGGCCCCAAGAGTAGCTATCCCCCTAACAGAAAATTAGTTTAAATAATTTTTGTCATGCCTTTTGAGGGCTAAGCGTCTGTGTTTGTAAGGGTACCGTTTTCTACTATATAAGCTATATTAATAAGTATGTCATTTTTAGGGCCCTGTTCCACACCTTATACGTAGCGGTAAAGGATAGACGGCCCTAGGGACCCCAAGAGTAGCTATCCCCCTAATATAAATTGGGTTTAAATAATTTTTGTCATGCCTTTTGAGGGCTAAGCGTCTGTGTTTGTAAGGGTATCGTTTTCTACTATATAAGCTATATTAATAAGTATGTCATTTTTAGGGCCCCGTTCTACACCTTATACGTAGCGGTAGAAGATTAACGGCCCAAAGGGCCCCAAGAGTAGCTATCCCCCTAACAGAAAATTAGTTTAAATAATTTTTGTCATGCCTTTTGAGGGCTAAGCGTCTGTGTTTGTAAGGGTACCGTTTTCTACTATATAAGCTATATTAATAAGTATGTCATTTTTAGGGCCCTGTTCCACACCTTATACGTAGCGGTAAAGGATAGACGGCCCTAGGGACCCCAAGAGTAGCTATCCCCCTAATATAAATTGGGTTTAAATAATTTTTGTCATGCCTTTTTGAGGGCTAAGCGTCTGTGTTTGTAAGGGTACCGTTTTCTACTATATAAGCTATATTAATAAGTATGTCATTTTTAGGGCCCCGTTCTACACCTTATACGTAGCGGTACACGATAGACGGCCCTAGGGACCCCAAGAGTAGCTATCCCCCTAATATAAATTGGGTTTAAATAATTTTTGTCATGCCTTTTGAGGGCTAAGCGTCTGTGTTTGTAAGGGTACCGTTTTCTACTATATAAGCTATATTAATAAGTATGTCATTTTTAGGGCCCCGTTCTACACCTTATACGTAGCGGTACAAGATTACGGGCCCTAGGGGCCCCAAGAGTAGCTATCACCCTAATATAAATTGGGTTTAAATAATTTTTGTCATGCCTTTTGAGGGCTAAGCGTCTGTGTTTGTAAGGGTACCGTTTTCTACTATATAAGCTATATTAATAAGTATGTCATTTTTAGGGCCCCGTTCTACACCTTATACGTAGCGGTACAAGATTACGGGCCCTAGGGACCCCAAGAGTAGCTATCCCCCTAATATAAATTGGGTTTAAATAATTTTTGTCATGCCTTTTGAGGGCTAAGCGTCTGTGTTTGTAAGGGTATCGTTTTCTACTATATAAGCTATATTAATAAGTATGTCATTTTTAGGGCCCCGTTCTACACCTTATACGTAGCGGTAGAAGATTAACGGCCCTAGGGGCCCCAAGAGTAGCTATCCCCCTAACAGAAAATTAGTTTAAATAATTTTTGTCATGCCTTTTGAGGGCTAAGCGTCTGTGTTTGTAAGGGTACCGTTTTCTACTATATAAGCTATATTAATAAGTATGTCATTTTTAGGGCCCTGTTCCACACCTTATACGTAGCGGTAAAGGATAGACGGCCCTAGGGACCCCAAGAGTAGCTATCCCCCTAATATAAATTGGGTTTAAATAATTTTTGTCATGCCTTTTGAGGGCTAAGCGTCTGTGTTTGTAAGGGTACCGTTTTCTACTATATAAGCTATATTAATAAGTATGTCATTTTTAGGGCCCCGTTCTACACCTTATACGTAGCGGTACAAGATTAACGGCCCTAGGGGCCCCAAGAGTAGCTATCCCCCTAACAGAAAATTAGTTTAAATAATTTTTGTCATGCCTTTTGAGGGCTAAGCGTCTGTGTTTGTAAGGGTACCGTTTTCTACTATATAAGCTATATTAATAAGTATGTCATTTTTAGGGCCCTGTTCCACACCTTATACGTAGCGGTAAAGGATAGACGGCCCTAGGGACCCCAAGAGTAGCTATCCCCCTAATATAAATTGGGTTTAAATAATTTTTGTCATGCCTTTTGAGGGCTAAGCGTCTGTGTTTGTAAGGGTACCGTTTTCTACTATATAAGCTATATTAATAAGTATGTCATTTTTAGGGCCCCGTTCTACACCTTATACGTAGCGGTACAAGATTAACGGCCCTAGGGGCCCCAAGAGTAGCTATCCCCCTAACAGAAAATTAGTTTAAATAATTTTTGTCATGCCTTTTGAGGGCTAAGCGTCTGTGTTTGTAAGGGTACCGTTTTCTACTATATAAGCTATATTAATAAGTATGTCATTTTTAGGGCCCTGTTCCACACCTTATACGTAGCGGTAAAGGATAGACGGCCCTAGGGACCCCAAGAGTAGCTATCCCCCTAATATAAATTGGGTTTAAATAATTTTTGTCATGCCTTTTGAGGGCTAAGCGTCTGTGTTTGTAAGGGTACCGTTTTCTACTATATAAGCTATATTAATAAGTATGTCATTTTTAAGGCCCCGTTCTACACCTTATACGTAGCGGTACAAGATTAACGGCCCTAGGGGCCCCAAGAGTAGCTATCCCCCTAACAGAAAATTAGTTTAAATAATTTTTGTCATGCCTTTTGAGGGCTAAGCGTCTTGTTTGTAAGGGTACCGTTTTCTACTATATAAGCTATATTAATAAGTATGTCATTTTTAGGGCCCCGTTCTACACCTTATACGTAGCGGTACAAGATTAACGGCCCTAGGGGCCCCAAGAGTAGCTATCCCTCTAACAGAAAATTAGTTTAAATAATTTTTGTCATGCCTTTTGAGGGCTAAGCGTCTGTGTTTGTAAGGGTACCGTTTTCTACTATATAAGCTATATTAATAAGTATGTCATTTTTAGGGCTCTGTTCCACACCTTATACGTAGCGGTAAAGGATAGACGGCCCTAGGGACCCCAAGAGTAGCTATCCCCCTAATATAAATTGGGTTTAAATAATTTTTGTCATGCCTTTTGAGGGCTAAGCGTCTGTGTTTGTAAGGGTACCGTTTTCTACTATATAAGCTATATTAATAAGTATGTCATTTTTAGGGCCCCGTTCTACACCTTATACGTAGCGGTACACGATAGACGGCCCTAGGGACCCCAAGAGTAGCTATCCCCCTAATATAAATTGGGTTTAAATAATTTTTGTCATGCCTTTTGAGGGCTAAGCGTCTGTGTTTGTAAGGGTACCGTTTTCTACTATATAAGCTATATTAATAAGTATGTCATTTTTAGGGCCCCGTTCTACACCTTATACGTAGCGGTACACGATAGACGGCCCTAGGGACCCCAAGAGTAGCTATCCCCCTAATATAAATTGGGTTTAAATAATTTTTGTCATGCCTTTTGAGGGCTAAGCGTCTGTGTTTGTAAGGGTACCGTTTTCTACTATATAAGCTATATTAATAAGTATGTCATTTTTAGGGCCCCGTTCTACACCTTATACGTAGCGGTACAAGATTAACGGCCCTAGGGGCCCCAAGAGTAGCTATCCCCCTAACAGAAAATTAGTTTAAATAATTTTTGTCATGCCTTTTGAGGGCTAAGCGTCTGTGTTTGTAAGGGTACCGTTTTCTACTATATAAGCTATATTAATAAGTATGTCATTTTTAGGGCTCTGTTCCACACCTTATACGTAGCGGTAAAGGATAGACGGCCCTAGGGACCCCAAGAGTAGCTATCCCCCTAATATAAATTGGGTTTAAATAATTTTTGTCATGCCTTTTGAGGGCTAAGCGTCTGTGTATGTAAGGGTACCGTTTTCTACTATATAAGCTATATTAATAAGTATGTCATTTTTAGGGCCCCGTTCTACACCTTATACGTAGCGGTACAAGATTAACGGCCCTAGGGGCCCCAAGAGTAGCTATCCCTCTAACAGAAAATTAGTTTAAATAATTTTTGTCATGCCTTTTGAGGGCTAAGCGTCTGTGTATGTAAGGGTACCGTTTTCTACTATATAAGCTATATTAATAAGTATGTCATTTTTAGAGCCCCGTTCTACACCTTATACGGAGCGGTACAAGATTAACGGCCCTAGGGGCCCCAAGAGTAAGCTATCCCCCTAACAGAAAATTAGTTTAAATAATTTTTGTCATGCCTTTTGAGGGCTAAGCGTCTGTGTTTGTAAGGGTACCGTTTTCTACTATATAAGCTATATTAATAAGTATGTCATTTTTAGGGCCCTGTTCCACACCTTATACGTAGCGGTAAAGGATAGACGGCCCTAGGGACCCCAAGAGTAGCTATCCCTCTAATATAAATTGGGTTTAAATAATTTTTGTCATGCCTTTTGAGGGCTAAGCGTCTGTGTTTGTAAGGGTACCGTTTTCTACTATTTAAGCTATATTAATAAGTATGTCATTTTTAGGGCCCCGTTCTACACCTTATACGTAGCGGTACAAGATTAACGGCCCTAGGGGCCCCAAGAGTAGCTATCCCCCTAACAGAAAATTAGTTTAAATAATTTTTGTCATGCCTTTTGAGGGCTAAGCGTCTGTGTTTGTAAGGGTACCGTTTTCTACTATATAAGCTATATTAATAAGTATGTCATTTTTAGGGCCCCGTTCTACACCTTATACGTAGCGGTACACGATAGACGGCCCTAGGGACCCCAAGAGTAGCTATCCCCCTAATATAAATTGGGTTTAAATAATTTTTGTCATGCCTTTTGAGGGCTAAGCGTCTGTGTTTGTAAGGGTACCGTTTTCTACTATATAAGCTATATTAATAAGTATGTCATTTTTAGGGCCCTGTTCCACACCTTATACGTAGCGGTAAAGGATAGACGGCCCTAGGGACCCCAAGAGTAGCTATCCCTCTAATATAAATTGGGTTTAAATAATTTTTGTCATGCCTTTTGAGGGCTAAGCGTCTGTGTATGTAAGGGTACCGTTTTCTACTATATAAGCTATATTAATAAGTATGTCATTTTTAGGGCCCCGTTCTACACCTTATACGTAGCGGTACAAGATTAACGGCCCTAGGGGCCCCAAGAGTAGCTATCCCTCTAACAGAAAATTAGTTTAAATAATTTTTGTCATGCCTTTTGAGGGCTAAGCGTCTGTGTTTGTAAGGGTACCGTTTTCTATTATATAAGCTATATTAATAAGTATGTCATTTTAGGGCCCCATTCTACACCTTATACGTAGCGGTACAAGATTAACGGCCCTAGGGGCCCCAAGAGTAGCTATCCCCCTAATATAAATTGGGTTTAAATAATTTTTGTCATGCCTTTTGAGGGCTAAGCGTCTGTGTTTGTAAGGGTACCGTTTTCTACTATATAAGCTATATTAATAAGTATGTCATTTTTAGGGCCCCGTTCTACACCTTATACGTAGCGGTACAAGATTAACGGCCCTAGGGGCCCCAAGAGTAGCTATCCCTCTAACAGAAAATTAGTTTAAATAATTTTTGTCATGCCTTTTGAGGGCTAAGCGTCTGTGTTTGTAAGGGTACCGTTTTCTACTATATAAGCTATATTAATAAGTATGTCATTTTTAGGGCTCTGTTCCACACCTTATACGTAGCGGTAAAGGATAGACGGCCCTAGGGACCCCAAGAGTAGCTATCCCCCTAATATAAATTGGGTTTAAATAATTTTTGTCATGCCTTTTGAGGGCTAAGCGTCTGTGTTTGTAAGGGTACCGTTTTCTACTATATAAGCTATATTAATAAGTATGTCATTTTTAGGGCCCCGTTCTACACCTTATACGTAGCGGTACACGATAGACGGCCCTAGGGACCCCAAGAGTAGCTATCCCCCTAATATAAATTGGGTTTAAATAATTTTTGTCATGCCTTTTGAGGGCTAAGCGTCTGTGTTTGTAAGGGTACCGTTTTCTACTATATAAGCTATATTAATAAGTATGTCATTTTTAGGGCCCCGTTCTACACCTTATACGTAGCGGTACACGATAGACGGCCCTAGGGACCCCAAGAGTAGCTATCCCCCTAATATAAATTGGGTTTAAATAATTTTTGTCATGCCTTTTGAGGGCTAAGCGTCTGTGTTTGTAAGGGTACCGTTTTCTACTATATAAGCTATATTAATAAGTATGTCATTTTTAGGGCCCCGTTCTACACCTTATACGTAGCGGTACAAGATTAACGGCCCTAGGGGCCCCAAGAGTAGCTATCCCCCTAACAGAAAATTAGTTTAAATAATTTTTGTCATGCCTTTTGAGGGCTAAGCGTCTGTGTTTGTAAGGGTACCGTTTTCTACTATATAAGCTATATTAATAAGTATGTCATTTTTAGGGCTCTGTTCCACACCTTATACGTAGCGGTAAAGGATAGACGGCCCTAGGGACCCCAAGAGTAGCTATCCCCCTAATATAAATTGGGTTTAAATAATTTTTGTCATGCCTTTTGAGGGCTAAGCGTCTGTGTATGTAAGGGTACCGTTTTCTACTATATAAGCTATATTAATAAGTATGTCATTTTTAGGGCCCCGTTCTACACCTTATACGTAGCGGTACAAGATTAACGGCCCTAGGGGCCCCAAGAGTAGCTATCCCTCTAACAGAAAATTAGTTTAAATAATTTTTGTCATGCCTTTTGAGGGCTAAGCGTCTGTGTTTGTAAGGGTACCGTTTTCTACTATATAAGCTATATTAATAAGTATGTCATTTTTAGGGCCCCGTTCTACACCTTATACGTAGCGGTACAAGATTAACGGCCCTAGGGGCCCCAAGAGTAGCTATCCCCCTAACAGAAAATTAGTTTAAATAATTTTTGTCATGCCTTTTGAGGGCTAAGCGTCTGTGTTTGTAAGGGTACCGTTTTCTACTATATAAGCTATATTAATAAGTATGTCATTTTTAGGGCTCTGTTCCACACCTTATACGTAGCGGTAAAGGATAGACGGCCCTAGGGACCCCAAGAGTAGCTATCCCCCCTAATATAAATTGGGTTTAAATAATTTTTGTCATGCCTTTTGAGGGCTAAGCGTCTGTGTATGTAAGGGTACCGTTTTCTACTATATAAGCTATATTAATAAGTATGTCATTTTTAGGGCCCCGTTCTACACCTTATACGTAGCGGTACAAGATTAACGGCCCTAGGGGCCCCAAGAGTAGCTATCCCTCTAACAGAAAATTAGTTTAAATAATTTTTGTCATGCCTTTTGAGGGCTAAGCGTCTGTGTATGTAAGGGTACCGTTTTCTACTATATAAGCTATATTAATAAGTATGTCATTTTTAGAGCCCCGTTCTACACCTTATACGGAGCGGTACAAGATTAACGGCCCTAGGGGCCCCAAGAGTAAGCTATCCCCCTAACAGAAAATTAGTTTAAATAATTTTTGTCATGCCTTTTGAGGGCTAAGCGTCTGTGTTTGTAAGGGTACCGTTTTCTACTATATAAGCTATATTAATAAGTATGTCATTTTTAGGGCCCTGTTCCACACCTTATACGTAGCGGTAAAGGATAGACGGCCCTAGGGACCCCAAGAGTAGCTATCCCTCTAATATAAATTGGGTTTAAATAATTTTTGTCATGCCTTTTGAGGGCTAAGCGTCTGTGTTTGTAAGGGTACCGTTTTCTACTATTTAAGCTATATTAATAAGTATGTCATTTTTAGGGCCCCGTTCTACACCTTATACGTAGCGGTACAAGATTAACGGCCCTAGGGGCCCCAAGAGTAGCTATCCCCCTAACAGAAAATTAGTTTAAATAATTTTTGTCATGCCTTTTGAGGGCTAAGCGTCTGTGTTTGTAAGGGTACCGTTTTCTACTATATAAGCTATATTAATAAGTATGTCATTTTTAGGGCCCCGTTCTACACCTTATACGTAGCGGTACACGATAGACGGCCCTAGGGACCCCAAGAGTAGCTATCCCCCTAATATAAATTGGGTTTAAATAATTTTTGTCATGCCTTTTGAGGGCTAAGCGTCTGTGTTTGTAAGGGTACCGTTTTCTACTATATAAGCTATATTAATAAGTATGTCATTTTTAGGGCCCCGTTCTACACCTTATACGGAGCGGTACAAGATTAACGGCCCTAGGGGCCCCAAGAGTAGCTATCCCCCTAATATAAATTGGGTTTAAATAATTTTTGTCATGCCTTTTGAGGGCTAAGCGTCTGTGTTTGTAAGGGTATCGTTTTCTACTATATAAGCTATATTAATAAGTATGTCATTTTTAGGGCCCCGTTCTACACCTTATACGTAGCGGTACAAGATTAACGGCCCTAGGGGCCCCAAGAGTAGCTATCCCCCTAACAGAAAATTAGTTTAAATAATTTTTGTCATGCCTTTTGAGGGCTAAGCGTCTGTGTTTGTAAGGGTACCGTTTTCTACTATATAAGCTATATTAATAAGTATGTCATTTTTAGGGCCCTGTTCCACACCTTATACGTAGCGGTAAAGGATAGACGGCCCTAGGGACCCCAAGAGTAGCTATCCCCCTAATATAAATTGGGTTTAAATAATTTTTGTCATGCCTTTTGAGGGCTAAGCGTCTGTGTTTGTAAGGGTACCGTTTTCTACTATATAAGCTGTGAAGGTTTATAATGTTCTCTTGATGTAATGTTAATGTTGGGGTCTGACTGCAGTTGCAGTCAGACTGATCTTGGAGGCGTTACTGTGGTAGCGTGTCTCTTATTCCTCACACACAAACACTACTCAAATCAATGCACAATTCAATGTTGCTGATTCATTGGTACATTTATTTACGAAGACATTAACATAGCAAACATGTTGAATCATAAAGGCACATCTTCAAAAGATCAAATAATATATATATGAGTTGCCATATGAAAGCGAATATATTGACTTCTTCTAGAGTTAAATAATAATACGTCTTGTATGTTCAAGAACTAGAAAGCAACTGCCGTTATCACCAAGGCTTGTTTCTACGCAAAATCTTAAATGACGTCAAACTAGAAAAAACTACGTCACATAACAATTTAAAAATTAATACTCTCTAGAGTTACTTAAAAAGTGTGATTAACACATATGCACAAACTAAATCAATTAATGGATATTTAAATCAACTTTAACTCCTCGACATAAGCTATATTAATAAGTATGTCATTTTTAGGGCCCCGTTCTACACCTTATACGTAGCGGTACAAGATTAACGGCCCTAGGGGCCCCAAGAGTAGCTATCCCCCTAACAGAAAATTAGTTTAAATAATTTTTGTCATGCCTTTTGAGGGCTAAGCGTCTGTGTTTGTAAGGGTACCGTTTTCTACTATATAAGCTATATTAATAAGTATGTCATTTTTAGGGCCCCGTTCTACACCTTATACGTAGCGGTACAAGATTAACGGCCCTAGGGGCCCCAAGAGTAGCTATCCCCCTAACATAAATTTGGTTTAAATAATTTTGGTCATGCCTTTTGAGGGCTAAGTGTCTGTGTTTGTAAGGGTACCGATTTTTACTATATAAACTATATTAATAAGTAGGCCATTTTCAGGGCCCCATCCCACACCTTATACGGACCGGTACAAGATAAACGGCCCTAGGGTCCCCAAGAGTAACTATCCCCCTAACCGAAAATTAGTTTAAATAATTTTTGTCATGCCTTTTGAGGGCTAAGCGTCTGTGTTTGTAAGGGTACCGTTTTCTACTATATAAGCTATATTAATAAGTATGTCATTTTTAGGGCCCTGTTCCACACCTTATACGTAGCGGTAAAGGATAGACGGCCCTAGGGGCCCCAAGAGTAGCTATCCCCCTAACAGAAAATTAGTTTAAATAATTTTTGTCATGCCTTTTGAGGGCTAAGCGTCTGTGTTTGTAAGGGTACCGTTTTCTACTATATAAGCTATATTAATAAGTATGTCATTTTTAGGGCCCCGTTCTACACCTTATACGTAGCGGTACAAGATAAACGGCCCTAGGGGCCCCAAGAGTAGCTATCCCCCTAACATAAATTTGGTTTAAATAATTTTTGTCATACCCTTTTAAGTGATGGGCATAAATTTTCCGAAGGTACCGTCTTATCTTTCAGTTTTTTTTTAATAATCTTGTAGTTGGCAGCTGCCTTTTTTTGTAAACAATTCAGGTCATCTCTTAACATGGCTGGCAGTATTTTATATAGTATATAGAGGACCTTTTTTAAAATTTATTTAATGCATTTAAACAAATTTTTTTTTATTTTTTTCTTATTCTTTTAATAAATAACAATCAATACTATGATTTGGGAATGTTTAATAAGGTAAAGTATCAATAATATTATCAAAAAAATTTCTGCCGCTAAAATAAGAGATTACCGCACTTATAGCTATCCAATAGTAATCCTCTAGTTTGTTATATTTTTCATTCCTTGGGACATGAATCAAAGATTTGTAACAGACTGTAACAATAGCTTTAGGTATATTCAGACAAGTTTAGAATCACTGTTCAGTTAGTAAGTCAACATTGAAAGTTCATGGGCCCAGGATACAGTCATATGTTTTGATAACTAGAATTCCAGCGTTGTATCTTTGTTTAGGGAGAATTAGTCTGTCAGCACAGGTCGACGACGACCTTTAGATATAAGTGACGATAGATGCAATTACGGGAAACAAAGGGCTGATAACTTTAGTATAGGTATTTGGCCGCACCAATCCCTAGGCTGGAATAAGATTCATTAATATGTAGATGAGTTAGAAAGGGTGTTGGGGGGGCCAATCAAAAGTTCTGGGGCTTTAGAGTCACGTGATAAATCATCACCACATATAATGGGGTGTAAGTGAGTTTTTAGGGAGAGGCTTAAAGGCAGACCAGACAGAGGTAGAGAGCAGGTGAGAGACACGGAGTTAGAGACAGGGGGTCAGACGGAGAGAAGTGGAGAGACAGGGAGTAGTTGACAGAGAGGACGATTGAGAAGTTTAGTTGGGATCAAGAAGAGGACAATAGTTATAAAGTTGTTGATAGGATATTTGAATTATCGTATTCATGATGTATCTTTGTGTTGTGTTGAAATAAAGTAAAATAATCATTATTGACTCGGCTACCTTGTTAACTGAATGTTAGTAAAAGTGAACTATACACGCTGTGAACGCCTCCGAAGAAAAGAATCTTTACAGAAATTATACAAACAATATAAACAAATAAAAACACAGCGTTACACAGACGATTTAGACATTTGACTTGTTTTAAGAAAGGACACATTCAGAAATATTGTATATTTCACTTCAGAGAATAACATAACTTTAACCTTCTTAGACAAGGCCATCGTAGTGGTCAACAGCACAGTAAAGTTAATATTTTCACCAACAAAACAAATTTGGAAGTTGATCAACCCAGATACAAACACAAATCAATCCAACTTTAATCCTTCATTGAGAAAAGTTAAATAACTTGACTATTTTATTTTCACAAAAACGTTAGAAAATCTTAGACACAACCAGTACAACCGAAACACATCTAGTATAGATAACTCACAAATCAATTGTTCACAGCACAAGTACTTTCACAGTGACAGAATATCACATGACAGATTTCATAGAAACATAGTCAGAAATTGGAGATTTTGTACAGATATTTGTGTATCCTTCAGCAATTTACTTTTATACATGTAAAATTCAATATTTTATCATTTTACTTCATTATGATTTTATAAAAGTTTTGTCAGTTTAATAATTTACATTGTCCTAATGAGTACATAAATCAAGTTAATTACATGTTAAGATAATATCTTACAGATGCTCTACCAACATATCTTTGTTTTGAAGGACAGCTTATAATGAAATGTTTACTTTATTTACTGATAAAGATGGAAGGAATTATGATACTCTTTATGTGTCAAATTTTTGCTTTATCAACTAACTGTTTCTCATCATTGATTTTGATATTTCATGTTGATCACTTACAAAAATTTAATGTTAAATACTTCTATACCATGATTTAATACTTCTATATCATGATTTAATTGAAACATCTGTTTTGTGAACACACACATTTGAATTCTGTTTTTCATATCCAGTATTGGATGTTGTTTTAGTTTTTATTCTTCTATTGATTCTACCCAATTGATAATCTCATGATTTTTTACATACAGTTGTATTAAGATTAACTGTTTTAAATTTGTAGATAAAATAATGATGAATATAGTCCTCATTTTGATTTTGATTTTTTTATGCATTTTTTTGTTTGCTTTATCACTTGACTGTTTTGACTTGGCAAGATGTTGACACCTGTATTTATATATATATATATATATATATACTGTATTTTTACTGAGAAGGAGGATATAACGATAGATTTCAGCATAGCTATACAACCATTCTATTTAATTAACCAGTTCAAAAGTTCTGGCCAGGGATACATGTATTTTCTTAAATTTAAAGTTCAGGGTTAAACACAAGTGATAATGGGAGTATGTAAAGCTAAAACAGTACAACAAATGAAATATTACATTGAAATTTTCATTTTGTTCATGTGAAGTGGTGGCTGAATGGATGAGCTGCTTGGAATTATCTTTTTTTTTTATGCTGACTATCCAGGTTCGATTCCTCTTAGGGACATATTTTTTTATTTTTTTTTTTTTTCAGAATGTATCCTTTTAGTTGTTTTAATGAAAAGTAACTAATTAGCACTCTTTCAAATGTTTTTTATTGAAATAATTTATCTTGTAGGATGTTGTAAGAAAAAGAAACAACAACTAATTAGATTTTTAATTATTTCATAACTTAAAAAAAAAATTTTTTTGAAAACATGTATCAAAGCTGAACACAGAGGCGTACCTTGGGTGGGGGAGGGGGGGTTCAAAATTGAAAGTCCCGCCGGACCCAGCTTGAGGGGAGCCCCCAAAATTATTTTTTATATTAAATATTAAGTACATAATCTTATGTCTTGGTATCGAATGTCAAAATGCAGGCCAAGCCCCCAGGCCCACAAATCCCTAGGTTTGGCACTGGCTTTACAATAGTCTATCTTCATGCAAAAGCTTTGCAGGGTACAGCTAGTAGTATCATATTCACGTCACAATATATTTTATCAACAAATTTATTTATATACTTCATAAGCTCAATTTTGTGAATTAAATAAATCTCTGCTAACATTTAAGAATATTCTTAGCAGTATTTCTATTAATGAATATTATTTTAATAATCTGTAGATTTACCCGGGCGGCTTTCATCAACTACATAATGAACTTGAACCTGATGGCTCATCTGTTAGAGAAGAAATTGTCTGCTGGTTGGTGCAGCGTTTACCAAAGTAATTATTTCGTTGGCATATAATGTTTTACTGAGAAACACCTCAACAGTATTTACTCTGTATACTCAGGATCATCAACTATAAATTCCTTTTTTTTTTAATGATATAATTTTTTTATCTCCATTTTCCAGAATTTATTTGTAAGTTTCAATAATTCCTTTGATCACTGGCCACACTGATGACACTTTGATCACTGGCCACATTGATGACACTTTGATCACTGGCCACATTGATGACACTTTGATCACTGGCCACATTGATGACACTTTGATCACTGGCCTCATTGATGACACTTTGATCACTGGTCACATTGATGACACTTTGATCACTGGCCACATTGATGACACTTTGATCACTGGTCACATTGATGACACTTTGATCACTGGCCTTATTGATGACACTTTGATCACTGGCCACATTGATGACACTTTGATCACTGGCAACATTGATGACACTTTAGAATGTTGTTTTTTCTGCTGTGAAATTTAATTGGTTCTTCACTTTATGCTCATTGCCATATGAATTTTTAATCAACTGTAAAAAAAATTTACTGACTTTTTATCCTTTGAGAACTTTTTGACTTTATTCCATCAGAGATTAAAATGGGAGAAATATGGAGTATATTAATGATCAAGTCCAAACTTTGATTTTACACTTAATTTTTGTAATGTTTTGGTTTTACTCCTTTCTCTAATTTGCTATGAAATATACAACGACTGATATGAGTCTTTAAATCATTTATGTTAGCTGAATTAAAAATATTTTCTTGCTAATTTATTATTACACAATGCATTGGTATTTTGTAAAACTTCCATTTGAACTGTTTATATGGAACAGTTATAAATTTATAAATCTATATACTCAAGGAATGCTACTAATAAAAAGTTTTATTTCTATATAAATATTTATATTTCTTATAATCAGTTTACAATTTATCGTCAGCGGGTGAAAAACATGTATCTTGTTTCATTAAAAATAAATTTATATTTACTTGTGTATATTTATAAGCAGCAAATGTTTTTTTAGACTGTTACAATTTTTTTCACAGTATTTATTTATAACTTTGTATCTTTATATTCTACACTTCTTAGTAATTCCATTGTTGATTTTAAAATTTAAAGTGCCATATTGTCACAGACAATACTTGTTATTGTTGAGTGTTTGTTTATTTTGACTTCTTTATTTACTAAATTAACTTTTTGAAAATGGCATGTTGTTATATTTTTATAATAAATTTTATATGTACAATTTGCACAATTTGATTAAAAAAATATTTTTTAAAAGTTTGATTTTGTTATGTATGTTTATGATGTTGTATGTATAATACTGTGTGTCCAACAACAATAGAACACTGTGTATCCTCATAAAACTGTGTGTCCAACAACAATAGAACACTGTGTATCCTCATAAAACTGTGTATCCAACAATACTAACCCAAAGCTAATGTGCTAAACCTTTGTCAGAAATATGATATGTCAAGTAACAAAGTCATGAAAAAAAATTATGAAGTGTGCATGGCTACTATACTGAAAGACTATGGTTGCCATTTCATAAAAGCTTATCATGTTGTCTCAAGAATAAAAGCATGCTAGAGTTGACAATTGTAAATTGGATTATAGGACCTAAGAAATTTCATCTCATCCTTACAGAGACTTCACACACCGAGCCAGAAAAGATTTTGGATCATCGTAGTCCACAGGCACTCATAAATTACAATTTATTTGAAGACCCCTTTCTATTTACCATCAAAGGGGTATGGTAGTCAGCCGAAGTCGAGAGTTGCCAAAGTGTCTTAAGGGATTTGGGAGTTACAAGTCAGCCCAAGTCGAGAGTTGCCAAAGTGTCTTAAGGGGTTTGAGAGTTACAATCAGCCCAAGTCGAGAGTTGCCAAAGTGTCTTAAGGGGTTTGGGAGTCACAGGTCAGCCCAAGTCGAGAGTTGCCAAAGTGTCTTAAGGGGTTTGGGAGTCACAAGTTAGCCCAAGTCGAGAGTTGCCAAAGTGTCTTAAGGGGTTTGGGAGTTACAATCAGCCCAAGTCGAGAGTTGTGGGACGGATGGCCGAGTGGTGTAGATACTCGACTGTCGACCTGAGAGTCTGGGTTCGATCCTCGGTGAAGCCCATGTAATTTTTCCAGGTGAAATTTGTTTCAAAGTCGTTACACAAGTCCACCCAGCTTTAAATGGGTACCTGACTTTAAGTTGGGGAAGTAAAGGCGGCAGGGCATTGTGCTAACCACACAACCCCTTCATATGCCGAGGTTATAGAAACAGATGAATTCTACACTTCATCTGCCCCGATGGCCCATTAGGGCTAAGGGAACTTTACTTACTTACTACTTACAAGTCGAGAGTTGCCAAAGTGTCTTAAGAGGTTTGGGAGTCACAAGTCAGCCCGAGTCGAGAGTTTCCAAAGTGTCTTAAGGGGTTTGGGAGTCACAAGTCAGCCCAAGTCGAGAGTTGCCAAAGTGTCTTTAGGGGTTTGGGAGTTACAATCAGCCCAAGTCGAGAGTTGCCAAAGTGTCTTAAGGGGTTTGGGAGTCACAAGTCAGCCCAAGTCGAGAGTTGCCAAAGTGTCTTAAGGGGTTTGGGAGTTACAAGTCAGCCCGAGTCGAGAGTTGCCGAAGTGTCTTAAGGGGTTTGGGAGTCACAAGTCAGCCCAAGTCGAGAGTTGCCAAAGTGTCTTAAAGGTTTTGGGAGTCACAAGTCAGCCCAAGTCGAGAGTTGCCAAAGTGTCTTAAGGGGTTTGTGAGTCATAAGTCAGCCGAAGTTAATATTCTTCCCAACTCTAAACTATCTTATATTCCTACTCTTTCTATAGCTACTTTTACAACTCGTTTCTCCCTATAGTCACTACTAGCAACTCACAAAATGTCTCTCACGCGCATAGAGGTAACTATCACAATCAAAGCCAGGAGCCTCGGCTTCTTAAGGGGCCCCGCAAATCCTCAATTTTACAAAGATTTTCTTCTCTGTTTTTTAGAGCATTTTTGAAAAAAAAAATGCTCTGTTGTCCCCGTTTTGTCTGTCTGTCTGTCTGTCCGTCATCACCCTAGATCTTAATAACCATAAGTCCTAGACCCATGATGTATATATCATTTTGTAGGTCTTGGCCTGCAAAGTGTGAATCAAAAGTCCATTTCGTGATCTGACCTCTGAGGGCCGAATAAAAGGGCTAATTAGGTACTGTTTTTTTTACTATATAAGCTATATTAACAAAGGGGCGTAACTCATTATTTATTTTTGTAATATTTATTCAACATGACTTACTTCCCTTACTTATAACACGAAAATGCTCTAATACGTCCTATATCCAGTCTTAGATTGCTTGTTTTTATTTCTTAGAATATTCTCAGGCCCACACCAAAATTCATTTTATTCCAGTTGTCTCATCAGGGTAAACAAAGCCAGTCACGTATCACTCCATTAAAAATGTATGAAACACGAATGTGTCAATCATGAGCTTTATAATTATTATTTTTAATATTACAGCCGGCTAAATTATTAATTCTTACGATGCCATACACGACTAGATACATTGAAAGGCCCAGTGCTATCAGTGACATTCATAGCAGATGCCAACAGGGCAGGGTCCCAGCTTATAGGGGTTAGCGCTTGATTCCCCCCCCCCCAACTGTAAAAACATAAACGTTGTTTCCAGGGCAAAGTAGAAGGGGAAAACAGTGTAAATAATCAATATATTAAGTTTATTGGATGTTGTATGATTACTTTGTGTCACAACAGTGTCAATAATCAATATGTTAAGTTTATTGGATGTTGTATGATTACTTTGGCAAACGACCCATGTTAACCCTAAAGGGCCCCCAAAAACCTCAACTGTACAATTTTTCAAGTGACACGTGTGTCACATTCTGTGATTTAATGAATGAAATCAAGTCCAAGCCCTACCCTGCTTTCATCACCCGAGGGTGAGATAAGATAATACATAGGATAGACAAAGGCTTTGTCTTCCCAGGTTTTTTTCCACTGTGGTTGGTCTGTCTAGTACCCACTTATCACGTTGTCACCTGAGAAGAGAATGTCTATAAGGCAGGTAATCTGTGCCCTTGTTATATTTAAGCGGGAGAGGGATGGGTTCGTTGCCCCTTTATCCCCCATGCTTGAAGGCGCCACTGATCACGCGTGATCGTTGTGACGTACACGGTCACTGCGATTGGTCAGTGAAGCGGAAGTCTCGGCACGCATGCGGGGAGATCCGATGCGCGTCGCGGGACCTTTTAGTTAAGATTAGTTAGTGAAGGTTGAGCAGTCGAAGAGAGAAGTCGGGCTCAGACTCCAGCTGGGGTGGGAAACCAGGCTGTTAGGTGGCAGAACCTAGACGTTCGACCACCACAGATCTGAGTTCTTGTGAGGACTACCCACCCCAGGTAATTCGGTGTAATATATTTGATTCGTAGTATGTGTGTGTTAATTGCCGATGATGCTATTGTCCTTTTTAGGACAAATTGTCTTTTTCAATGTAAATAAATACTCGTTGTATCGTATTTACATCTGAGTTGTGTACTCAATTCTTGTTGTATTGTGCGTCCTGTTTAACCACGTGGCTGTGACAAATATAAATGCTGGCCAGAACTCAGTAGGGGATCATATCAATAGACAACGACCGCAGGGACCCCGCAAGGGGACCTTGACAACGTGTATAGCCCGAAAGTTGTGGTATTTATTGTCAGGGGAATACCTTTAGACCAAACGCACCTAAATCTGGCCCACGCATAAAAGGCTGTGTTTGTCTTAATATTTTCTCAATTATTTAATTGTAAGTAACAAGTACACACGACACTTTGTGATAAATGTAAGTAACAAGTAGCCTACACACGACACTTTGTGATAAATGTAAGTAACAAGTACACACAACACTCATACCTCGCCTCTCTCATCAACTCATCCACTATTTGCTGTCATTGTATACTAGATTAATTTACCCAACGTGACCCCCTGACTATCGAGTGTGTTCAAGTTGTATATTTTGAGACCAGCTTTCAACATGTGACACTCGCCTTAGCAAGTCGCTTTCAACTAAATTTACAACTAAATGTACAAGTAAATGGTGAGGTATGAGTGCCACATATTGCCTGGAAGGACCCAAAAAAAAATGTAAATGTAACAAAAAACATTAAATTATAAATACTATGAATAAAATTATACTAAAATACCAGCAAGTTAAAAAAAAAAATTGTGTTTGCTTTAATGTGGACAGTTTGATAAAAGCTTATTTGCCATCCATACTTTAGACAGGGTAGATTTAATACTGTAATACTCATTTCTAAAAAAAAAAAAAAGTATGATCAATTGGATTTCCGTCAATTATCAAGGCTGAACATAAAAAAATAGGTTACTATCTGGGGAATCTTCCGCCCCTTCCCCATCCCCTCCCCGGGGTCACGTTTAGTTACCTTTAGCAACCCTTCTCTTCACCACTTTATTTCGTTTCGAAATAACTGAACCAGCACTAAACGGAATAATATCAAATGAATGTAACTGGGGGTGGGGGTGATATAGTCTCATCAATTAAAACAAAAATCTTAAACGGTTAATATGTTTATTTTTCCCACTCTGAGTTAAAGTTTAATACGGGTGCGTTTGGTGCACACTGATACACAAATAGTTCTATGTTGAATCACCTCATTGGATCTTAAACTTTAGCCCTACATCTTTTGTTTTTCCTAGTAAACTATATTTATTTGGTATGTGCAATTTACGTATTATGTCGAAGTTAACAATATAAGGTAAAAATTATTTTGTTATAGCTTAATGTCTGATGGTTACACTTATTATACTCTTATACTTAATATCTTAAATTATCATTCGGCCTAAAGGGCCTTCTTTTCCAGAGGCTTAGGCCTACAAGACGGGTTCAGCAAAAATTATTGCTTTCGTGATTGTTGATGTTGCAAGCAAAGTGTTTTGGAAAGACTTATTAAGTTGATAAAAGGCCACTAAATCAATCTAAGAATAATTGCAATACGTTATAAATCTAAAAAGCCAATAAAACCTGTTAAGTTATAAGGTGCCAATAAAACCTATTCAGTTATAATGTGCCAATAAAACCTATTCAGTTATAAGGTGACAATAAAACCTATTCATTTATAATGTGCCAATAAAACCTATTCATTTATAAGGTGACAATAAAACCTATTAAGTTATAAGATGACAATAAAACCTATTCAGTTATAAGGTGACATATTTGTAATATCACGAAAGCGTATGACCTGTTGGCAGGGCCGGCCCTAACAATCGCGGGGCCCTATGCGAAACGGATTGCGCGGGGCCCATTCTGGGTAGGGATAAGGATAATAAGTGAAAATTAAGATATTGTATTAGAAAAAAATATGTCTTTGAATTTTATTCATTCATTACTAAGTACAAATCACGATCAAATTAACTTTACGAGCCTTGCGTGTAGCGAAGTCATACAGAACAACATCAAAATTCTGTTTCCTACATAGATCACGCTTAATAGCAAGAATTGTCAAAGTGTTCAATCTATCTTCGTGAAATTGTTGACATCAAGTAATTCTTGATTAGTTGTGAGGCGCGAAAAGCTTCTTTCACCAGATGCCTCAGTTACGGGTATTGTTTAAAATATTCTGAGTGCAAAAGAGTAGTTGAGGAAAGAAGTGTATCTTTCATTAGTGGACAGATAAGCCGTAATTTCTACCGGGGTTTTGGCGGTATTTGGTAGAATATGTCTTCAAGATTCCATTTCATTTGCTAATTTTCGCCCACATATATCTGCTCTTCTGCTGACTGGTCTGTTGATGACGTCAATGCTTGCTCGAGGCTCGCTGTAAACTTTCGTATGTCACGCTGAAAGCTCTTGAAGCTGACAAGAAACCCAAATAGATTGTGGTTTGATTTCAACTGTTCAAATCTCGCTGCATTGATTGTTTTTAGCCAATGTTTTTAGCCAATTCCATCGCTGTAACAAGAATCTGAACAAACTCATCAACTCTCAGTTTCCTTAGTCAACAAGTTGCTGCACGAATCCATTGCAGTGCTCAAATCTAGGGAGCGACCGATAATCGGATCGGTATCGGTATCGGACCGATATTGGCACTATGGGTTTTATATCTCATATGTGCATTTTCTTCCTAAAATAATAATAATATAGCAAGAAAGTAATCGCTCCCTTATCATTAACGCGGTTTTTTTATTACCCCCCCCCCCGCCCAACCCAGTTTCATTTTAGACACAGCAGCACAAACGTCACTTACCAACAGGGTCGGTGAGTTGAAGGACAAATTTTACTTTTAATCTTCTTTTGAAGATTTTGCTTTGCGCGTATATGTCTATAAATGTTACTCTTATATTCTTTCATTCATTTACTTTCTTACTATCAACTATTCGTTAAATGTTTTAGTGAACAACAGAAAAGAAAATTGTATTGTAAAATGACACTCTTTGATGTTACCGCATGGCAATTCAAAGCAAATTTTGATCGGTCGGCTTTCATTTTTCATCTTCTTTCGTGTGTCAACATTAAAAATTCTTTCTTTCGTTTCATTTTGGTTATAGCAACAGATGTATCAGTGACGAGGCGTGAGTGTTTGCCGGTTTAACTCTTAGAGAAAAATCTTTTGATGTTTTTATTGCTATGTACAAAGCACAAACGAAAATATGCCTTTCCATCATATCGACATCGCCTGTTTCAGAACGTTAATTAATTAATAGACTTGCCAGGCAATAAATGATGCCTAGCTGTCGACAAACATTAACAAAACAATTGAAACATAGATTTTAACTTTGTAGGCAGCAGTTGAAAGATAAGTTGGCTTCAATTAATACTATATTTACAACTGCCGATTGCTGGGCGTCCATACGAAGTTTTATTGGTGTTACATTACATTAGTAAGAACCTGCGTTATTCTCTCATGATAGCTGAATCCCAGGATAGGTCCCGGGAAATTTTCTTCTCCCGGGATATTGTTGGGTAAATAAAAGGAGGCTGGAAAAGGTACCACCCATACAATCCCATACATAATTATAATTATAAACGGGTTCATTATACGTTCAACAATACTCTATAGTACCTTCATCAATACACTGCAGTATATAATGTTAACTAGTGAATGAAAGTTTTCTCTTTTTACACTGACAGAGAAGGGAGCAGGAGGTTTACTTGTCGAAGGGCTAAATAAACGAAACATCTTCATTATATATTACAGGTGGGGCTTCAGTCGACATACCTGGGGGTGAGGGTGTGTGCGAATTACGACAGGGTGGTGGTGGTAGATCTACTTAATAAGTAGACGGAACTTAAACTTCAAATGGTTGAGTGAAATTCTGTTATTTATCGATTTGGTGAACTTTCCGCATTTGGTCAAATTAACGCATTTAAGTGTTGCGTTAAAAATTTTAATCGCAAATTTTTTTGGGCCCGTTAATTGCAAATTAACGCAGTTAATCAGCAGCCCTAATTAATATATTTTTACTTTTTTAGTTTGACATTAATTATTTACAACTTTATCTTACTTTACTGTTTGTGAACAAGTAAAAAGTAAAAACAACAAATTGTTTGTTATAAGTTTAATTTTAAACAATAAACATGCAGATTTCTGAGATTATGCAGGCATGGTTTGTGTTTATGACTTCGGTCTTTCGGTCTGTCTTTTCAAATCTTTTGTTTTTCTAATCTTCTAATCATCTGCAAGACACCCTGCTATTAATATAGCAAAATATCGGTATCGGTATCGGCAAAAAATGCTGGGGAAAAAAATATCGGTATCGGACTATCGGTAAAAAAATGCACTGAGTAGCTCCCTACTCAAATCTACTGTTTCATCTTGTAGTTCTTTACTCACAAAATTGACTTGGAAGAGCACGTTGTACCATAACACAAGTGACATATAAACTAGGAGAATAAACAAAAGATTAAAATAACGCAAGATAAATTATCTTGCATCAATTTTTTCCTTGAAATAATTTTAAAGAGGCTGATAATGAGTTATCGACCCAATTTAAACTCAAACTCACAGAAATAAGAGTTTAATTAAAATTCATAAATCATTTAAAGTTGAGATAAGTTAACTCAAACTCACAACTCACTCCCCGTGAGTTAACTCGTGAGTTTACTCATGCACAACAATGCTTATGATATACTATTGAACTATTATTTGAAAAATGTTGATTATATTATTACTTTAATTTTGTTAATGATAATATACTTATAATATAACTCAAATAATGAACTATAACAAAAATCAACTGCGTCCCCCCTCCTTCCAACCCTAATACTAGGGGTTAGCTCAGTGCTTTTTTTTGTGCCTGAACGCACCGGTACGGCGTACCGGCACCTTTTTCAATGTGGGTAAAAAATTATTACTTTTTTGTATTTTAACGTTTATTATTAATTTATTATATTATTAATTTGTCAAAATTGAATTATTTTAAAATAGTATCTTTGCAGTTGTGATTTAGCTTGCATCGAGGTGCGAACTGGTAGTTAAAAGTTAGGCAATCCATCACTGATCGTACCGTCGGACCGGCACCTATTTTTTTTTTTATAAAAAAAGCACTGGGTTAGTTAATATGTAAACGCTCCCTAAAGTAGACAAATAGGTTACCATGACATTTAAACAGGATGAATGTCTCTTTTGGAAATACGGACCACTAGCGCATGACCTAAAAATAATTTTTTGAACACAAGATATTTAACTAGGTCATGTCTTTTTTTATACGTTTCTCTCCCTTACTCGCTAACCATAAACAAATGGGTTAGATCCGGGAGTAGCCTACATAAAGTTGATATTTGTTTTGCAATTATATAATATGCCTCATACTTAGCCATAAACGTAAACGATAGTATACAATAATTTTAATTTGAGAGTTTATTAGGTGAGAGATATTTTAAAGAAATAATTGTTCTTTTAGCGATATAGTTAGTTTTTATTTACTACCTAATCGTATCATTGATTTGATCATAAATATATTTAACTAAGTTACTAAGCTAGAACATGTACGGCTCTATGTTTGTCCCACAAGCGATGTTTTACTAGTTTTAGTATAAGATTACATAGCCTATTTAGTACAAAATATTTTACTTAGCCTAAAAAATTACATTGACACACTTGCCTTGGTTTTATTTCTTTAGCTTTAGTGATATGATGCTAATTTACATTAATATTTTTATCTTAGGAACTATTTGTGAGTTGTATGATTTTTTTTAAAAAAAGCTTATTTTAGATTTTTTTTAAAATTTACTACTAATTAGTTTGAAAAGAATTAAACTTGTGAATACTTGAATAGGCATACCCTTGAATTCTTTTATAATTGTGAAATACTTGAATATTTGTGAATACTTGTTGCATAATTTTGCCTAATTTGGCTAGACTGTATAATAGGACTAAAAAAAAAAGCTGAGCTATTTTACACTTAACACACATACACAGTAGCATAGTGAGGGGGGCATCATACACCGGGCGCTACTCACAAAGGACGAATGGTCGTGTGGTAAAGCACTCGACTGTCGACCTGAGGGTCACTGGTTTGATCTCCGGTGAGGACCAATGGATATTTCAGGTCATGGCTTAAGTCCCCGCCTTGTCTCCCATGGTGCTTCCATGGCCATTGCACTATCGGCTATGGTGGGGATGAAAGAAGGGCATCATAAAACCCATCCCATAAGTGGTTTATAGGATCTAAGAGATTTCATCTCATCCTTACAGGGACTTCACACACACTCACAAAGGGGCGCTAAAAGGTATTGTGCCCAGGCACAAGTTAAGCTAGCTACACCACTGCACTTATGTACCCGTAGTGTGATTTAGAATCTTTACATGTGAAAACTTTAACTTTCTCACTAAAAGAACGGTCTGAAATTGATTTAAAGAACACTAAACAGATCAACAGAAGGAAATTAAATAAATGCCTGCAAAAATAATTATGTTAATGAATTTTCCTGAGATATAATCATGATTTTACTACTTACTAGTAAAAGTTCTATTACTTCATTTGGAAAGTTAGTACCTTTCAGATTTGTATCCTTGTGTATTATTTTGTATTATAGATATTTCTACCTTAAAATATTATTAATGATGTGTTTTTCTCCTTGAGCCTTTCATTGATAGTTTTGTTGAATGTTTTTTTTTTTAGTAGAGTCAGTTATTGATAAAACTGTATTTCAAACTTTTTATGTGGATGGCCTTTTGTTTTTTTTTTTGTATGTATAGATTGATTTTATTCAGAACCTTTCAGTTTTATACGTTTTGTAAATATACCCATTCATTTACTAGCTATAAGTTTTTACCATTGAACTTTGTTACATTAACTTTTTCTTATGTCCTATGCATGTTAATGCAATTTTTTTTTCTGCTTAATGTGATAAACATATCTTGGTATTTTTTATATTTTTTTAGATGACGGAAGGTGCATGCAGTTATGGCTGACTATTCAAAAATAGATTTCAGGGTGGATCTGATAGCATCCATTCCTAATCACTTGAGTTTCTTAGAAGATTGCAACATTCCTGCTTTAAGGAATGAAAATATTTTACATCAAGCATTGTATCGTTATGAACATTTGTGGTTGCCTCTGGCAGCTAAACACCAACCTAAAATCTTGGAAGCACCGCTAGATATAGCCTGGGTCTGGCATTGCCACATGTTGTCACCTGCTGCTTATTGCTCCGATTGTGTCAGAGTGAGTCTCTAGTTTGTTTTAATTGCTCAGATTGTGTCAGAGTGAGTCTCTGGTTTGTTTTAATTGCTCCAATTGTGTCAGAGTAAGTATTTAGTTTTAATTTAAATTAATAATTTGTCTCTTTCTCTTTAACATGTTATATTTTTTTACATTTCCTCTGTTCTGTTGAAATAGCTTCTGAATGGCCAAATTATTGATCATACTTTGGAAAGAAATGCAAATGAGAAATCAGCCTCGCTTCATGTAACCAAAATACTTTGGCAGAATGAGTATCCAGATGATCCGTTTGTTGTAGACTTAAATCCCAGCTTGGTCAACCCAAAGTATAAAAATAAGAAAAGCAGTCTATCATATGATATTATTGAAGCTGCAAGGACGTACAGAAAAGAATTTGGATACAAGTAATGAAATGCGCGAAAATTAATGGGATTTAAAAATATGTACCAGAAATTTAAATATTTCCAATGTAAATGTAATTTACGATCAGTTAAAATTTAAATGAATGTTTTTCCTTTAAAATCAGATTTTTTGCTAATACAGCTGATTAAAAGTAGAGACACAAAACTATTTTGTTAAAACACAATTAATTAGTTAGCCATTTGATGATTGCGAAAGATTGTAAAATTTTTTCAATTCTATTAAATTGTCATATAATATGTAATAAAACTTATGGATATGATTGTAAAAAAAATATACATAATATCCATTTATTCAGTGTACAGTCATGCAGTCAACTTAATTTTCTATTAAAATACTGTATTAGGTTTCTATTTGGTATTTGATGTTTTATTTGTTTGTTTCCTTAGGTCACTTTACCACATTATAGAGACAAACTGTTTTTATCATCTTCATTGACTCGTTACAAGAAATTTCTACAATTGAAGATTGAAAGACCAAAAATGTTTATAGTTCCTTGCTATGATATTGACCTGCTATGGCACACTCATCAACTTCATCCACTTGCCTACAAAATGGATACAGAAAATATGTACGGTAAAATATTTAACCATGATGACTCTGTGACAGATCGAAGTGAAGGATCAAAATTATACACAGCAGATTTAGCTACGAGAGAAGTAAATACAGCATTGTGTGTTGTTTTATTATATCTACGCACAATAGATTTAGCTACTAGAGAATGTAATAGTGTTTTTATTACTGTTGTGTTTTGTTGCCATTATATACAGCAAATTTAGATACTAGACTAGTAAATCCACTAGTTATCCAGTATTACACATTTTTTTTTTCAATTATAAAAGAGTCACCAGTGCTGTTTAAAACAAAAACAATTGAGGAAGTGACTACCAACCTCTCGATTTGATTTCCACTGAGAGACTCATGGTGAAAGTCCATGCAACTAATCAAAATTAGTTGAGAATGCATAATACACTAATTGGTATAGACTCTACCAATGTCTCCCATTGTTCCTCCAAGGCCATTGCAATCTAGGCTATGGTGGGGTTGAAAGAAGGGCACTACAAAAATGTCCAATTTAATGGTTTGGAAAAAAATAATCAGTATGAAATAGCGATAACCTATATGTCTTGTGATCTAGGCTTGGAAAGAAGTATATGGTGAAAACTTTGCTCAGTACGGTGCTATGTATAGGGGAGAAAATCCAATGGGCAAACTTCTGAATATGACAGCAGAAGAAATCTCACTCCTGAGAACTAGGTCAGCTCAAATAACTTTTGAAAAAGTTGAAATCAAAACAGCTCCCAGGATTGCAGGAAAACCAAAGTTGAAAATTTCGACTGCTGCTAATACAAAGAAGGTAACTCAAAAACATCAACAACTAAAAAGTTTTATCTTCTATGTAATAAGCAGCAATTTTCTTTTTTTTAAAATGATGTTCTCATTTTTTCTAGTTTACATCACTTACCACTCTCAAAGGTTCCACTACAATATGGCAAGACAAAAATTTGATTAATGCCTTCTTTGACACTAGGCATGTCAATTGTTTGCTGTTCAGTCTGCAGGAGTTCACTGGATGGGCATGTATTGGAGTCAACACACTTATCTCAGAAACAACTATAAACTTGTTGCCTGTTTTAGAGAAGGCGCCATTTGGTGAGATAATGACTCAGGAGTTGAGCACAACAGGGGATTCTAATCTAAAGGTTTGTCATTTACTGAAAAATAATTATATATTCATACATCATATTCTAAAATTTGAATTCTACCTGTATATATATTTCTATACATTGACATTTAAATACATTGAATTCTATTTAGATCTTGACACATTGAAATCTAAATATATTAATTTGAATTAATACATTAAATAATAGCCTTGACTTTAGTGGAGATGGTAAAATTCATTTCTAATAAGTCACTGTTGAGCTTAAAGTGTTGGCTTCATTTGTAATTAAACACTTCATTTATGTCTGGTTTTAACCTTATAGCTTGATTTCAAGTATGAAGACAAGAAAAAGTCATTACATTAAAAAAAAAATCTTATTTACAAAATTAAACCAACAGTGTCTTGAAAATAATAATCAATAAAGTTTAATTTTCACATTTATTTTCATCAGTTGTTTTATATCTGTTTTCTGGCGGTGGGATGTTTTAATAGAGTAATTGCCAACCTCTTATAAATATAACTCCTTTTAGAGTTGGTTATCAAACATTTTATCTTACGCTTTACCTTAATTGCAGAGCCGCGTTTTGGTTTTATTGGGCCCTAGACAGAAACCTCAAGATATGTTATGGGGGTAGTACAATGTGCCCTATGTATATTTGATAGGGAGTAGTACTACAAATAGTCCAGTGTATATTTAATAGGGAGTAGTACTACAAGTAGTCCAGTGTATATTTAATAGGGAGTAGTACTACAAGTAGTCCAGTGTATATTTAATAGGGAGTAGTACTACAAGTAGTCCAGTGTATATTTGATAGGGAGTAGTACTACAAGTAGTCCAGTGTATATTTGATAGGGAGTAGTACTACAAGTAGTCCAGTGTATATTTGATAGGGAGTAGTACTACAAGTAGTCCAGTGTATATTTGATAGGGAGTAGTACTACAAGTAGTCCAGTGTATATTTGATAGGGAGTAGTACTACAAGTAGTCCAGTGTATATTTGATAGGGAGTAGTACTACAAGTAGTCCAGTGTATATTTGATAGGGAGTAGTACTACAAGTAGTCCAGTGTATATTTGATAGGGAGTAGTACTACAAGTAGTCCAGTGTATATTTGATAGGGAGTAGTATTACAAGTAGTCCAGTGTATATTTGATAGGGAGTAGTACTACAAGTAGTCCAGTGTATATTTGATAGGGAGTAGTACTACAAGTAGTCCAGTGTATATTTGATAGGGAGTAGTACTACAAGTAGTCCAGTGTATATTTGATAGAGAGTAGTACTACAAGTAGTCCAGTGTATATTTGATAGGGAGTAGTACTACAAGTAGTCCAGTGTATATTTGATAGGGAGTAGTACTACAAGTAGTAGTGTATATTTGATAGGGAGTAGTACTACAAGTAGTCCAGTGTATATTTGATAGGGAGTAGTACTACAAGTAGTCCAGTGTATATTTGATAGGGAGTAGTACTACAAGTAGTCCAGTGTATATTTGATAGGGAGTAGTACTACAAGTAGTCCAGTGTATATTTGATAGGGAGTAGTACTACAAGTAGTCCAGTGTATATTTGATAGGGAGTAGTACTACAAGTAGATCCAATGTATATTTGATAGGGAGTAGTACTACAAGTAGTCCAGTGTATATTTGATAGGGAGTAGTACTACAAGTAGTCAGTGTATATTTGATAGGGAGTAGTACTACAAGTAGTCCAGTGTATATTTGATGAGGAGTAGTACTACAAGTAGTCCAGTGTATATTTGATAGGGAGTAGTACTACAAGTAGTCCAGTGTATATTTGATAGGGAGTAGTACTACAAGTAGTCCAGTGTATATTTGATAGGGAGTAGTACTACAAGTAGTCCAGTGTATATTTGATAGGGAGTAGTACTACAAGTAGTCCAGTGTATATTTGATAGGGAGTAGTACTACAAGTAGTCCAGTGTATATTTGATAGGGAGTAGTACTACAAGTAGTCCAGTGTATATTTGATAGGGAGTAGTACTACAAGTAGTCCAGTGTATATTTGATAGGGAGTAGTACTACAAGTAGTCCAGTGTATATTTGATAGGGAGTAGTACTACAAGTAGTCCAGTGTATATTTGATGTAGGGAGTAGTACTACAAGTAGTCCAGTGTATATTTGATAGGGAGTAGTACTACAAGTAGTCCAGTGTATATTTGATAGGGAGTAGTACTACAAGTAGTCCAGTGTATATTTGATAGGGAGTAGTACTACAAGTAGTCCAGTGTATATTTGATAGGGAGTAGTACTACAAGTAGTCCAGTGTATATTTGATAGGGAGTAGTACTACAAGTAGTCCAGTGTATATTTGATAGGGAGTAGTACTACAAGTGGTCCAGTGTATATTTGATAGGGAGTAGTACTACAAGTAGTCCAGTGTATATTTGATAGGGAGTAGTACTACAAGTAGTCCAGTGTATATTTGATAGGGAGTAGTACTACAAGTAGTCCAGTGTATATTTGATAGGGAGTAGTACTACAAGTAGTCCAGTGTATATTTGATAGGGAGTAGTACTACAAATAGTCCAGTGTATATTTAATAGGGAGTAGTACTACAAGTAGTCCAGTGTATATTTAATAGGGAGTAGTACTACAAGTAGTCCAGTGTATATTTAATAGGGAGTAGTACTACAAGTAGTCCAGTGTATATTTAATAGGGAGTAGTACTACAAGTAGTCCAGTGTATATTTAATAGGGAGTAGTACTACAAGTAGTCCAGTGTATATTTAATAGGGAGTAGTACTACAAGTAGTCCAGTGTATATTTAATAGGGAGTAGTACTACAAGTAGTCCAGTGTATATTTGATAGGGAGTAGTACTACAAGTAGTCCAGTGTATATTTGATAGGGAGTAGTACTACAAGTAGTCCAGTGTATATTTGATAGGGAGTAGTACTACAAGTAGTCCAGTGTATATTTGATAGGGAGTAGTACTACAAGTAGTCCAGTGTATATTTGATAGGGAGTAGTACTACAAGTAGTCCAGTGTATATTTAATAGGGAGTAGTACTACAAGTAGTCCAGTGTATATTTGATAGGGAGTAGTACTACAAGTAGTCCAGTGTATATTTGATAGGGAGTAGTACTACAAGTAGTCCAGTGTATATTTGATAGGGAGTAGTACTACAAGTAGTCCAGTGTATATTTAATAGGGAGTAGTACTACAATTAGACCTTTTGGAAGTGGCTTTGCTTTAATGTCTGTAATGAATAAAACAATGTCCAGAGAAAATGTGTCATATTTTTAATATTTTTTTTAACAGCTTTTATTTCCCTTTGTTGTAGTGATATATCTGTCTGATTTGTTGTAGTGATATATCTGTCTGATTTGTTGCTGCTTATTATTACAGTGATAATAACAAACAAAAAAAGCTAGTTAGTTACTTACTTGTTAACATTTATTTATTCATCTTGTAATATCCAGTTCAGTTTTCTATACTCTAATTATTATTTATTGTGGTGTTTATGACTGATATCTTTTCTTTTAAATATTTAAAAAGAGCTGCTTATAGTATCTATTATACCATTGATAAAAACAACTTTCGCATACTATTGATAATTAGTGTTTATTTATATTATCACATACATAAAATACTTCACACTATGTAACGAAATTCTGCAAAAATTATGTTTGGCTTCATTTTTCAGTGTTTTTTTATGAAATCAGATGTGTTGATTTAAAAAATGAAATACATTTTATTATATCATCAGACTCAAGACACAAAAATTCAAATAAAAGTTTTGTCAAAACATATTGAATTCACTAAATAGTTTAGTGCTAGTACTTAGATAATTGCACAATGGAATACAAAAAGTGTACATTTGAACGTTTCTGTCTCATGTCTAGGGAATCATCATCTCTAACCAAACCCCAGATGTAGTCTCCCATCATTGCTTCGTCCCACCTTCCCTGATATCTTCATCCATTGCCTGTATATCTTGGTGAAAGTGCTCTCCATGCTCTTCACTGACATCTTCCAAATATCGTCTATTTTTGTACACTCCTTTACAACTTGTACACTCCTTTACAACTTGTACACTCCTTTACAACTTGTACACTCCTTTACAACTTGTACACTCCTTTACAACTTGTACACTCCCTTACAACTTTTACACGCCTTACTCCTTTACAACTTTTACACTCCTTTACAATTTTTACACTCCCTCACAACTTTTACACACCCTCATAGCTTTTACACTCACTCGCAACTTTTATACTCCCTCACAACTTTTGTACCAGGCCAGCATCTAATGAATGCACCTCTAAATACATTCTGCATCCAAGAGCTCTGTAGCTGTCAATAAGTTCTTTAATGATACTGGTGAAGTTTTCTGCTTTACTATTTCCAAGAAAATCAGTAACAATGGTTTTAAATGCAACCAGTTTTTCGTTCTTCGGAAGTCATTGTCTCTTCAATTTCCATTGACACAAACAACTTTTTCACTTGTGGATCAACAAATATGTTGCCAGAGACTTTTGCCTCACTTAACTTTGGAAACATTGCACAGATTTTCTTATATGTTTCCCCATCATGATTCAGTTCTTTTACAAACTGTGCTATGAGCCCTAGCTTGATATGCAGAATTTTCTCAACTGGAACCAGAGGACTGTGTTTGATATTGTTGCAAACTTGCAGAACTCTCTAGGTAGGCACTAAAGGACACGTGGGCTCGTTTGTTGAATAATAAGGTTTATTCACAGTCTACAATGTACAGGTTATAATAAGTCCAGGCGAAAACAAAAACAACAAAGTCCATTATGCGCACAACTAATCCAGTTGAAACAAGTCTACGTATTATCTATCGCTGGCCATGTGCTGATAACGAACTCGTGGCATCAACAGACCTGGTCTCTCGTTGTCTCTTCCTTCTTCCTTGATCGTCGCTCGTCCTTCTCTTGTTCGTCCGTCCTATGAATCACATCACAGTTCCTTTTATAGGAAGTCTCACCCACGCTAAATCCATCATTTTCCCGCCAAAATGGAGGGTGAAGGTCATTGCGTGGGAGTGCAGGTGTCTAATAACAATATTTCATCACTTGTACTAAGGCGGGGGTGAACGACTGAATTAACAATGTGTAGGCGTACAAAAGTCATGATTGCATCATTTATCTCGGGACAGGGGTGCGACCAGGGGGGGGGGGTGAAGCAGAGTTATAACAATATTGTAAACACCCGGTTGCAGCGAATGTCTTGGTTCCCATTCTTTTCTGATGTAGTGTTGAGCAACATCTCTGCTGTCCCAGAGAAAAAGGAAACAAGGATACTTGGTAAATTGCCTTGCAGTCCCAAGAGAAATCCCTACTTCTTAAAATCCCCACAAACACCCATTTGTAATCATTATACTTAAGCTTTTCCAGCAAATTCTGGTAATCTTCCTTCAGGTGAACAGAGTGACCAACAGGAATTGAAGAATGAATATTCCCGTTATGAAGAAGCACTGTTTAAGACTCCTGAAAGAACAGTCAATGAAAAGACGCCATTTCTCAGGAAATGCGTAAAACCGATTTCGTCAAATAGTCCAGAAATGTCAGTACAGTAACATAGGGAGTTGGCAACAGTATAAAATTTAGCGTATGGTACATGACTTTTCTGGAATACGGACACTTTACAACTGGGAGCCAGTAAATTCCATTCTTTCAGTCGTGATGTTAACAGCTCAGCACCAGATTTTGTAAGATTCAGGTCTCTCACTAAGTCGACTAATTCTTTCTGGTTAGGAAAATGGGGCTGTCCATGAAACTCAATATCCGATCCCTCCCAGTCATCATCATCCCTCTCTTCATCAGAATCATGCCAGCCTCTGCATTGACAGGTGGAAATGGGATGGGTAAATCTTCATCGTGTGACACTGGTGCAATGGAAGACGGGATATTCGGATACACCAGAGCTTTTTTGTCTACTTGTTTCTTATACTTTGATATGTCCACCATACAGAAGTAGCAATCATCTAGGTGGTTGCTAGGGTCCGTCCATATTATGGGGAGGGCAAATGGCTTACACTTTCTGGAACCACGGAGCCACACTTCAAATGTTGATCTGCAGCAACCGCAGATGACGTGGGGAGCCCATGGTTTATCCTGATCTCCAATTGGCATCCCAAAATATGCTTCATATGCGACGCAATATTTTGTACCATGAGCAATCCTGTATTTCACTTGTTATTGTCCGATGTAGTAACCGAAACAGTAGCAAAAACAGTCTGGAGACAATTTGCAACCTCTGTTAGCCATGCTGTTTGTTAAATATGGTACCAACTTAGAAATACTGAATTTGCTACTATATGAACTCGTTGATCAATAACACACAATAACCGATGAACGCTGAGGTTTAGTGTTGTATTATAATGTTCCATCCAGTTTGTTTACATGCATCCGCTCGGGGCGCTTGACGTCAAACCATTATTATCACCCTATAGTAACCTTGATGATGTCATAATACTCTCCACTTGGCCTGGCTATGTACAGCAAATTATATAGGAAATGAGGTCCCATCTCTGGCATAGCTAAGAACATTTTTTGGGAGTTGAAAAAAAACATACCGGCAATTTCCATGAAAGTGATACAAACAAAAAAAAACATAAATCTGAAATTTACAGAGAAGCGGTTGAAGCAGCATAAAAACAAATGCCACCATTGGATTCAGCACATCAGAATCACACATGATATTGAAGTCAAACAAAATTTTGTTACATAGTGTAATTTAAACTATTAACATTTTGAATAAAAACAATGGTATCAATTTAACTGTGGACTACATTGATTACATTCTTGGTTTTGGCCTGTTTTGCTACACCATCTGTAATAAGTGTGGTGGCTACAGCCTAGCTAATCAGGGTCATGTTCTTGTCCATTTGGCTAAGTACTTTAGTGCATTGCGAAATAAGCAAACTACTACTTCTGATCAATATTTGTGACTGTCTGAACTTATTAAGTTGCTGTAATCACCATTCTTTGACTGCTCCACATGTGGTAATAATTTTTTATATCCTCTTAATGAGTGTGGGGTGGTGGGTGTTTTTTTCTTCTATTCTTAAAGTGTTACAAGTGTTGGGTTACAAGTGTTGGGTTACAAGTGTTGGGTTACAAGTGTTGGGTTACAAGTGTCGGGTTACAAGTGTCGGGTTACAAGTGTTGGGTTACAAGTGTCGGGTTACAAGTGTCGGGTTACAAGTCCAATCAAAACAAAAATTTCATTTAAAATCAATTAGTTCACAGTAGTTCAATTTTCTAAAAACAATGTTTCAGAACCTTTATGTGCTGTACACTTTTAAAAATGTATATAACCCCCTTGCATGTATATTTATATTTTATATTCATATTTATATTTTTCAATATTCATTAACTTACCTATCCTTTCTCCACTCCCCTCAAAGCGTTTTCTCTTGAACCACCTTACTGCTTGCAATATAGAGCTTGGTACTTGGTAAATAAACAAAGATTTGGGCCATTCAATTAGGGCTGCATACTGTTAAACTGAAAATTATTTTAAAATTTTTATTCCTGAAATTACTTTTTCCATTTTTACTAAAATAAATTACATACACATAATATCAACTTCATAACTTGATATCAACTTCAACTTGATATCATCTTCAACTTGATATCAACTTCAGCTTGATATCAACCTCAACTTGATATCATCTTCAACTTGATATCAACTTCAGCTTGATATCAACTTCAACTTGATATCATCTTCAGCTTGATATCAACTTTAACTTGATATTATCTTCAACTTGATATCAACTTCAGCTTGATATCATCTTCAACTTGATATCATCTTCAACTTGATATCAACTTCAACTTGATATCAACTTCAACTTGATATCAACTTCACCAAAAAAAAAGTCTCAAAATCATTAGTTTTTCATTTTATATTGAATACGCTGGCCTGGTACAAAAGTTGTGAGGGAGTATAAAAGTTGCGAGTGAGTGTAAAAGCTATGAGGGTGTGTAAAAGTTGTGAGGGAGTGTAAAAATTGTAAAGGAGTGTAAAAGTTGTAAAGGAGTAAGGCGTGTAAAAGTTGTAAGGGAGTGTACAAGTTGTAAAGGAGTGTACAAGTTGTAAAGGAGTGTACAAGTTGTAAAGGAGTGTACAAGTTGTAAAGGAGTGTACAAGTTGTAAAGGAGTGTACAAGTTCTGTATTGCCATTTATGTTTTACTCTGTTTTATCCTAAAAATTATTCCACCCGCAAAGAATATAAGTAACTGTTTATGGTATCAAAGAAATGTAAATTTGATTAAATCATTTCTGTTCACAGAATGTATCCCTATTGATAGTTTATATTAACATTGAATACATTATTTTTAGCAAGAAATCACATAAAATTATTGAAGACATCAAATATTTTTTAAACTTTCATTATTACTAAATTTTAACAGATTGATTGTAAACTATCTATTGGTATTTAAACAGATTGATTGTAAACTATCTATTGGTATTTAAACAGGTTGATTGTAAACTATCTATTGGGCCTGTTAAGAAGGGATCTGTGTTGTTGCAATTAAAAGCTGGTAACTTTGAACGAGCCATAATGCCAGAAAATTTAGAGCAGATTTGGGGTCCTATTCCCCTCCCACGCCTTTCCCCTGGAACAGACAACTGGTGTGAAGTAGCATCTCATAAGTAAGTACTGAGTTGTTGAGTAAATGATTTGTATTGGTATTGTCAAGTCACTGTGCTGTGGGCTGCTTTGCATTGGTATTGTCATGTCACTGTGCTGGGGGCTGATTTGTATTGGTATTGTCATGTCACTGTGCTGGGGGCTGCTATGGGAGTGTTGTTTTTCTGCACCTTACTGTCCATGAGAAGTATTGTCAAGGCTTGATTGCTTTGTTTACTTGTGTGAAATATAGGCAATGACTTCTGGATGCTTTTTTCAGTTGCTTACCAGGCTATGGTAGTCATATAAAAAAATAAAGGCAGTATACAACTGTCCTAAGCCAGCGTAGGATTAGAATAATTGCCAGTGTAGGTGTAGAATAGGACTAAAATGTTTCATCTCATTCTAAAACATATTAACTTTAGGACTGTGATGTATCAGTTGCACTTTTCAACTAAGTAACTTAAAGGATATGAAAGATGAGAAGTTTATTTATAAATAATTGAGTTTTTATCCTAGTAATATAAGTAAACTAAAAAAGAAGTCCAAATTAAAATGTAAAATCAAATAGTATTATATACAGTTGTTTTTTTATTAAATATAGTTATTCATTTTACTTTAAAGGGTGTTCAACTATTGTGGAGAATCTGTGTTTACATATGCAGATCTCGTCTACTATCAGCCACTTTTACTGATCAGTAGTTCATGTGTTTTATAAGGACCAGTTGATGCTAGTAGTAGGTCATCTGGTGGGAACTGATCAACTACCTTACCATCACAGGTTGTTTGGAATTAATGAAATTTTAAAATTCTTTATTTAAGGTAAACACTGCTGAATTCTTAATCTTCATTTTTGATCTTAGAGACACCTCCTACATTATTTTGCTATATTTTTAATTTAACCAAATGAAATCATCTTCCGCAGGTCTCTGACAAAAAAAGTTGTGTAACACTGAATCCTAAAGCTGGAGAGAGAGCTGTGTTAATTAAAAATTTCAAAGGAGACTGGGCCACCTAGTTAGTTGGGAGATAGAGTGGATTTCAGAGGAATTCCTGGTACTAGAGGTACTCCCCACTATTTAAGGATCTATTAGCCAATTAATTCCTAAATTACTCATGAGACATACCCACTATTAGCAGACTATTAAGTATTAGTCACTGGTACTAGGAGTTATACACACTATTGAGATCTATTAGTATTAATTCCAGGTACTAGAAATTATTTACCCTATGTGAGATCCATTAGTATTAATTCCCTGAGGTACTAGAGGTATACACTATTGAGGATCTATTATTATTTAATTCCTGGTACTAGAGGTTATACACACCTAATGAGATCTATTAGTATTAATTCCTGGTACTTGAAGGTGTACACTAACTAGAGATCATTATTATTAGTTCACTCAGGTACTAAAGGCATACCTCTATTGAGATCTATTTGGTTATGTGATTTTATCTTTATGATTTTCACAGTTCATCTATTTCTATAAAAATGTTAACAAGTCTACTGTCAATATAACGAGTTACAAAATCAAAACTCATCAGATACACCTATAAATAATGACTTAGGAGAATCTAAATAAAAAGAATAGAATGTTTATAAATAAATTTGAGAGAATAACACATTACTACCTAAGAGAAATAACTATGGACTACATGTGAAAGCTCATTAGCAGCCTGGTATATGTATGCCATTTTATATGTATTAGGAGATATAATGGGTTAGTGAACAGTGGTAACTGTAACCCAATATTAATTATAAGTCTAATTCTTTTTTTGCTTATCATATCTTGTCAACTGTTTTACATATTGGCATTTTAATCTTTGTATGAGATCAGTTAAACCCCTAAATATGTTGGACATTACCATACATGTAAGATTTGAGAGGTGTCAGAAATAATTTCAGTCTTTTAAATTTGAGAATTATGTAAATCTGTGTTTTTAAAATATTTTAAATGTTTAATTAATCTTACTTGAATCTATTAAAAGTGTACCGTCTTACTCTTCATTTTTTAATTCTGTATTTCAGATTATTCTTTATTATGGTTTGATAGAAATGGATCTACTGGAAATTATCATTTATCTTAATTAAGTTAAAGTTGGAGCCTTACTTTAAAAATCATTCTTAGATAAATAATTGAAAACCTGTTTCTCTGCCTTTTCAAGTAACATATTGACATTCGAATATCTTTAAAAAATTTTCCACAGAATAACAGAAACAATCGTATTTACCCTTCAATGTTTTATTATTCTACATGTGAAATAAATTTCAAATTAAATTATTTATTTTTTGTTAATTTTAAATTTTTAGTTTACTACTTATCTTTAACTTTTCAATATATTTCCGTTTATTTTATTTTTAATTACAATTTTTCCAAATGTATTGGCTGACCAAGGATTTCAAATCCAATGGCTGATTTTATTCAAATCAGACAGGTTTTTCTCTTTGAACAAATGTGTAAGCTAAATTAAACAGCAATATTACTCTCTCTAATTTATTTTTCATTACACAGGACACAGGGGTATGAAGGGAAGTCCTGGCACTTTCTACATTTAAAAAATGTGGCAGAAGAAAACTGGATACATGCAAGGAAATTGAAATTATCCATACAGTCTCAAGATCTACAGTTTTAAATTTGCTGGAGCATTTATTGGATTTAAAACAGGGGAGCGATTCAGAGTATTAGATGATGAATTGATTTCAAGTTGTTTTTATTTCCTCATTAAAATTTTTAACAGATAGTGAATTTGACGGATATAATATCTGACCTTCAATACGAAAAATTTATTATATTCATTGTCATCCATAATATAGTATTTTTTAGCTGAAATCTCTCAATATACTAATGAAGGTCTCAATTAAAGTGATTAAAAATCCTGATTACCTAAAGAATTCAAAATTTAAAACTGAAAAGCTCTTATCGACTTTGATAGTTTTCTATTTTATCACACAATATGTACTACTCAATATGTACTACACAATATGTACTACACAATATGGACTACACAATATGTACTACACAATATGTAGCATTTTTCAAATTATTAATTGTATAAGATATTTTATCCAAGCACTCCTCTTTGCAATTAGTGTATTCATTCAAATGATGGTACAATTGGTGTATTCATTCAAATGATGGTAAATTAGTGTATTCATTCAAATGATGAGTGATCATTAATGTATTCATTCAAATGATGGTACAATTAGTGTATTCATTCAAATGATGGTACAATTAGTGTATTCATTCAAATGATGGTGCCAAATTTCATTATTACTAGTGGATTTTCTCAAGGTCTACTATTTAGGCCAAAATAAAATGCTTCAAAACTAAATTTTTTATTGTGTCAGGCTCAATTAAATTAATTAAAATGTTTTACAATAGTTTCCTTTTTTTAAATAGATTGATACATGTAAATATGTAAAATAGAATATTTGATGCTTTATAAGCCACTGGATTTAGATAAGTTAGACAAATAGACTAATGCAGAGAAATTAAACAGACATAAAGATTCAGTTCTACCATAGAGATTTCCAAGCGTGCTTCAACTGAAAAAAATTGTTAACACGGACATGTATTTATCATCTTAGATCTTTATCCATGCTCAGTTATTACATGCTTCCTGGTATAAAATGTCGCTAAAGATTGTTAGAAACATTTTCTTTGGCTTCATCTTTGTGTTCTTTTAGCAATACTGGGCTTATTCTTCTAGTTTTTATTAAAATTTTATCTAAGTACTATTTTTCTTTGTTTATTATTAAGATCGATGAAACTTGTGATGATGTTGCTGAGATACTTGCCTTGGCATTCAGTATATCATTGCTACATGTGCTTTGTCAACCTAGACCCAGCAATTGGACTCCTGGGCAAACCTTGGTACCAAATACTGCAAGCAATAGAAGAGGAGTGACGGTTAGTCAGGTTGTTTAATGTTTTATTAAACCAACAACAGTATCTTGTAATATAATTTTACAGACAGTACTGCTTTGAAGTTAGACCTGAATAAATGTTATACAGAATGAATATCCTCACTTTGATCACTACTTCGGAATCCCGCAGTATTTGTTATTCTGGAGTCAACTCGACTAATAATTTATTGTTGTACATAGCTGGATCATTGTTTATCAAGCACTCTCTAATACTTTATTTGCAATGTCACTGAAGAGAATGTAATTTCATTTTCCTAAGGTATGACCTACATCATATTAGAAATCATTCAGTTTATAAGTACTGTATTAATTGAAAATGACAAAGTTGTTTCAAAATTCATTTTTCTTTATAATTCATTGTGTAGAATCGTCTTTTAATTCCACTGCTATTTGGTATTAATGTTTATGTGATAAAATATTTGTACTTCAAATAAGAGATAACTAAAGATATGATTGTAAAAAAACGTAAATTAATACATGTGCACAGAATTGCGAATTTAAAAAAAATATTTAGGGTTTTTTAAGACTTTTTAAAAAAAATTTTGGAACAAATATGGAATCACAAAATCATTTTAAATTGTGCACTTAGTAGGCCTTTTTAATAAGCTTTTATTTAATCATGAAACTCAATTTTGAACTGTTTTTGTTTAGTTAGAACTTTGAAATTTTGAATACATTTGTATTATCAATAACAATACACAGTTTAATATTTTGAGTCTATTAATGAACATCTTTAGACTTCAGAAGCTTTAGATTTTTCCTTGATGTTTATAATATGTATAAATATGAAAACACGAATTTCAAAATATCATTATCCTGATCACTGAAACAGTTTTTGTGGAACAATAGCTATTTTCTATTTTTTTTAGACATAACGGATTAGGAAAACGCACTTTGAACCCAGGAAAAAAAAAGTTTAAATTTGTTACATATTGTAATTCCTTACATCATACAGATATTTATAGATCATATAGTCACTTAAATAATTCCGTACATCATACAAATATTTATAGATCATATAGTCACTAAAATAATTCCTTACATCATACAAATATTTATAGATCATATAGTCACTAAAATAATTCCTTACATCATACAAAGATTTATAGATCATATAGTCACTAAAATAATTCCTTACATCATACAAATATTTATAGATCATATAGTCACTAAAATAATTCCTTACATCATACAAATATTTATAGATCATATAGTCACTAAAATAATTCCTTACATCATACAAATATTTATAGATCATATAGTCACTAAAATAATTCCTTACATCATACAAATATTTAAAGAAAGTATAGTCACTAAAAAAGGATTTGCACTGACAAAAGGAATTCAATTACATATTTTATAACTGCTATTTGTTAATGTTGGAAATATAGTCACTCATTTTCAATTATGAGTGAATTATTTAAAACAAGATGTTACAATTAATATTTGAGTTCTGTTTTTTTTCATTATTCAAATAAAAGTTTAATTTTGTGCTAAACCTACTGAGAAGTTGAGTCTGTGACTTTTATACGTGCAAACATCATTGTTTATTTCCCTCTAGGTGGATTATGTCCCTTCAGAAACCTTGACATTTGTGATGGCAGCAGGTCTCCTCATGTCTACACCTAGCAATTTTTACATCAGCCAGACTTATGGAAGGGATGTTTGCGCTGGCTGTGGAGGCGGAGGGGGAGACATCATTGTGAGTGACTTCAGTAATGTAGAATGCGGGAGCATCGGTGGAGGATTGGTTGATAGCAGTGGGGTGGTGGATGCTGGTGGAGGGGATGGTGGAGCTGGATGTGGAGGGTGTGGAGGGTGTGGAGGGGGAGGGGGCACATGTGGAGGTGGTGGAGATGGAGGTGGAGGGGGCACATGTGGAGGTGGTGGAGATGGAGGTGGAGGCGCTGGGTGTGGGGGTGGAGGAGGTGGGTGCGGGGGTGGAGGAGGTGGGTGTGGTGGTGGGGGTTGTGGTGGTGGATGTGGGGGCTAAAGTATCAATGCAAGAGCACATTAGCCAAAGTTCTTTTCATTTAAAACAGCCAGTTATATTCATATCAATATACATATTATGGTTTTATTTTTTTAAATAAAAGATAAAAAGAGAAGTAAATTGTTTATTAGGAAAATAAATTTGATCTGTTAAAGCAAGATTTTAACCTATAATAAAATATGAACAAATAAAAAGATCATCTTTCATACTGTCTACATTTTAAGTATCTAAATGGTTAAATTCTAAAAATGTTTTGAAATTTAGACTTCTTTTTTCTCATATCTTTTATGGCCTTATTTTGTAGATAGAGTATTAAAAAGCCATTTTTATATGCTATATAAATATAATTATTTTGTACTATTGTACTACTAATACTTATTAACAGTTTACTTGAATAGTATAAATGTTGTTGTTTATAAATTTATTAAGGTGATAGATGTAAGTTTTATTTGTCTTTTTAATGCATTTTCTTTTTTTGTTAATTTTTTTAATTTAAATTTTATAAAGTTATTAAATTTTATCTTAAAATAGTTAATGCTTAGTAAAGATTTGAAATTTTACATTCAAATTTAACTTTTAAATGATATCATTCTTTTTTTGTAATTACCAATCTGACACATACACATTTTCGTGCTGTGATAAGTTGGCATATTTAACCATGTCCAGTCAAATTTGAATCATATGGAATAAATTCAGTGCCCTCCGATTCATTTTTTAAGTATGGCTAATTTATGTCCAATCAAATTCTATGTTTGTTGAATTTTAGCAAATAAATACATGAATATCATTTAACTTTTTGCTTCGTCTGAAATAGTCATTGTTTGATGTCTAGGGAAATTTTATTTACTTTTAGCATAAAATACATTTTGCTAAAAACTACAAACTTAGCTCATTGCTCAGATATGTTGTTTTTTTTTTTACTCAAATATGCCTTGTCTTTCTTGAACCTAGAAATATTTTTAACTTTTTATAAATGAAAAATTTGTGCCAATTTAAAAAGATTTATTTTTGTATTGAAAAAAATAGTCACTATTTATTTATTGTAATTTATAAATTATTTTCAATTTGTCTCCTGAACTTTAATGACATCAAATGTTGCACAATTATCAGTATATATATATATATCACTGAATAGGAGATATAAAAAATTAGCATTGGGTTTTAAGAATTTTCACTTATTTTGAGATTCCTTAACCAACTTTCTGGCATTGAATATTCCACTTCCACCCATATCTTAAAATTTTCACAAATCAAGTTACTTATCTGTATCAGGCATTGTTTTGGAATCAGTGAAAATGTTAGTATCTGTCCTTCGCTAATTGTATATCAGGCTTTGGTTTAGACAAGTCTATATGTTTATTACAGTATTAATATTAATTTTTTTTTTAATTTTAAAAAGAATTGCTTTTTTTTTCTGATTTAATGATATTTTTATCTAAGATTTTAGAAACTTGAAAAGATTTTATGTGGTTTGAAATTAATAATCATAAATTATTGCCAATGTTTATTGGTTATTTAACCAATCTCTAAATAAGTGGTACTAAAATAGCTCATTGGAAAATAAATAATATATAAGACAGTCCCAAAGAAGTAATTGTTATTATGAAGGTTTTACCAAACAGACTTTCTGGTACAATTAAAGTGGGCATCAGAATAGTCAACGTCACAAAAGGAATACCCTTTAGTTTGAGAATTCTCACACAATTATGAAAAGAAATGGGCTCCGAATACTAAACACTGTTTTTTTTTCTATTTTGCCTTAAGTAAACTTAGTGACAAAATACTGGTGAAATTATTTGAGCTCTGCAAAGCAATTTATAAATTTGTATTGAATAAAAAAAAACATCAAGTAAGTAAACAACCTGAAAAAATTCTTTTGATAGCTAACCTTGCATGGCAGGCATACTTGAGTATACAGCTGAGCTAAATATAGAAATACAAGATAAAAATGAAAACTTCCTGAGGTGTGGACTAATTCAACCTTTTAAACTAGAGCTGCTGTTTAATTAAAAAAATTGATCGAAATAAACGCAAAATTAAAAATTTTATCGCAAATTAACACATATTTTAATCGACACAATATAATACATTTATTTGTATTCAAATTCGTATGTCATTATTTCATAGCATAACATTGGCATAATAAACAAATCAGTTTAATTTATAAAACTGTTATAATTAATTGTAACAGATCCATTAAGCATTATCATATATGTCTATTGAATTAGTTATTCAGACCAGTTTGTTGACATGTATCAAGTATGTCAACCCCTTTTCCCTCCTTCCCTGTCATATTTCGCTACACTTCACCCCCACGTATGTCTTGTTTACCCTACCCTCCACTACCGTACCTATCCCCTCCACTTCCTATCCCAAAAAAAGAAGTCATTTCTATCTCATATGTGCCTTTTCATTCATAAAATAATAGTATTGCGAGAAAGTTGTAGCTCACTTATTATTAACGTGTTTTTATTTTCTTGATTTTACCCCCTTTCCCAATCCAATCACTTTTTTTTACACACTTCGCCGCCTCTCTCCCCACAAATATGATGTTACTTAAGGCTTGCCCAACCCCCTCTGTCCCAAAACAATGGCACTTGTCAGTCAAACTAGTAGCAGGCGTCTGCAGAAGTTCACTAATTGATCATTGAAAGTCATAAAGTAAAATTAAGAAATGACAATCCTTTTGTTTCAAGGTTATATAGCTGCTATGATTTTATGTAAACGTGACAGTTTCTGTGTTTGGGTATTTTTTCTTGCTTTTTTTTTTTAATCATTTCTGTTTATAGAATTGGGTTATTTACTCATTTTTTTTTATTTTTTCCGCGACTCAGAAATTATAGCATTTGGGTAAAATTTAACGCATTTAGGTGTTTGTGTTGAAAAATTTAATCGCTTAATTTTTTTAATGCAACAATTACGCGTTAATTGCAGTAAATCAACAGCCCTAGTTTTTAGTTCTGTGTTTTGTCGACATTACTAGGGGTGGTGATTTGTGTGCGAAATGCGACCGGGTGGGAGCTACGTAGTAAGTGAATGGAGTTTCACTTCAAATTGTAGAGTGAAATTCGGTTATTTATTGATTAGGAGCTACTTGGAAATTTCAGTATTTTAGTCTAATTTTTATCGCAAATTTTTCATGCGTTTATCGTGCGTTAGTGCAGTTTAATCAGCAGCTCTAGTTTAAACAGAATTTTATACTCCAGCTAAATGAGTTTAGACAAAGTTCCTTAGAAATATTTTCCAAACAACATAAATCAATCTCATCTTGACAGTTTTTAGTAGATTTGACTTAAGAACACTTGATACAATACAAAAATTGTATGTCTACTACTGTTTTAATATCAATAGTGTATCACCAACAGAAGTATTGTCTTTGGGCATTAAAAAGAATTTCTGAAACAAAAAAAATGATGAAACTCAAGACATTGAAATTAAATCAATTTACACTTGATGAGTTTGGATTTCATCAGAGGTAAATTTCAACAAATTTCTAAAACAGACAAAAAAAATGTTCTTCAATTTTACACATAAAGTTTGTTAATTATTGTTTGCTTCTCATAGCTGTTATGAAGATAAACATACAGATAGATGCCAAATAACAAAAATAGAATTATATTCTTGTGAAATTCAAAAGTAGAGTCTATTTTTTATAGAATTAATTGGAAAGTATTCTGCTCAATAATAACTGGGTTTTTTTTATCTTAAGCTAATCCAAGTTTTTAATGAAAAAAATATTTTTGTTTATATTTGCCTGTTGTATTTTTTTTTCAAGCTTAATTTAAAAAAAATGTTTTTTGTTTTGTGGATTACTCACTAAAATTGTTACATCGAAAACATGTGAAATGCAAAGTCTTGACTTCTAATTTATAATCTATACTCATTAGTTATTCTGGTCTATGTTTCTAAAATAATTGAAATGAATTGGAAACTGATATTTTATTTAGTAAATATTTTATAATTGTATTATATAGTAAATATTTTATAATTGTATTATTTATAAATATTTTATAATTGTATTATTTATAAATATTTATCTATACATATCCTAATATATTAGATCTTTTTTTATTGGTCATTGTATTTCTTTTTCCCATTATCTAAATAACTAATCCATGAATTATTTTGTATTATTTATTTGAAAACAAACAGTATGAGCACACAAGAATGTCAACAATAAATAATATAATAACAAAATTTTACTGGAGCCATAACTCTATACTGCAGAAGAATTCAAACTAGAAATTAACAAAAGCAATTAAATATCGAAACATTAATAGTAATTGATGTTGAGCACAGAAATAAAATTGAACTTTACATGCCATTTGCTATATACATTTTAATGTATTGTTTTTGCAGCTTTTATCAATGTATGAATAATTATAAAACAATAAATGTTTATTTTGTCACAGATTGTCTTCTGGTGTTAATTTCATTAATTTCAGTTTCATGATTTAGAATTCTAACTTTTCCATGGGATGCTAAGCTTTCGCCATGTTTAAGCATGTCAGATCTCCCTCTCTAGCAGCAAAAAAAATAAATATTCTTTTTTTACTATATCCTTGTACTGCAATATCCTTATGCTATATCTGATGGAGCTTTATTAGTGGCAGATATTGTAGTGGAATATCTATCAGTAATTCTCTTTCAGATATACCATAAGCTACAGTAGTGTCAAGTGATCCTCAAGTATTGTTTCTTAAGATAAGTATCATCCAATATTGTAACTAGTAACATAACTATCATTAGATGATCACAGGACGGACTCAAAAATACAACCTCATCCCTGTGCCAAAAATTACTTAAGTGTGGCAGTTACTGCTATTATCCGGGTGCAAATTAAGTGATGTCATTGTCCGACCGCCGTCTCCCAACCACTGCCTTCAATATACTCTCGACCGCCGTCCACAACCATAGATATATCTATGTCCACAACCCTCCTTCCTATAGCTCCACTACTGAATGCACCGTCTGCAATGCTTGCCACTAGTACTGCGATGTAAGACTGTTTCATCAGGTATAATATTAGCCTGCTGCTGATAACGTTTTACAACTAAGAAGAAAAAGGCCTACCAATGGTAACAATGAAGGAGTTGGCTGTAAACCATGCAAAGCCTGAGCTGTGAAATATTATTAATCCAGTTGACTGACACAGTTTTCAATGTATATTCTGTGTGTCAACAATAGATTATTGAAGTGCTCATGAATTTAGTCATGTTAACGTTGTATATCCCTAAATACAGAGACGTAGCGAGGGGTGGGCAAGGGAGGCATCATGCCCCGGGCGCTACTCACAAAGGGACGGCAAATGGTATATATTACATATAATATTATATCGTTTTCGAATGGGGGGGGCACTAAAAAGGTATTAAAAAGGTTTTCTGCCCCGGGCGCGAGTTAGGCTCGCTACGCCACTGCCTAAATATTAGAGATGGTGTACTTAGATACTTGTGTTACCAAGTCCCTATACTGGAGTATATTTTTGGAGTACTTGTTCTTTTACCTTGGGTACTAGTACTTGCGGCGGGGTGGGGGTGGGAAGGGGGGGGGGTCACACCTGCCTTAATTACTCCTTAGACAGTTTATTTGTTTTTACATTGTGGTGAACGGAATGAATCTGACATTGTGGATTAAACTTACGCCGTGTCCAGTCTCCTATTTATGTTTCCCGTGGTGCATCAATGGCTATTCATTTTTATATTTGTAGATTTCTTTCTTTTGTCCTAGTAAAGTTATATTAGCCAAAAAAAAACACCATCCCTATTGAAAATAGAATGTTCGTGATAATGCAGCAATGAATCCATTAATTTTATTTTATTTAAAATGGAAATAGGACATTCTAAATCTGAGCTACTACTGATGTTGAATGACACTCATTGGACAATTCTCTCTCTCTCTCTCTCTCACACACACACACACACTCTCTCTCTCTCTCTCTCTCTCTCTCTCTCCCTCTGAACTATCTCAGTGATAACTGCGGGCTGAGACTTAATCTCTTAGAGCCTGTGAGATCAAACTCGCTGTGTCTCTCAACATCTGGGAACTGACATAAAGGCCAGCCTGGAGCACTCAAAAAGCACATGATCCACGGTTTCCTCTGCAGTGTCGGCAAAGGGAATCGGCGTTGGGTCACAACCTCACAAAGTACGCACCTAAAGGACAATGCCCAGCACGAAACTCGATCCTCCTGAGCCCCCACTACGGGTCAGTTTTGGACGGCCGCTCCATCTGACTGTGGACGTTTCTGCAACCAATTGTCCCAATTCGAGAACCACCGAGTTAGTGCAAAGAGCCTGATCGTGGCACACTCTGCCTCAAGTGAACTCTTTTCTGCACCCACAGGCTGCGCTTGGACCATTAGACGCCTCCAGTTTTTAGAGCAAGCAAAAAAAAAAGTAAAATACAGTAGGCTTAAATATCGTCCTGAAAGGACCTCCCCCCCCCCCATATAAGTCAGTCTTACAACTCAGTAAGCCAGTTGCCTAGCTGGCTGATGGCAAAGTAAGTGCCACCCGTGGTGGACGGGCCCTCCCCCCCCCCCCAATCAGCTGGAATCTAGTTACATGTGTAATGTAGCCAAAGGTTAAAGGGCTATTGAGGTACTTCACAAAGTATCAGCAGTCTTTCATTGCCATTACAAAAAAAAAAAAAAGCATTCGTGTATAGGCCTTATGTATCTCTTTATATGTTAATGAAAATTATTGAATCCATTTAGAGCTTAATGGTTCTTAATGCACAGTTATTATTTATTTAATGATTTAATATCAGAGACACACTCATTGAAAATATGAGCACAACTTATTAAATTCAACAATGAAGGCCCTGGCATGGGCTTAGCAGTAGGGGGAAGGGGCTGTGTATGCTGAAGCACGGCTCTGCTGTATGTAAATGGCATCGCATTAAGAAATAGGTCAAAGTTCAGACAAAGATGCTTATCATGTTCTCTTAGTGTTTTGTTTACATGTAAACAATACAGGTCAACAGGTCAATAACAACAGTCAACGCTGTGTATTACAAACATCTGTGCTTCATATGTGTCCTTCTAACAAATATCAATAAACAACGCCTGTACAAAACCATCTGTTTGTATCTAACAACGATCAATAAACACAATTAAACGCAACAGGTAAAACTAAGATACACATATGAATTATGATATAATTTAGTGAGTCGATGTAGATAATGTAGTGAAGTTTTTATAAGTCTTGGATTGACAGTATTGTCGGTATTGATAAGAAATAAGATAAATGACCCATCACTTTGAAAGTATTAATAAAGATATCAATGCCATCATAAAAGTCTTTTTGAAAATCAGATGCAATTTACATTATGCCATTCTCTAGAGTCTAGACCAACTGAAAATTGTAATACATAAGTCTTATCATATGTTAAGCCTTTCTAACAAAATGCTGACAACAACCCATACAAGTTACTTATTATTTTTTGCAAGAACTAAAAAAGTTTGTAAAGTTAGTTATTGCTATGTGTTACGGATCCTTTTAATGATGATGCTTGTAGAGGGTGTAATAAATCAGACAACACAAATCACGAAGTTAACTCCAGTGAAGTAACATCAAACAATCATTTAATACTTGAACATGAACTGACATAAAGGTAGAATCAGGAGGAGTACAAAAGCAAACTGTAAATATGCATCCATCTACATAAATATGCATCCATCTACATAGATGCCCACAGCTAGACTAACTATAAAACAAAGCATGTGCTCCCAACTGTCGGTTAATATACGTCATTTGTACCAAATGACGTATACACTAAAGCTCCCAATATTTACACTCAAGATGGCGGAATGACGCCATAGATACTGCGGTGGGCGGAGCCTAGCGAATTGCGTCATCAAACTTAGACTATATTATTTCTCCACATTTCTCCCCTCTACCTAAGCATGATGTAATCATGTAAAACCCAATACTAATACCGACAAAAGGAAGCCACATGAAACAAAGTTCAATCATAGAACATATCCCAAATCATCATAACAACAAAATAAATTATACAATGATTCATCAAATCAATATTGCATGGAATTATAAATCAATACATGCAAACAATATAATAAATATCATCAATCATATTTGTATAAACATATTGAATTCAATTAAAATTTCTCATCATTTTAATAATTTTTTTTTTTCGTCACTGATATTCATTATTTTATTAGATATTTTTTTTCTATGTGACTTGTTAATTTTTTTTTCTTTCATGTCACTTGTATATCTTTTCTATTATCTTTTTTTCAGGTGACTTTTTTTTCATGTCACTAGTTATTCTTCTTTTTTTTTTCTCAAGTGACTTCTCTTTTTTTTTTATCATAATCATCAACTATTATTAAATATCATTATGTCATCATATAAACATATAATACATGTAACATAAACATTACGGTACACAAGATTTCTTACTGCCAGGACATAGGTTTGTTGAGAACTTAAGCTCATTTCAAATGCAACGTGATAACGTGTCAGCAATAACGTTCTCTTTACCAGGTATAGCTTGGACGATAAAATTAAAATCCTGCAGTAGGAGTGACCATCTGGCTACTTTATTATTCCCTAGCTTTTTGGAATTTATAAATGCCAGCGGCGCATGGTCAGTCCGAAGAATAAATTGGGCACCTAACAGATACCTTGCCAATTTTGTAATGCACCATGTGATGGCTAATCCCTCCCTCTCTATTGTAGCGTATCTTGTCTCTGGTGAGGTCAATTTACGACTGACATATAGCACTGGGTGTAACACACCATTGTGGCTCTGTAACAGGGCCCCCCCTATGGCAACGGCCGAGGCATCTGTGGCCAGAACGAATTGTTTACCTATGTCAGGTAACTTTAATATGGGCCCCTGAGCGAAGGCGGTTTTAATAATCTCCAGGGCCCGTTGACATTCATCAGACCAGATGATTTTGTTTGGCTCTCCCTTTTTAGTTAGATTAGCCAGAGGTTCCATTATATGAGCGAAATTCGGAATAAACTTCCGATAGAAATTGCATAAGCCCAAAAGACTGCGCACCTGTTTCTTTGATGACGGTTTTTCAATATTTAATATCTTTGACACTGATTCACCTATGGGTTTTATTATATTATTTCCCACTTTGCGTCCTAGGAAAGTTACTTCCGTCAGTCCTATCCCTAACTTTAGTCGGTCTCACGGTTAAATTATGTCTCTTTAAAACTGTAAAAATTTCTCTTAGACTCCTAACATGTTTATCCCAGTCCTCATGAAAAATACAAATGTCATCCAGGTAGCAAACAGTGTCTTGTCTATGGGAAAATAATTTGGCCATCATCCTATTGAAGGTGGCTGGTGCATTTACTAGCCCAAAACTCATGAAATTCCATTGGAACAACCCAAATGGAGTTATAAATGCAGTCAATGGTTTGGCTTCAGGGGTCAGTGGTATTTGCCAATACCCTCTTGCTAAATCCAGTTTAGAAAAATATTTAGCTCTGGCTAGCCTGGTCATTAACTCCTCAGGATTGGGCATGGGATACGAGTCCATAATGGTTATTTTATTTAACTGTCTATAGTCTACACACAGTCTGATGTCACCTGTCTTTTTCTTAACTAACACTATGGGAGCTGCATATGGTGACTCTGATGGTTCTATGACACCCTGTTTCTGTAACCCTTCTAACTCTTTCTTGATATAGTCGCGGTGATGTAATGAGAGGGTGTATGGTCTCAAACGGATAACCTTGTTTTCTGACAGCTTTATGTCATGTTGTATTATATCAGTTTTACCCGGTCTATCAGAAAAAATATCTGTAAAGTCACCCAAAAGTGTCTTAATACTAACCACTTTGTCATGAGTTAGGTTATTTAATGCTATATCCTCCCATGTTTCCTTGTTTCCAACCTCAGGTCCCTCACATGTCTGAATGTCAGCGTCAGGTACATCTTCCTCCCTTAACATGAAACAATTTTGAACCTGTCTCTCAGCGGTCTGAACTAATTCAATTGGTCTATTATAGTATACTTTCAACATGTTTATATGAAAGACCTTTAACCTATTTCTAATATTAATTTCATAATCCACGTCTGTCACCTTTCTAGTAACCTTAAAAGGTCCTTGCCACTTAATGAATAATCTATTGGTCTTGTCCGGTAATAAGACAAGTACATCTTCACCTGGTCTAATATGTCTGAGTTTCCTGTCTCTATTAACCCTCAATAATGTGCTTTTATTTTTTGTTAAAACATTTGATCTAGCCACATCACAAGCCTTTATCAGTCTCTGTCTTGTATCAATCACTAGCTCATAGGCAGTTCTTACGTCAGGGGATAAATCTTTCCTTATCATTAAGTCCTTAAGTAAAGACAGTGGACCCCTTGGATTCGCACCGTACACCATTTCAAAAGGTGAAAATCCTGTTGTTTCCTGTGGAATTTCCCTATATGCAAACAACACACAGGGTAACATGAGATCCCAGTCTCCCGGATTGTCATCAGACACTTTACTGATCATTTTTTTTATACTGCCGTTCAGTCGCTCACAAATTCCATTACTTTGGGGATGGTATGGCGATGTAAAGATTTGTTTGATCCCCAATACAGAGGTAAAATGGTTGGTTAATTCAGATACAAATTGAGTACCTCTGTCAGATAAAATAACATCAGGGAAGCCTGTCCTACAAAAAATAGTCATTAGTGCCTGTGCTATGCCCTCAGCCCTTATGAATTTCAGAGGCACCGCCTCTGGCCATCTGGAACATACATCCACCACCGTTAAGATAAAACGATGGCCTCTATTGGACAGCACTGGCATAGGTCCAATTATATCAATAGCTAATTTTGTGAACGGTCTGTCAACTACATCGGTTGTTTGTAATGGGGCTTCCCCCCTGGTACATTTGGGCCCCTTTGATTGACACAGGTCACACGTCCTAACATATCTCTTTACGTCTCTGGTAACCCCGGGCCAAAAGAATTTTCCCAAGATCCTATACTTGGTTCTAGTAACCCCCAAATGACCCGCTAAAGGTGAATCGTGGGCTGTCCTAAGAACTAATTTCCTATACTTCATTGGGACTATAAGTTGATTCACCGTTTTATTCATGTACTGTGTCTTTTTAACCCAAACACCTTTTTCTAACTGAATGATTTCCCTATCTCTAAATGATTTTTTATCCCGGTTGATTAATTTTGATAATGACACGTCATTATGCTGTTCGGTAAAAAAGTTCTCTCCATCTATGGTGACCCTGTCAGACATCTCACCCACAGGAATGTCACTAGATTTAACATTGTCAGTCATGTGTGGATTAGGAAAGTTGACTACATTCTCTTCCCTTTGTATAATTTTTACTTCCTGAGTATTAATTAAGCAGTTATCTGTACTACTAATTGATGACTGATTATGGAGTTTTTCCTCCTTAGCCTGAGCCCTTGTCACAGCATTACAGTTTCTAGTAGGATCATTAAGTTTTTTCCATTTATCCAATTCCATGGGATCACACTCTATTACGCCCTCAATATTGCCCACTAAAACGTCGTAAGTTGGTTTCTCGATGACTAATGCTTCAACTAGCCCTGTGTAAAATGGACTTCTAAGATTAATAGTGGCTATGGGTAACTCATGTACCGTCCCATCAAATGACGCACATAGACCCATTCTTCCCGTGAATTCACTATCTTTCACCAATGATCTACGGACACACACGCACGTTGCCCCAGTGTCACGTAGCACCTTCACAGGTACATCACCCACGAACCCAGGGTAAAAATGTAGACCATTACCTCCCCCCTGAACTAGCATTGCCTGTTGTACCCTATCTCTTTGTCTCTGTCTGGTCTTGTCCATGGTTCTGGTCTGTTGTCCTTTTCTCCCCTGACTATTTCCCCGGGACCAAGTGCAGTTCCTAGCATAATGCCCCCTCCCGTTACACAGATAACATAAGCTATCACTACCTCCCCTTTTGCAGTCTCGCGATCTATGTCCGGCTCTCCCACATGAGAAACATAATTTGTCCCCGTCATGTCGGTCACTGGATCTATTCCTGTTCCCAGGACTTAAGCTACGGCCACGGTTTGGATATGGTAAAGCTTTAGCAAAGCACAGCACATCCTGGTTATGGTCTGGTTCTAACTTAGATATGGGTTTTTCTGGATGTGCAGACCTATATTTTCTCAATAAATCAGTGACATCTTCTAAAGTTTTTGGCCCTTTTTCTTTCAAGAATGCCACTAAATCTTTATGGCACACATTAATTGCCCTATCTACTAAAATCAGTTCCCTTAAATCATGATAATCTTGTTTCGCCCCAGACAGAGCCACCCATCTATCAAAAAACAAACTAAGGTTGGTGATAAATAAATTGGGGTCTTCCTCTCGTGATGGGCGAATATTATTAAATTTTTCCCTGTAACCATCACATGTGTTACCATAAATCTTCATCAATGATTCTTTCACAACATCATAATTTTTTATTTCATTTTCATTTAGTTTCAAACATACATCCAGGGCTTTGCCTCTTATAAATCCTAAAATTGACGCGGCCCATGTATTCCTCGGCATACCCGCACTAGTAGCTAGCATTTCAAACCTAGACAAGTATGTGTCCATACTGTCAACGCCCTCTGTAAAATAAGGTAATTTAAGTGATGTGGTCACTCTATCACCCGCTCCGTTAACTCCGGGGTTAGCTGACTGTCTATTGTTCTCAGACTCTAAGCGCGCCCTTTCGTTCGCGATTTCTTCCTTTCTCATTTCCCGTTCTGCGGCTCTTTCTTCCCTCTCTCTCTGTTCCTTTTCCTTTCTTTCTTCCCTCTCTCTCTGTTTTTCTTCCCTCTCTCTCTGTTTTTCTTCCATCTCTTTCTTTTCCTTTTCCTTTCTTTCTTCCCTCTCTCTCTGTTCCTTTTCCTTCACCTCACACTCCCTCACAGAAACCCAGGTCCGTAACTCCTGGCCTGTAAGGCCAAGTGCTTTACCAGCTTCAACAATATTTAAAATTGATGACATGGCAGTAACCGAAACCAATTATAACTAACAAATGAAAATGTTTGATACTATATATCACACACAAAAAAAATATTCTATAATGTCATCAACATACAAGTAATAACAAAATAAATACAATAATCTTTTTCAAAAAAAAAAAAACAGCAAATTAAATGTTTTGGCTGCTCAGGGTGGACCCTATTTTAACCTCTACTGTATTAAATACAGAATTCCACCAAGAACAACAAACAAATAATTACACCAGATTTCAATATTCTAGTAATAAAAATATATAAAAAAATATGCCAACTTACATATAAAGAAATACACAAATAGTAAATTCTGTTCCTTGAGTTCGATGGTTGATCCTCGGTGATCCCGGTCCGCGATGTTCGATGTGGGGTTGACTAACACACGGGTTGATCCTTGGTGATCCCTGTCCGCGATGTTCGATGATCCTTGGTTGATCCTTGGTGATCCTATGGTGGGGTCCTCTGACGATGAGGAGGTGATTCCCAGCCACACGGTAACGTCGGCCCCGTCAGTATACAGCAACTCTGGCCACTTTAAGCAGTAAAGTTGGCCACTTCAGCAACAGTAGGGTAGGCCTCTTCAGCAAACGGCAAGGTTGGCCTCTTCAGCAAACAGCAGGGTTGACCTCTTCAGTAGCAGCAAGGTAGGCCTCTTCAGCAGACGGCAAGGTTGGCCACCTCAGCAAACAGTAACGTTGGCCACTTCAGCAAACAATAGGGTTGGCCACTTCAGCAAACAGTAACGTCGGCCACTTCAGCAAACAATAGGGTTGGCCACTTCAGCAAACAGTAACGTTGGCCACTTCAGCAAACAGTAACGTTGGCCACTTCAGCAAACAATAGGGTTGGCCACTTCAGCAAACAGTAACGTTGGCCACTTCAGCAAACAGTAACGTTGGCCACTTCAGCAAACAGTAACGTTGGCCACTTCAGCAAACAATAGGGTTGGCCACTTCAGCAAACAGTAACGTTGGCCACTTCAGCAAACAGTAACGTTGGCCACTTCAGCAAACAGTAACGTTGGCCACTTCAGCAAACAATAGGGTTGGCCACTTCAACAAACAGTTTTCACGGCGCGCACCCAGAGTGGTGGCCGCCACGTAATTCACCGATGAATACTTAACCGGTAATTACAACGAGTCTTAATGTACTCACTCCGCTGCTCCTGAATGCAGCTAAGTCAGTCAGTTCGACGTCGGAGGTGCCAAATATATGTTACGGATCCTTTTAATGATGATGCTTGTAGAGGGTGTAATAAATCAGACAACACAAATCACGAAGTTAACTCCAGTGAAGTAACATCAAACAATCATTTAATACTTGAACATGAACTGACATAAAGGTAGAATCAGGAGGAGTACAAAAGCAAACTGTAAATATGCATCCATCTACATAAATATGCATCCATCTACATAGATGCCCACAGCTAGACTAACTATAAAACAAAGCATGTGCTCCCAACTGTCGGTTAATATACGTCAAATGACGTATACACTAAAGCTCCCAATATTTACACTCAAGATGGCGGAATGACGCCATAGATACTGCGGTGGGCGGAGCCTAGCGAATTGCGTCATCAAACTTAGACCATATTATTTCTCCATATTTAAAGTTAGTTATTGCTATGTTTGTATAAAAACCAGTGCTCTGTAAATTAAAATGTACAATAGCTTTCATGGGCCAAAATATTTTTACTTTTTATTTTAAAATTATATGTTTAACCACTTACTTTCTAGAACAGTTTTGCACAAAATCAAATGGTTTATTGAACAGGACAATAATCTGTGCATTTAAATTTAGTTTTATTAACTCTTTTTTTTCAACATTTTGTGACCAATAGTAAATAGATGTTACAAGTAAAAGATAGACTTTTATAAATATTTATGACAATTGGGAAAATTGATTGAGTAATTAAAAACAATAATATATATATTGTATATTATATTCTCTTATTTTCTTAGATAAAAAAAATAATCATGTTAACTAAAGTGACGTTTCAACTGGTGAGATGCAATAAATTCTGCATTTACTATGCTTATTGCAGTTTACATAAAAAGGCACACACCTGGAAAACATGGAATGCATTAAATGGGAAGGTAATGCAAAATTTAATTGTAATTTAACAAAATTTTGAAACATTTCTGAGTTTACGTAGCTCCTATATGAAAGATTCACTTGATGTATACATTACTTCATGTTTAAAAAAATGAGCATTATTTCCTGATTTTGTTCCATGGATGGATACATTGTTTTCCTTTTGATTACAGGGTAATATTATTTTAATGGGCAACCCAGGTTCAGGCAAGACAACAACTGGAAAAATAGTAGCAGAGGCTCTGGGTAAAAAGTCATTTGATATTGATGATGATCTCCTTACACCAGTTTGGGGTACAAGTGTAGCCAACAAGGTAACTAGCTGCCACAGCAGAACTGCAATAAGCTAAATTTTTTACTGTGGAGTTTTATCACTATGTGTGCTTGCTTGTGTCTGCCACATTCTGTAACAGCTCTTTCAAAATAATAAGGAACTCACTGATGATATTATCAGCTATTTAATCTGCAGCAAAGGTTTCACCATTTATTTTATATAAATACATTTTGTTTTTCTCTGTCTTTTAGTAGAGGAGGCCTTTGTAGTGTTGTGTGCCTTAGGCAAATTTTATATGTCAGAGTTATGAGTAAAAGTGCTGAAGAAGGTGTAGTATGATGGGAATCTCCAGAGTGTGTTGAATGCATATGTTCACATGTTTTGGTTTTAAAACGGTTAAGGTGTTGGTTATAAGTTGCATTTGATAATTTAAGAAGATATATATAGAAGTTATTTTTTATGTTAGGTATTAATTCATAAACATATGTCCAAATATTTTTTTTATCCGGCCTATCTAGCTATCTGTCATTTAGATTACCTTTTTTGGGGATTTTTATTATTACGCCTTTCTTCCAACTTGATGGTATCACTTCTTCATTCCATATTCTGTTAAATGTGTCTAGAAGAAGGTGCATATTACTTTTATCTAATGCTTTGATCATTTCTGTTGTTATATCATCTATCCCTGCCGCTTTGTTATTGGCCATACTATTAACTGTTGTTTCTATTTCATCTAGTTTGAACTCTTCTAAGCTTATATTTAAATTAGCGATTGGTTCTTCTGTTTCAAAATTTATCATTTGGTTTGGAGGTGGTCGATTCAGCACCTCTTTGAAATTTTCTGCCCATCTTGCTTTTTGGTCTTCACTTGATGTTAAGAGGGTACCACTCTTGCTTTTGCTAGGCCCTCCTCTTGCCCTGTTCCTGTTAGTCTCTTCTGGATGTTGTATAAAGTTTTGCAATCTCTTTTCATTGCAGCTATTTCTGCTTCTTTTGTATAGCAATAGACTTTGTATTAAGAAGATGTTGCAAACGTGAAACGGGTATAGATTGGGTGCAGGGAACTTGTTTAGAAGATCTAGACTTTGCAGACAACATAGTTCTTATTAACAATGATCTGAGGAAATGCAGATGACGACAGAAGCACTAGCCGTGACAGCAGGAAAGCTAGGACTGGAGATAAGCCAAGAAAAAACAAAAGTCATGAGCCATGGCCAAAACCAAAATGTAACAATCAAAGTAGAAGGAAAAGCAATTGAAGAAGTACAACAGTTTTTATATCTTGGAAGCTGCTTATACCAACAAGGCGATACAAAGATAGAGATAAGATCCAGAATTGCAAAATCAACAGCAACTTTTAAAAACCTGGAAAATATATGGAAGTCAAAAGTCCTGAGTATGAGAACAAAACTCAGAATCTTCAATTCCAACGTGTTACCCATACTTAACTATGCCTGTGAAAGCTGGAAATCTACCAAAGAAATTAGTAATAAACTGGACTCATTTGAAAACAAATGCCTACGGAAAATTTTAGGAATTCAACGGAACGACTTTAAAACCAACAAAGAAATTAGAGACATGCAGGACAGCCCTATATCTCAATCGTGATCAAAAGAAGAAGATGGCAATTCGTGGGACATGTGATGCAGAGAGACAACAGAAGAATAGTGAAACAATCGCTTAGCTGGGAGCCAACAGGAAGAAGAAAAAGGGGAAGACCTCGCGAAACACTGAAAAGAACTCTAATCAAAGAGGCAAAAAATGCCAATATAGACTGCCTAAAAGCAATAGAAAAGCTAGCTGAAAACAGACAGAACTGGAGAGATACGCGTAGAGCCCTATGTGACGTTTAACGGCACAAGAAGGATTAAGATCTAGCTAGCTAAAGAAGTTTTTTTAAAAATTGCATTGAGATATTTAATTTTATTTAATTAGCTAGGTTGGGTTCTAAGGGATTTCTAAATCTTAAAGTCAGAAATATTAATTAATATTTTGTATTTTATGACCTTTGAAGTGTTGTGCTCTTTAAAGATATGTTTTTAAAATAAAAAGTTGTTTTATCAAAATAACTTCACATCATAGTAAAACAGCGGGGCCACCGACAGGAATTCTGGGGCTCCTGACAAACTCTTTTCCCCCAATTTCGTATAGAAATAAGAAAATAAAAAAAGTATTCATGTTGCCTTTCCCTTGCTGAGGCCCAGTTACTAGAGATGCTGCTTTTATTGGGCAGTTTTCATTTAGACTGTGGAGTCAAAACCAGATGAGGGTTGATAGAACTGTCACTTGTTCATTTGAGAGATTGACCAAAAGCATGATTTTTCATTTATGGTAGTGCTGATGTCTATTATCTTGTTTCACAGAGTAAAATCCTTTTTATTTTTTTTATGTAAAGAATAGTAACAAAAAAATGAATGTTTACAGCTGCATTGTCATATTCTTTATTATATTTTTTTTTATTGATATTTGTCTTAGTTATTAAACTTGTTCCTATTTATTATTATCATTAGTCAGTTAACTTCTAAACAGCTACATATTTTTATTTTTGAATCCTACTTTTTATGTACATTTAATGTACTGATTTTAGAATGACCTGATAAATACTTCACAATTAAATTCAAAAGTTGTCAGAGTTAGGAGAAGAAAGATTTCTGGAAGAAGAAGGCAAAGTTCTGTCTACTCTAGATGTTCACAATGCTATTGTTTCATTGAGTGGCTCCAATCCCTTAGTGTATAAAGCCATGAGAAAAGTTGGAGAACAAGGCATTTTTATTTATTTAGATGCTACAAATGAAACTATTTTGAACAGACAAAAGGTGAGGTTATAAAAAATCTGATATATACTATAAATACCATTTAGAATACTTATTATTAATGTAAAAGAATGTTCAAAAGATAAATATTAGCTAAGAATAATTTTTGTTAAATCTTATAATTTCATTTGAGAAGGCCATGAAAGTTGACAGAATAGTTGGAATGGCTTCTGGTGCCAGTCTAGAGGATGTCATAAATTTTAGACGTAGTTGTTATGAAGATTGGTAATTGTTTTCATTGAAATATATTAGTTATCATTAAATAGCCTAAGCTGGTGTAGGGAGATTGCTTCATTATACTTATTTTAATTTTTAAGGTACGATATCAGAGTTTTAGTTCATCCTAAAGATACCAAAGAAACTGTATCTGAGAAAGTTTTACAAGCGATTGACAGATTTGAACATGATCCGGGACACAGTTCCACTAGACAGACAGATATGAAAGATAAACCTGTGACATTTTTGGAAGCAGTTTTACAAGGTTATGTCATTTAGCTTTTTAAATCAGTAAAAATTTGTATGCTATAATTTTATTTTAACAACTACTCATTTTCATTGTTTTGATTCAAAATAGCTTTTATATGTTCTGGGATTAAGCATTTAGGAAATTAGGGAAATTAAGAGAAGAAAATTAATTAATTTTTTTTAACATTAAAAAAAAAGCTGAAAAATTATAGCTTCTAAATTATAACACTACTACATGAACACATTTTTTTAAAATACTAAATAGGGGGAAAGTGAGTGTGAGAGAAGTCCCTGTAAAGATGAGATGAAATATCTTTCATCCTATAAACCACTAATGTTATGGTTTTTATGGTGCCCTTCTTTCATCCCCACCAGAGCTGGTGGTGTAATTGCCATGGAGGCACCACAGGAGACATAGTGGGAACTTTAACCATGACCTGAAAATCGATTGGCACTAACCTCAAGTCAAAAGTCGAGCGCTTTTCCGCACGACCATCCGTAGAAATGGTCAGGTAACAGAAATGGTCTCCCCCATGATCACAAAAACTGTTAGACCAAAACTATTGGGCATCTATTGGTGTGTAGAACACTTCTATCAAACCTCTTTTTGTCGATTTCCTGCTGAAAGTTTTACGGCAGCATGTATTAAAATTTTCAGCAGTCAAAAAGTAAGTTTTTGAAGAACTCCTTTGTCATTTCTTGAGTTTTATACAGTTTGGCTAGAAACCTGGTAAGTGATTTATTTTGTTAACTATTTATATTTATTCTTTAACTTTTTGTTTTTTCCTTTTCTCTTTAATCATAGATTAAAAAAAAAATAAACACTCCCTATCGAGTATAAATGGGCCAAAAAAAATGGGTAGAAATGGTCATTGTGTCCATTTCTCCCCAACTAATAAATACTTCATTATTTTTAACAAATTGTCATTATTTTAAATATTTAGAACCATTATGTTAAAATATTACTATTAAATACTTTATTATTAAACATAGTGGTATTTTCTCAGTGACTCAGTGCAGTCCTATTGGTGTAATTTTTCTCACAATTTTCTAATGTAGTTTTAACATGTATAATATGACTTAATTGTAACAATTTGACAATAAAAATTGTATCTATATCAAAGTTTCTTCTTTCCTTTATTAGAAAAAGGCTAAAAATATATATACAACAAGAAAAATGAAAAAGATTTAATTCCATTAGATGTCACGAAGAAAGCTGTTGATGCAGTGAAGGCTGGCCAGTCTGTAAGTTCTGTGGCTATGATGGATTTAATGCTTGGATGTTTCAAAACATTGGAAAACCAATACAATTTATCATCTAACTCAGTTTGGTGGAGAGGCATTTCTCAGAACTCCCACTCCAGCTAATATCATTTCTGGTGTTCAAGCTTGTGGATTATGGCCTTTTAATGTAGAGATCCACTTGCCTAGTAAGCTTACAGATAGATAGACACTCTCCATAGTCTGAAACTGCAAGTATTTCAGTTGTACATTATTCAGGTACATAAGCTTTGCCTGATTTTGGCTTACCAGGCAAGAATTTGTCTCACTACAATTATTTGGAGGTTACCCAAAAACTAATCATTAAAGAGTAATAAAAGAAAAAAAGAACAATCTATTATTGCAGCTTTGAGTCCTAAATTTTAAAAGCTGTAGTGAAAATTGAGTAAGAAGCAAACAAAGCTAAGCAACGTAGCAAATAAACTTTCCAAAGATGGCAGTGATTCAGACAAGGACATTGAACTTATTCATCTTAGTAATGAAGAGACTTCAGAAACTGAGGATGCAACACTTACGATGGATGATTTAAAAGGTGTAGAACAAAGATTTGATATGTCTAATATTTGGTGTAGAGCAAGTTACAAAAGGTGATTGTGTTGTATGTGAGTATGGTGTAAAAAAGTCCATTGTGGATTATGTTGTCTAGAGAGAAAAGATGTTGAAATAGAATTGCTAAGAAAGACTGGGAATGTTTCTGGTAAGTTCATAATGCAAAATGTTGAAGATATTGCTTCTCTATCCTTTACTTACATTAAATATATGATGGCCAGAAAATACATTACAGAAAAGGTGCTTTTTTTTTTTTGGAAGGTAATTTATCAGTTCAACTTAAAAACTACAGTAAATAAACTAAATGTTTAAAATATGTTTTGAAATCTTATTTATTAAAAAAAAAAAAAAAAGAAAGAAAAAAAAACAGATATGTAACTGACTTTTTGGATATGACAGCCTATTTCACCCCTTATTCTGTCCCATTTCTCCATGCACATGGGCCACTTCTCATCACAAACATGTCTTGTGGGATTATAATTTCTAAAAAACTAACAATATCTGGAGAAATTACTTTCATTGCTTTTTGCACAAATGGACAAACAATCATGCCTCCAAATTTGACAATCATGGCTGTATATTTCTACAAACTAGACCATTTTTTCGCCAAAGTAAATTTGTCAGCTCATTTTACCCACCTCCTATCTAAGATCAAAGTTACTTATCAATTATGATTCATGAAAAGTTTAAAATTTTGATTTTTCAAAAAGTCTGACTGACTATTTTTACTTCGAAATTTGTAGACCTTTTGAAATTCATTTCTTTTTTTTTTTTTCAAACTAGGTATTGCTCCAGATGGTGGTCTGTTTGTCAGAAATCAAAGAAGACCTAATTTAACAATAGAAGACATAAGTAGGCTAGTCAGTTTAAATTTTAGAGAGAGGGCTGTCAGAATTCTAGAATCATGGATACACCCACTGGATATTTCTCCACAAGAACTAAGAGAATTTGTTGATCATTCCTACAGTGACAGTTTGTTTGATGGGTTAGTGAAAACTATTAACACAAATGCTATATTTATAATTTCATAAAAAAAATTAAATACCATAGTCTTCAATTCATTCAGAATGACTTTTTTTCTCTTGTAACCTGAAATAAATGTTTATTCAGGCCAGAGCTTGCACCTGTAGTTCATCTAAAGGGTCGACAATTTATTCAGGAACTATTCCATGGACCAACAGCTTCATTTAAAGACTGGGCTCTTCAGTTAATGCCAAAGTTCTTTTGTAAAGCTGTAAAGGAATTATCTGAACAAGATGCTAAGTATGCCACAGAAATATTCTTTTCTTACAATGAATTAAAACAGATATCACTTTTCTGAAATAGGTGAAACATTGCAGTTATTAGTGTAATTATATAAACATTTCATTTTGTCATATAGATTTCTTATTCTCACTGCAACTTCTGGAGATACTGGTAGTGCAACGCTGGATGGTTTTAGCAGGCATGCAAGTAAATATTTTTCTTGAACAAATAAAGTCATCTTAATATTCTTTTTTATGGTTCAATTTTGTATTAAAGTTTGTTTTAATATTATAATTTCCATTAAAATATTCATTGTGCCCTTGAAATACACATTTTTTAAAAACTTAACAGCTGATGTCAAGGTAGGAGTCATTGTTCTTTACCCAGTAAATAATATTAGTGAAATACAGAAATGGCAGACAACAACAATTGAAGGAGAAAATGTAAAAGTTATTGGTAAGAATAAAATACTTAGATGTTTGATTTATTGATTTCTTAATAATTCTATATCCTATTAAAGGTTATCAGAGTGTTATTAATTCATAATTAATAATAATTGTTTTCTAATAACTTTTTTTTGTTTTTGAATTTTTAAGTGTTTGAAAAAAATGTCATTTATTTATTCACAAGTGTTATGACTTTATGTTTTCTTTGCCCATTATTTATTTCTCCTAAAACAGGAGTTAATGGTGACTTTGACTACTGCCAAGAGACAGTGAAGAGAATATTCAGAGATGCAAAAGTTATCGAATCTTTGGGACCTTGTAAATTAAGGTATCTATTTTTCTTAAAGAAAATGATTTGTGGTGAAGTTTAATTTTTTTTATGTTAAAAATCTTTTATGTATACAATTTTACAGTGCTGCTAACTCCATCAACTGGGGGAGATTACTTCCACAAACTCTCTATCATGCTTCTGCATATCTAAATTTAGTCAGAGATGGTACAATATCATTGGGTGATCAAGTAGATTACTGTGTACCAACTGGAAACTTTGGGAATATACTGAGTGCATTTTATGTTAAGGTATATAGCCTAAATATTAACAATTATATTTACTAGTTAATACTTATTAGTACATACATGAATGATGATATATATATATATATATATATATACTAGTGGTATACCTGGTCTTGTTCAGGAAGTCGTCGTGACTAATGCTTATATCTGATAAATTTAGAGGAATAGGACTTAATAGGGTAATAAAATTGTTGCTAATTCAACATAGTGAAGTCGACAGTGAACTCAACTCACATGCAAAGGTACAGGGTTCAATCCCTTGTAAAGCCAAAAGTATTTGCCGCTGACTTGGAGAGAAGATGGGCGCAGCCAAGTCTATAACCCCACAGAAAGGACGTTTGAAAGCACATCTGTTGATGTGGCCACATCGGTTAAGGGATAAAAAAATGTGTAGAAACAATTTACACTTTTTACTTTTTTACCTATCAAGGCCAACATCTTGTTGAAGCCGAAAGCATTTTTCTCATCGTTAATACAAAAAATATGCCCATCTAGATCTAAAGATAATTTATTTATTGTTTTTTAATAACTAATGTAAAGACATTTTTAGTCCAGTATATTGCATTCAAAAACTTTCTTGAGCATTTTATTAAAAGCTTATTTTTAAAAAGTTTCTTAAATATTTTTTTTTTATTTTATATTTTTTAGTCATTAAAAAAATTATTTGTTGAAAATTTGTAAAGATCTGTATAAGAGTAAAAATGGCTCCAGCCTTTTGCACAGTTCCTTATTTATTATGACATCATTATAGCCTTATTTTTTTCCACTGTAACATTTCTAAAAAGTAAATAGCTCCAAGAATAATTTTTTTCCCATTGTCAAAAATCAAAAAAATGGTTTATAAAAATACAATTTTGAGACTATGTGTGTATCTGTTGTTACTACCTTAAATCTACAGCATATCACATTTAGTACTATTTAATTGTATATAAATACCAACCTACTCACCAGTCCCACCAGTACATTTAATCACTGCTTCTTAATACTCATCTATCTTGAAACAAATTAATCTATCTCTTTGGTTATAAAAAATATCAATTTACAATAGACTAATATAAAGTTTTTAATGACATTATAATTACAGAAGTACAAAGTTGACGTATATCAATATAACAATTGATAATTGTGTAATAGTAGCTATTAAAACATTTATTCTTTTCTTGATTAAATCATAGTATACAATGAAAAAAATAATCAATGAATAATTGTGTCTAAGTATGAAAATGGGCACCTAATATATACTCATATATAGAAATGGTCTATTTTGATTACCATATATACAAACATCTTCACATTTATTATTATACTAGAGGAAAAGCCTGCTGAAGCTGGCTGAATGAAATCCGACAGAAGGGGTAAAAAAGAAATATACAAAATACTGCAATAGAAAAGAACATGTGGCCTTTATTGCCATGAAAAGAATATGATATGAACAGAAATAACAAAGAAATATATGAAATACTGTAATAGAAAATAACATTTGGCTTTTATTGCCACGAACACAATATGATATGAAAACTACCTGCGAGGGAGAAACACGGTTACATTGCATACACCGCATGATATGAAAACTACTTGCGAGGGAGACACAGGGTTATAACGCATACACCGCACGTTATGAAAACTACCTGAGGGAGACACATGGGTTAGACGATTATGTATTTAAATATATACAGCTTTGTAATACTTTTTATAAAAATTGCATGTTTCCACACTCACAAATTAATTATAAACTTTCCCCAGGAAATGGGATTTCCAATAAGGAAACTGATTTGTGCCTCCAATGAAAATAACATACTCACTGACTTTATACAGTCTGGCATTTATAGGCCATCTGCTTTTACATTAAAGGTAATTATTAGAATAACTATATTCTTTTGTTTACTGCCATTTCAAGCTGAGAATTATTTTTGAAAAACTTTACATACACCAGATAAATGTTTTTTTTTCTTTTTACATTTTTAGAAAACAATATCTCCATCAATTGATATAATACAATCATCTAACTTGGAACGGTTACTTTATCATCTTTCTGAAGAAGATTCACAGATGGTCAGTAATTTCTTTTTTAATCAAAGACAACCTAAAGGTGTCAAGGTTAATAACCAAGTAAGTTTTTTTAAGCTAAACATAAGTATATTTAGGTCTGGTTTCACTAAGTCACAAATATTGTCAGGAAACAGTTTTTATTAGTAAGCTATCCTTGAGTTCGAATTAATTTTTTGTTTATTTAATATGCTTAATATTATTGATGTGGTTAAATTTAATTATATTATTTCCATATTTCATGCTCACCCATTAGAGAACATGGAGTTTTTAACAAATTATATTTAAATAGAATTAAGATCCAACGGTTAATATGATCATTACTTTTACAGATAAAAGACAGATTGTCTGAAATTTTTAAAACTGGTTATGCTACAGAGAGCAATACAAAAGATTCATTGTTAGATATCTTCAAACAAACAGGTGAAACTTTCAGTGTAGTCTCTAATTCTAATTATGTAGAATAATTATGAGGTAGAAATGAAATTAATATTCATTTTTTTTTTTTGGTTATACTTTAAAAAGAAGAGTAAAAATGTTCATACAAGAGAGTCAATAAGAACTGGTTACTATTTTTGTGTATTAGAGAATCTGGCAATTTACAGAAAGTTCTAACTACAGCAGATTTCCACATCTTTATTTAAGGACATATTTTAATAAGGACAAACTTATCCCTTATGGGGAAAAATAGACTTGCATTGTTAATCTTTCAAAACTTTTATTTTGTCATACAATATTTTTGTAAAAAAAAAGACTATATTTTCATAAGAGAATTTGACACACTAAAACTTTTCTAGCTATTTATGTGCAATTTTCAGAATGAATGTTTTATAAATAGGATCTGCATTTAACAACTTATTAATTATTAAAAAAACAAACTACTTTGATTACATTATTGCTGTCATTACCAGATTGTATTATAATGAATTGTATTTTTATCAGAAAATATAATATAGTGACTAGAATATTAATTTCAAATTCACCAGAAAATATAGATTTTTATGAAACTGTTTTCAAACTTTAACTTCCTTATTAGATAAAACTTAAGAAAACTCATTATATTTTTTTAGGCTACCTGATGGATCCTCACACTGCAGTTGCCCAGTATGTAGCTGCCAAAAAGGGTGATCCAGATTTGATAACCATTATTTCTGGAACAGCCCATTATGGGAAATTTATCGATGATATTCTTACCTCTTATAAAGCCTTTGGGATAGTTATTTTTATCTATTAAAATAATTTATTAAGCTTTTTAATAGCTTATATCACAATTTAACTAACTGGATGAGTTAAATCAGTCACAGGTTTTTTTCTTCAAAGAATTCATTCTTTTACTTAGATGACACAGTCGGCTGTAATGTTGAAAATTTAATGAGAAAGGCTTCGCAAGTTACCACTAGACCAACTATGAATAGATTTTTACTATCAATGGTAAAAAAAAATGTTGTACATAGAGATGTAGCTCCCCAAGATTATCACAAGATCAGTCAAGACATTGTAAATTTTGCCAAGATTTTGTAATTTTTAAATAGATATTATTACTATCTAACTTCTTACATTTTTTATTAAGAGCTAAATGAAATAGTATCATTGTTTCCCTTTTTAATCACTAGAAAATTCATATTATAAAGATGAACTATCATCAACAATACTGCACTATTATAATTTAGTGTACCATGTAGGTTTAGACATTAATATCTCTGAAATAAATTATGCACATTTTTCAAACTTGAATTAATTTTTTGAAATGAATTGACTAACAGAACTAATTGAAAAAGGCTTTAGACATGTTAAAAACTAACGAACAACTTCGGTTTACTAGGTTTTGACATGAGTCAAAACATAGTGTATGAAAATTTATCAATCCCTTAGAATGATGTGTCTGCATGAAATGTGAAGCGTTTTCTGCTTTTTCTGACTGAGCTTTTTGTGATAACTTCTCTTATAAGCTCAGTCATTTGACTTCACTTGTATAAACAACATTTGTATGAATGTAATTGTTTACAGTAGTAATTATGTTCTCATGGTTTTCAATTTAAATCTGATTAGAGCACTACCTTTTACTCAGTCTGCAGCAATTATTAAATTATTCCACTTCAAATAACTTGTGGTCAGTATCCTTCAAGAGGAACAAATCATTATAAATTATACAGAAAACAATAAATGTATTGGTTGTCTTTATCTTGGTTTCAATATAATTTCATAATTTGAAAAAAAGAAGTATTTTAATCTTTCTAATTTATTTGGCAGAGTATCATTGGATAGCTTGATTGACTTTCTGAATACATCAATACATGTATCCCCAAGATATTTCTTGCTGCTTGTACAGCCTATATTATAAAATCCTATTAAATGCTAGTAACCTCAGACTAATATGTAATTTAGTGGTGCACAGATATTCTTACTATAATTGTTTAATAATAAATTACATAGTATGTTGGTAGATAGAAACTGTCCAATAGAATAGAAAATTGGTTAGAATTGGTTAGAATAAGTTTTTTTTTACCTGTTTTTGATTTACTGAGTGTAGCTGTAATTTAAATTTATGATTATAGTTTAAGAAAAATTATGATATTACACATGCTGTGATATGATATAACTAATACATCTGATTTGTTCATAAAAAAAAAGGATAAATTTATAAGTTTAATTATAAGCCAATGGTCAAAAGCAAATTAAGTTCAGTATAAATCTGCACTGGCAAATGTAATTGATTACTTTCTAAATAAAGATATATATGTATTATTTATTCCTTAGATGTAATTTATCATCATCTATAAAGTTGGGCAGGTGTTACTTTTCACGTAGTTTGTTAGTTAATTTAAAAAAAAAAATTTCTCTTTCTTAAATGAATGTTTGATTTAAATAAAAAAACAAAACCAACAGATCTAACACTAAGTGCTTCAATTTAAGACATGAAACATTGAAGATACTTTACGGGTTATTGAACAGCAAAAAAAAATATATTCATTTGTAATTACATGATGAAATTACATTTCTATATGACAATAATTGTCACTTTTAGTAAAGTGAAAATAAATACAAAAGATGAAAATGTAATTACAAAACTTTACAGCCACAGTTCACCTTTACCTTTCCAAAATTAAACATTATGTGACTCCATACAGTAGTTGGAAAACAAATACATGTACAACAGAGAGTTTAGAAAAATGAAAACACTGATAGTAATGCAACATTTATTACAAGGAAAGGACATTAACTATTTTGAAATCTATTTATGGCAAAAATAGGATTATATAAAAATAAAATAACCAGTAGGGAGAAGAATTAATGGTGAATTCTGATGTGTCAATGAATTATCTACAAAATATTTCTAATGGTGACCTCTGATGTGTCAATAAATTATCTACAACATATTTCTAATCTTTAAGAAGGACTAAGAAAAAGATTTCACTATCAAGAACATTGTACTTTGTGCAAATGTACATTTAGAGCAGAAACTAATGTCACACACATAAAGTTACATTATTTACACAATGTAATACTTGTTGGTTCTTAGAAACATTCTCCACAAAGCCCACACACTTCATTCATATATTTATTTACAATTGCTATAATTAAACCGATAAACTAGCAAGAGAAAGTAGTTTCAATTCATCCCACATCTTGTGTACAAATCTAAACACTAACACACTATAAGCAACACAGAAAAAAAATGATATTAACTTAAAAAATTAAATAGGTTAAATCAAGTAAAGTCTAAATTTTAAGATGTAGTTTTATTGCACACCATTTATACAACAGCCTATTTGTTCCCCACTATTGCAAATTTTTTAATGCACAGTCATCCTTTAGTATTATTAAACATCAAGTTGTAAGGGGATACAAGAAAATGATATTATAAAACAAAACTCTAGATAGTTCTACAAGCAATAAGCCGAAAAATTAGCTGATATCTACTTGGCGAATCATTTAAATGAAGATTTGTTTTGTATAGTCAGGTTTTCAAAATTTTTAATATATGTTTAGAAAAATGCAACATTTGGGTCAAACTTTAAACTTTTTACCCTATAATGCCTATTACAAGATTCAGATCTTCTATATATGGAACACAAAATGTAAAATTGGAAATACTTTTAATACAGATGAAATTGTCAAAATTAACAAATGTATAGATGGTAATAAAATATTTCAGTGCTGACTAATTGACTTTCTGCATTTGTTACCAGAGAAAGTGAGTATGTAGCAATCTGTACATACCAAATATACATGTAATATGTTTAGCATATTAAGTTGAAACAACAGTTTCAGATTCTATCAGACAATTAAGCTGTGAAATTACGAAAAGAAAAATAATTTACATCATCCACTTTAAACATCGAGGAACAGGAGAGTATCAAAGTATAAGATTTACATCAAAGCTGGACTTTTGATGATAAGAGGACTAACCATTGAACCAACAAACTCAAGGATTGTGCAATCGTCCCAGCTGGCAATCTCATCTCAAGAAAATTGTGTGTGTAAAAAATGGCAAACAAGTAGAAATAAACAAAATATTTGATACAATCAAAAACTTTAAGAATTCACACTAATTGTCCACAACACTCTGTACCAGCTCCTGAAATTATTCCACTTGTTAAGTGATTAACTACAAATGTTTACTGCAAGAAAAGTATATTTTTTTATCTCAAAAAAAAAAATGGCACAGTAAATTAATATAAAAATAATTTGAATTACTCAGCATTCAAAAATTGGTAGAAGAAACAATGTTTCGAACAGTATCAAGAATGTGTTTAGAGAATATATAAATTTTTTATTCTACATAATTTTAATTTAAAAAAAAAAATAATAAAAATAACATTTGAAATAAAAAAGAAAATTGGGCATTATAGGGTTAAAGTTGTTTCTGCTAAAAGTTTGCATTATAGGGTTATAGTTGTTTCCGCCAAAAGTTTGCATTATAGGGTTAAAGTTGTTTCTGCTAAAAGTTTTAACAGGAAAAATTGTCTCTTTGTAATTATGTCTGCATATTTTATTGTACATTGAATTATGGTAGCACATGTATTTCAAAAATCTCATTCTCAAAGCCATTTTTAAGATAATCATCATTAATAAATACATTGTTGTAAGAACTTTGAAATGACCTAATATACATATATATTGGTAAACAACTCATGGAAGAATCACTTTCTTTAGTCTTCACTCTTTTGATAGACTTATTATCACAATAACTCTCTAAAGGTAACAGGATCAAAAGAATCATACTAAGTGTTAACTTCTACCATAAGTGAATTTCCCTGATTTCTCCAATTATTTGGCTAGCTCTCTGCAAGGCCTGAAATAAAGAGGATTTCAATTCATACAGTTAAAGTCTTTATATATTTTACACATTTTTAACATAATGCAAACGCCACATTAAATAATGAGAGCTCTTGACAAAAACCTGATACTCAAACTGATATCCCATTATACACTATATTTGTTATGGCTAAAAGAATACTTTCTAGAAATAAAGGTTCCTCTTACTTATGGATTTGTGAAAATTATACAAAAATTTAAACTAAAGTTTTAATGTATTATTATTATTAGAAGGCATGCTGGCAATGCTTGGGAAGGCAAAGTGCACACGGAATAACAAAGACCTGATCAACTTTTATGGTGCAACTAACTAGATTGGTATTTAACACATGAAAGCATGGAAACACCTGAGAGCAACAAAAATCTAAAGATGAAAAAAAATGTAATATCTGGATTACAGATATTTCAGTTGTTTACCCTGCAAATCTACAATTAGTGATAGATGTTGATCTATCCGTCTAAATTAGTGATAGATGATTAAATGATCTAACTATTTAAGTCGGAGATCATCAATTGATTGATCCATCTAAGATCAAAGAAACCCACTTAAATATATACATTTTTTAGATAAAAAATACCTAACAAAAAAAAGATAATGTATTGGTTTAAAATAAAAACCAACACCTATTGATATTTAGAACTCAAACTCAAATGTTTATTCCTTTGAATATCCAGAATAAATTTAATACTATATAATATTTTTTTTTATTACATCCAACGATTAATACAGTAATTATTTCATGTTTGGGACAGTCATTAATCAGATTAATACTGTAATTATTTCATGTTTGGGACAGTCATTAATCAGATTAATACCGTAATTATTTCATGTTTGGGACAGTCATTAATCAGATTAATACTGTAATTATTTCATGTTTGGGACAGTCATTAATCATCGGATGTAACAAAAAAGATTCACATTTTTTATATACTTTCATTGACCTAGTTTTTAAGAATGAGCTATTTTTAAATTCTGAGCAGGATTCTCTAAACTTTAGAGTCTGCATTGTGCAGCGTGTTACAAAGATAATCATTAGTTAGTTAGCATATTTATATATAAATTTTAATGCTCACTTTAAAAACTTCTGTTCCTCAAAATTATGTAAAAAAAAACAACCACCCTGATACTATAGCTATACATTTGAAAATAATGTGTGTCGTTTAGTTATGACCAACTGAAAACAATTGTCAAAACATAATTAGTGTTGAAACCCTAGGCCTTGCATGTTCTGCATGCCTCGATCCTATCAATCTGTCACATAAATGCTATTGTACATGTAAGTTATGAGGCTTAATTAATGTACAATTACCTGCAACATTTCTGAAGCCTCTTTTCTTCGTGCTGCAATGTGAACTGATTCTTCCAATAATGTTTCTATTTCTTCTTTCTTATACAGCTGACTCACTAGCTCACTCTGATAAGAAAATATTAAATATTAGGACATTCCATCAACTATAAAAAGCACAAACAAGCATTGGCTTAACCAGCTCATTAGTCAAAAAAGCCAAAAATCAACAGCAGAACAATTACTATTTTTTTGAGCCAAATTTCTTTTCAAGTACCTATCAATAACCATGTTCAGCTATTAAATATTAAACATAAACTGTAATAATCATATTTAATGACAAAAAACACCCATTTAGTGTGAACTATGACCTTGCATTTCCTATGAAAGTTTTGTTTGTATGTCATTGTTTTTAATTTCAAGCAGGATTTCAGATTCTCATCAGAAAGATGATTTCTCAATTTACTCGTAAGGTTCATGAAAATGATTGTTGGCATAAATAGGTAGAGCCAAAGAGGGAAAGAATAGCAAATGCTAGTTATTTTCATTGATCATAAGAGTCAGGAATACTCTTCCAGGTGTTGAAAATTATCATGTCTTCCTTCTCCAGATCTTTCAAACCAGACCACGAATGCTATGAACTGAGATCCCATTTGATTTACTCTAATTTTTCCTGATCAGCTGTTCAAATTTTTTGTTTTTAACTCCAGCTATTGCTACTAAAAAGCGCCAATGCTAATAAAAAAGGTAGAGAAATTCTTTTCTGAGTAATTTTTTAACAAAGGCTAAAATCTCTATGATATTTCTGAATTCCTGAAACATCCACAGAAAAGCTTTCCTCATATTTAAATTTAATGTTTTGAAATGGCAATTCAATTACCAAGTTTTTTGCATTGGCAGGCTTGCTTGGAAAATAAATTTATGTTTCTCTCTCGAAATTTTGAGTTATATTAGTTCGACAGGATCTTATTTTTTTTCTATACAAAGTTGACACCTTTTTATTCACTGATTTAAAATGATTTATGCCTGAATAATACTCACAATAATAATAAATTAGCATAAAAACAATTGACTGGTTGAGATTTTTTTCCATCTAAACATACAAATTAAAACACAGACACAGATAACTTTCTGATAGAATTTGATGACATTAATTTCCCTGTGTACAAAAATTGAATGTATTTTAGGTTCTTATTATCTGAGTGACAATTTTCTGCACACCAGACACTAGCAATCCTATGTACAGAGCTGAGGGAAAAGCTGTGACTGGCTCGTTCTTGACAGTGTCAATACATAACTCCACGCCTTCTGTGCTGTCAGCCCAACAGAGACCTGCTTGTCAAAACTGATTTGCGCCAACTGGTTGAGTAGCAATCAGGTTGCTAAAGAGCTGCATGCTGCGTGCGCACTGTGATTTGCTAAAAACTGAGCTAAATCAAGAGATATAAGCCCATGGAATGTCCCAAGGAAATGTTTAAAACCCTAGACCTACCTGTAGGTGATCTTTGACATGATTCACCAAAAAATGCATAATGGCCTTGGGTGTGGTGTCTTGAATGTTTTTTCTCACTATCATGAAATAGGATTTGATCAGGCGTTCTGTAATAATAAAAAACATTATTAATAATCATACTACCAATATAATCATACTACCAATATAATCATACTACCAGAGTTTTAAATAGCCATATGTTAAGGAAAATTATGTCCTGAATTGAGATGGACTCTTGATAATTCTGCTGAATGTCACGGGGAGGCAGGCAGAAACCCTATACGAGCACAGTCCATGCCATTAAAACACTTTAAATACTACTCTATATCAGCAGATATTAATATGGTCATTTGGCAAAGACTGAATTGTTCTTTCCACTGATTTAATCAACAATTATTGGCCAGTATTTTCTCTGCCATATCATTAAAAACTGTTTTTTTCATTTATCACCCATTTATTGATGTTCAATAAAAGAAAAAAGTGACACTTAATAACGAACTTAAAAAGTCAGGTCTGACATATTCTGTCTTATCAAAGTAAATTATTCCTCTCTTTTTGTTAACTAGCCAAGAGCCTACTGTGATTTCTACTGTCATAATACAGTAACAAAGATAGTCAAACCTTGAATTACAAGTATGATCCCTCCAGAAAAATGATTGTAATGTAAAGCACTTGTATAAAAAAGCAGATTTTCTCAGAAATGGTGGAAACTTGAATAATACATCCAAATTACTAAAAATATTTATGCGTAAAATGATAATTAACACAATTTACAGTTTTTATTTTAGCAGATGGGCTAAAATGCAATAAAAAGAAAGTATATGCATGACAAATGTCGACTACGCATGTAAAGTATAACTGGAAAATGATGACTACACATGTAAAGTATACTGATAGATGCCAAAATTACATGTAAAGCACACTGACTAAGAACTAAATTGTGAAAGAATAACCATCAGCTCCATTGTGATCACATAAAGTTAGGAAGAGAGAGTAAATGTACACTAATACTACACAGTCTAGCTCGTATATGAAAAATAAAATTTATAAAACTGTTTTTTTGCTCATCTTGAAAGACAATGCTTGTATACATGTATCAAGTTAAAATTAATTATTAAAAAAAAATGTCATGTCTTGATTCATAAACCTAGGTTTGACTTTTTAAAATCTGTCACAAGATGAAGATAAAAAAAAGTTACCTATGACTTCACAGTCTCTTTGTTCCCTTGAAGAAAGTTTCATTACTGGCTGTTCTGGCTAAATTGAAAAAAAAAAGGAGAATATAAAAATATTGTCACCATGACATCATGAACTAATAGTGAATAAATAACAACCAACATACCACTTCTGGCAGCAAGTTGATTCCTTTCTTAGATCTGGATGGGGAAGGACTAGCACTATTGGCACCACTGCCAGGCAAGGAAGAAGATGGCTCAGATGACCTATCACTCAGTGACTGATCCAGTTTATTGGACCTAATCAAATTTGAAATTTTCCAGGAGCTTCCGTTCATATTATCTACAGGAGGTGGGGTTGACTGTTTTAACAAAAAATAGATCAAATATTTAATACTAAGAAAATACAATGAAGTAATGGAGAAGAGTCTTACACTAGTGTACTAAACTTTTCATTTCTCACAATTCATTGCAGTAATAATTTAATGGCAAAATATTTTTTTAATAGAATGAATGAATATTTTCTAAATTAAAATAATAATATTTTGAATATAGGCTAACAATAAACAACATTAGTGAAAAAAAAAAAAAAACAACAAAAATTAACAACAAATGTTAATGGACAAAAATAATTACTTTATGTAAGGCATGCAGCCAAATACTGTACATGATTCTAGTATGTTAAAATATTACATAATATTTTTCTAATTTGTTCTAATATTGATAACATCAACAAATTTTTGTATGAGCGAGATGTATTACAATACATGTATATCAAACAATTTTCTTTTAATACAATTATCAAAAGCCAATGCACAAATCTACTAGGTCACTTTATACACAGAAATTTGAAACCTACATTTATATGAACTATGTCACTAAAATAAAAACTGAAAGGAAAAAAAAACTTTTCAAAGAAAAAACTAATAGCTGATGATTCTCTACTAGAGCAATATTTGTGTACATTTTGTTATCAAAAGAAGAACTCCATAAATAAACAAAGAAAAAATAAAATTTAAAGTTTTACAATAAAAAGTTTCATGATGTCATCATTATTCATCTAGAGGAGAATCATCAAAGTTAAAACTAAATCAAAATAAACTGATGTATCAGCACAGTTGATATCACAGATTTTGTCAAAGCTCAATTTATTTCAAAGTGTTGTGTTAAATCTGGATATGTGTCTGTGTTGACAATCTCTAGCAGTCCAGAAGATCAACTTTTGTCTACCTTGTCATGTCTTCTGTCCCTTGAGGCTCCATCACCTGTCAAGCTCCTTACATTTGTAATGGAGGAAGATGCCTTTTGGTTTTGGTATATTTTATTATAAATAATGAACACAATAAATATAATGGTCAGTATTTAAAGTAAGTAAGTAATGGAACCAGAATTACATTTCTGAATTGATACAACATTTATGAGTTTTCTTGAATACAAAATTTTCTTTTTGTGTACCCATAATCTAGATGTGCAAGCTTCTATATTAATGAACACAACAACAAACCGTTAGCATATACAACAAAAGTTATTTAGTAAGTGACCTATAAAAACTTTCAAGGTCTAACAAAAAACTGTGTGGGCCAAAGATACATACCCTGTCTTTATCTTCCTGAATTTTATCCAAGACATTTTTCTGACTGTAGGTCTTATGAGTATCATTATCCAAGCTGCATCCCATCATAGCTCTATGAACAAGGTGGGCTTCAGAAAAATCTGGATGCTTTGTATTGATATAAGCCAGTTCAATCTGAACCAGGTTTTCCACCTTGCATGAGAAAAAATTTATCTCAGGTAAACACTATCAATGAAATAAATATTACACACATAATGTGTAAACATAAATCAAACACTGTTACCATGGCATTTGTAGGAGGTAATCTTTGACGTAGACAGTTGGTCACAACATCAACAATACGTTCATGAAGTTTTGGAAATCTCAACATTTCTTGCTGCAGATTTAAAGTATTATAAATAAGTTACAGGACAAGTTACAAAACAACTCCTTTTTGACTTCCTAATTTGCTAAAATGACAACATAAAAATCCAATAATAATATTTTAAAAAAGAATAACCATTATAAGTAATTCTGTATTTCAATAGTGACTAAACTCTGTCAAAGTTTTTTTTTAAACTAGGCTGCCCCAAAGTTCCTTCAAAGATATAATTAATTCACTATTATTGTAATTTGTTGATAAAATGTGCATTATCTGTATGAAAAAAATAAAGGTGACGACAAACATATGCTCTAATAGTCAAGAGCAGAGAGATCTATCTCTAATGTTCTCCGAACTGTAACTATGTTGACTACTGGTTTTCATAAAATAAAGTGTATTTGATCTTGCAATATTTCTGAACAGTTGGCTAATTATCAATTTTCAGCAAGTCACAACAATAAGACTGTCATTCACTGAACTTTACTGTCACTATACAAGTCATTAGTCAACAGAGAAAAATGCACCCATATACAACATGACTAACTGATTCGTTTGACTGTATGAAGTCATGTACATACATGTGTACCACAGTGTTGAATCATTCTCTGCATTTCTTCATGGACAAGTTCTACACATCTCAAGCTGGGCTCTTCCAATCTACGGATTTGTCTTTTCACAAGTAATTCAAAAGATATCTCAGGAACAAATAAAGCTGGCCTCGGTCCCTACATAATTATATATATATATCATGAGTATATATGTAAATATATTAATCAAGGCAATATGCAAAACACATGAACACAATTTTAAACTAACTGTATATTTATTTTAATGAATTAGCATAAAGTGAAATTTGAAAGAAAGTTAAGAGCTAAAATGAATAGAATATATCGAGAGGAGTATGAACTGATTACAGTAGCATTTCTTATAGCTGTGAGGATATCTCTGGTATTTAGTCCACCAAGAGGGTCGACAGATTCTAAAGTTCTTCCAAATGTTTCATGAAAAATATAGCAAATACGAGCACCACCACAACTGTAAAATATAGAAATGAATGCAACTGATACATGTGCTGTATACAATTATTGAGTCAGTTCTAGGCTACAATATATTTTTTACAACACAATACTATTTTTCATACAAGAACATATTTTCTTACAGTTCTGATGTTTCAATATTTCTTGATGTTCCTTCTATAGTGCTACAATAAGCTGAGGCAAACCTTGTGATAATCTGAAGCAGCAGTTGACTCTGAAATATAGTTGTGTGAAAGGTAGATTATTTTAAAACAAATAAAAAATGCTGTATTACTAAAGACACTATAGAATTTGTATAAGTTCCAGTGGAGTTTGACTAATTTATCAGAGAATAATCTGTGGTAAATATCTAAGAAGAAAAATATGGACATGGGGTAGAGGGAGGGTAAACATTTTTTTATCAAAAAGGATAAACTCATAAAAAGACACACTGTGAATGCATTCTTGAGATTTTTTCCGTCTGTAAAATATTGTTAACTATCAATAAATTACTGATCAATAAAACAGTCAATATACAAATAGGAAGAAATCATCACAAGTCCAACAGTGAAAGAAATTAGTTAAAAGGTCATGTGATTGAAAGCTCAGTTTGTATGGGTCAGATCACAAGTTTGAGGCTTTGGCTTTCACTAACCTACATAATCAATTTATGGTGGGAAAAAACAACTATCCCTTAGGTGGTTAAGTTCAAGACTTATCTTTTAATTCAAAAAAATATCTCAATGAAGGATATGACTATCTCTAAAAGCCTAGTTAAAGGTATATGAGAATTCTAATGCAGAAATTTAAAAAGCTATGAAAATATTAGTAAAAAAAAATAATTTTCTGTAATTTTTTAAATTGACAGCTGCATGTAAAAGACACATAATCTTTGTTAATAATATATCCACCAAACAAACAAACTAATTTGTCTGGTTTTCTATCCATAACCCAAATTGAGTAAAAAAAATATTCTTATACAGCCACTGTGGTACTAAAGCTATGATGTACTTAAATTGTGCAGCAAACATATGCAACTGCTTACCTTGTCACTGATTGGTTCACCAAAAGAGTTGAGAAGTGACTGAAACTGTGCTATCAAAACATTCACTCTCGTTTTTAATTCTGGTAAACAATCTCTAATGTGATGCATAAGAAGCTGCAATAAAGCAATTTGAAAAGATGAGCTTCATTAATTCTATTCTTAACATACGCAGGTAAATTCTATTTCTGAATCAGGAAAAAAATATACTGACCCTGTTCAATGTTTTGGCAAGATAAGGAGTTCCATTACGACTGGCTATGGATGGATACTTTTTCTGCAAGAATGTTGCCTCATCTTTCAATGATTCAGCCAGGTCCTAGGAAAAATAAAATAAATTTACATGGAAAGATTCAATCAATTGATGGAGCGCTGGACTGTTGATCTCGGGTTTGATCCTCTGTGGTAGTTTTTACAGGTCCTGGCGATATTTGTTGAAAGTCTCCACCACCTTCCCCAAGCTTTAAATGAGTACATGACATTAGTTGAGGAATTAAAGGAGGCTGGGAGTTGTGCTAGCCACACAACTCCTTTATATGCCATTCATACAAATACAGATGTATTATATAATTCATATGCCCCAATGGCCCTTAAGGACTAAAGTAACTTTACTTTTTATATAATTAAAACAAACAATTAGGCAAAGATATATAACAAATAATCTGACCTTTTTGTTGTTGATATCAGCCTGACTTCTGTTCACAACACCAATAATACCAAGTTTAACAGGAATAACTCGACCACACAAAACATCCATTGCATCTGTTCCGGCATCCATCAAATCTAATTTTGTTATAACTGCTAAAGTTCTTCTTCCTGAAAAAAAAAGATCAGTTTTTGCATTTCTTAAGGCTCCAAAACGTTTTTTTATGAAGCGATAAAATAATTATGGGGATGGTTGTTGGTCCAGCGGCGTAGAGTACTTAACTGTCAAGCAGTTTTGAGAGCTTAACTATTGGCTTGAGAGCAGAATTTGATTCTCTGTGAAAACCGAGGGATTTTACAGGTCCTAGAGAAAGTTATTAGACAGTCCCCCCATGTTCAACCAGATTTAAATTGGCACTGGTTACAAAAAAAAAAAACAGATGAATTCAACACTTCATTTACCAGTTCATTTTTTATGCTGTGAAATTTTTTACTAACAACACTTAAATGTGTTAATTTGACCCAAATGTTGTTTCATCCTAGTTAAAAAATCTAAAGAAAAAAACACCTATTTTATTAACAGAATTAGCATTGATCAGAAAAAAATCAAAAAAGAATGTGGATTAAGGAACTTCCAAGTTAATTAGAAATCATAGTAGCTTAGTGGACCATGGACTGCCACTTGAAAAAATGATCTAAATAAGTGATATAATAGTAGTAAAGGATAATGCTTAATGCAACTGTCAAACCATTCAAAAAAAAGATAAATTATCTATTTAAATCTGGTGTCTTTATTTCTATAAACTCATAGAATTTTGAAGATTTCACTATTTGAATCTAATCACATTCTAGTGCCTTTGTTCCCATCAACTGATAGAATTTAGAAGATTTTACTACATAAAGCTACTCACCATCTGGATCAAAGTCTCTAGCTAATTTTAAAGCTTCTGATGTGGCGAAATCTGTGTTGGCAGCAGTTACAGCAAGGATAACTGAATTTGGGTTGGAAATATAATGGATAGCTAGATCACGAATTTGAGTTTCAATATCAGGTGGCTGATCTCCAACAGGAACTTTTGTCAGCCCTGGTAAGTCAACAAGAGTCAAGTTGACCACTTTTGGGGAGTAGATTTTTAGTACGATTGGTTCTGGGGAGATGCCCTAGGAAGAAAAATAGATAAATGAAAGATTTGCAACTTAAGAGCTATTTTTTATTTCTTTTGTTCACTCATTATTGTTAAATTGACTTGTGTGCGGCTTTATGGTATTAATACTAAATAAAAAAGATGTATTGACATCGATACTATAAAATGGCATTATAAGTCAGTATTGAATATGGCAGAGTTCTCTAAAATTGTTACAGCTGCATTAAGCATATGTGTATTATTTATTAATTCAGACCAGTTTATTCAAGAGATTAAGTTTAATTGATGCTTTTTCCTTTTTTAAAATAATAAAATCGACAGGTGGCATATGTCAACTAATTGTATCACACAGAGTCAGAAAATAGAATTAAGAAATGACAATGCTTTTGTTTTAAGATTATCTAGCTGTTAGGATTTCATGTGAACGTGACCATTCCTGCGTTCCGGTTTTCTTTCTTAGTTGTTCTAATCTGTTCTGATTGATTTCTGTTAATAGAAGTTAATTATTTACGGACATTTTCTTCATGATTTTTTTCACAACTCTGAAATTACAGGATTCAGGTCAAAATGTGATAGAATGTGTTGCGTTCAAAAAATTAATCGCATAGTTTTTTTTTGCACATAAATCTTGTGTAAATTGTGATTCATCAGCAGCCCTATTTTAAACTATTTCTAAATGTTTAATTAGTTATAAGCTAACAGTAAAATTACCTTATTATGAATGCCAGAATAGCAAAATATTCCGTATTGTGAAAAAATTGGCCCCTTCGTCTACATTATAGTTAAAATATTTAACTAAATGATTTTACAACTTTCAGCATAACAAAAAAAAAAATGTGCTATCTTGTCTCTCTTTTTTACCAAAATTTACCCTGTGTTAAAGATGGCTTTGATTTCAGCATGCAAAAAACAGATGAGGGAGGGGGGGGGGGGGGTGCTAAAAAAAATCACACTAATAGTTAGCTAGGAGTCTGTAATTTCCAATCAACTCATGAGTGCCATTGTTAAGAAGTCTTTGTGATGGAAAAAAATTCACTGAACCAGAGAGGTCAAATTAAATTCACCAGGGAAAGACAACTAAAATAAGAATGCTCAGCCCCCACCCCCTTCCCCCCCAATAAATTACAGATCCAGACAATTTTGTTATAGTGACATTTCCAGGTTGGATCCAGATGAAACTAACAAAACTCTCAGAATATTTTATAAACATTAGTTACCTTATTAGTGCCTGACATTCTATCTGTTTCATTTTCTATTTCCTTACAGATTTCACTGAAGTCTGTGTAAATTTTGTTTTTTGTGTGTAAAAATTTTGCCCATTCCTGTGCTGCGACATTTTCTGGAAATGCATTTTCAGAATTATATTAGTCAGAATTAGTTTAACATTAATGTGTTTAAAAAAAAAAACAACATAAATGAACTAATACAATTTTTTAGAGGTCTCCTTATACAAAGTCATTAATTTTATTCTTACGAATATCCTCTTGGCGATTTCTAGATGAATTATCTTTTGATATATGTAGAAGCTGTAGCACAAGAGGTCTTCGAGTGACAATACCTGTACCTCTAGGCAGAAAGTCATGGCCGACAAGTGTTTCTAGAACAGAGCTTTTTCCTGAGCTCTAAAGATGATGGCAATTAAGAAAGGAAAGTCTACAATTTAATAATCAATTCTGACATTAAAAATTGTGACAATTAAGACTAACCCATGTACACAATTATCACATTCCCATGTTTACTCAAGTTAATTTCTAAAACGCATTCTTATTTCTACATCAATAAATCTTTTATCCCCTTTTATCCTATTTTTTCGATTAAACAAAATAAGTGGACAATTTATGAAATTAAAACTGAAGTTATTAATTTAAACTAACAAGTTTATTGTCTAGTTGTTTTCTTATAAGTCGGTGCACATGTTCACAAAATATTTAGAATACTCAATATTATACTGGTACTGGTAAAAAAAAATTATGTGGCTTTGGTCTTTTACCAATCTACTAATTTCTACCCAGTGACACCAGTAGTGTTGTTTTTTTTTTTTTTTTGTTATTAGTAAATATTTTAAAAATAGGTCTAAATATTTAAGTATTAGTGAAGAAACATAATATAAGGGGCCGTCCATAAAGTACGTCACGCTATTTTTGACGATTTTTGACCCCCCCTCCCCCCTGTCACAAAGTGTCACAAATCTCGGGACCCCCCCCCTAAAGTACGTCACACTTTCGGAATTTTTTTTTAATTAGGAACTAATTTAAAATTTAATCGAAAACTTAAATCGCACTTCACTATTAAACTGCCTTAAAATATAAATATTAAAAGAACTATCATATTATTAAATGAGTTTAATAGTAGAATAACTAATTGTCAATGGTTGTATCAGTTATTCTTTGAAACAGTAACTCAATCAATTGAATTTGAAAAAAAAAATTGCAAAAATTAGATTGACAATTATATAATAAACATCATTTATCTGCTACCTATTCATTTACAATGGGTGAGGTGAACTTTGAGATAATCTTCCGATTATGCATTCTATTGACACAGGATAAGAAGTAGATTAGCGAAACTTGACCTCAACCAGTAATTAAATAATAAAAATGGAAACAAAACAATGTGACTAAAAAAGGACTAGATTGACAAATTATGTGAGCAGCTGTGGTGCTATATTGAATATGTTTATAGTGGGCCTGTGAATTATGTTTAATTAAAAAAATATTCACTAGACATCATCCATCTATGGTGAAGTGTTCATCCATAGTTAAGACTGACATAAATCTTTCCGCATCATCGTTTCCTGGAAGGATAGTTGCAGACAGATCAACTTCATCCTCATCTAGCCACTCAACATCCTCTGAATGTGCATTTTCCATTCTGCCAATAATTGCCATGAGTTCTCTGTGCCTTCTAGCAGCGATTCTCAAAGGACGAATGCGTTTTATCTGAGTTGATTCTGGAAAATTTGGGGTTGGCACATTCTCCTAGGGGACGGGTGGTCGAGTGGTGTAGGGTGCTCGACTGTCGACCAGAGGGTCCAGGGTTGGAATCTCAGTGAGAACCTTAGGACTTTTTCAGGTCTTGGTGAAAGTTCCCAAGTCCACCCAGCTTTAAATGGGTACCTGACTTTATGTTGGGGGAGTAAAGGCGGCTGGGAATTGTGCAAACCACACAATCCCTTCATATGCCTAGGTTATATAAACAGATGAATTCTACACTTCATCTGCCCCGATGGCCCTTTAGGGCTAAGGAAACTTTACTTTTTTACATTCTCCTGCGCCGAGCTCTGTGTAATCCTGTATGTTTCTTCAACATTGTTTGTGAGGCAAAGTATAAGTGACACACTTTGCAAATTCGATTATGTATGCTGGTCTGCAAAGATGGACAATAAAGATCATATGGTCGCACTTTAAAAACTCCTGTTGGTCTTGGCATAATGTCATCAAATTTGAGAGTTTGTGCCACAAACAAACAATGAAGGAAATGTATGTGCATCTGCATCTGCTCTTTCTGAAACTCTGTCCATCAGTTATTTGGTTGATTGGGATTGGATTTGGAGGAGGAAATAATCTCGAAGGTAAAACGTTGAAAAATGAGCTCCGTACTTTGTCGCAACATTTTATGTCCTGACATTTCACAATTTGAGTGAAGTATTGGCTGGTGAGAACATGATGGTCAAACCATTCTTATCCTTCGACATCAGTCCTGCTGCATCCAATTCAGATTTCTCAGGGTTGATATATTCTGCAACTGTTGGAAATTGGTCAACAATCACATGCGACCAGATTTCAGCTAAAGTTTCACCTGTAAACTTGAAGTTTGTTCTTACCAAATCCTCATTTATTGTTCTGCCCTGCGAATCAAAGTGAATTCCATAATGTTCATTTGGCAATATGACACCAGACAGTTCGCTGCTAAATGGAGCCATTCGATGTTCCACGCGATTATAAGCACTTCTTCCTGGTGCACTGGTTGCAAGGAATAAGGCATCAATATTATTTTAACGAAATGATGGATTGCAACTTCAATTACGGTAATTTTTTGTATTATAATACAAATTCCAAATTTCTTTATCAGTGATATAATTAAGAAGCAGACAACAAAGAAATAATAACACTTCCGTAAGGCTACTGATAAAACAAGGCTTTGCAACAGTTTATTAACGGTCCTAACTAGCATGAGGAATTGTGAACAACACATTGAAAAGATATGCATTTCATGCTATTTTGACATAAAACTAATTCAAGTGTTTCACAATTTTTTTTGAAAATTATTTTTAAAACTATTTAGTTTTACTAAAAAAATTAAATTAGAAATAAAATAAAAAGTATTAAAAAAATGTGACGTCACACTTGGCCTGACACCCCCTCCCCCCTGTCACAAACTGTCACACTTTCTTATACCCCCCTCCCCCCTTGGAGCGTGACGTACTTTATGGACAGCCCCTAACTGATATTTGCCCTAATTAGTTTCTTTTAGAAATATCTGTATTGCCCCTTGCCCAATATTTTTAACTAATCGAGCAGTCCAGTGTTTTGATAATAAATCAAAATTAATACATATAGTTACTAACTAATAGGAAAAAAATCACATAGTCAAATAATGACATGATTTTCTCCTTATTAACTTATACCCAGTATATATTTTTTTAAAATCCTGTAGTGTGATTAGTAACTAGTTTAAAAGATAGTTTTCAGATCAAACACAGCCGTAGAAATGGTAACTAAAATTAAAAAAACCTAGAGACTTTCGAAAACCCTAAAGAAAGAAAACAGATAAAACTAAACTCCTGGACCCTTACTCAGCTGTCCATAGATTAGACGTAGTATTTGGTCATGAACGTATTTAGATACCCCCCCCCCCCCATTCGCCAAATCCGAATCCGACGGATTTATATTTGCCAAATCCGAAGGATGCGGATTTTCATCAGCTCCGTCACATCCCTAGTTTTCTTTGCCTTTACTTGCTTTACTGTTCGTCTGTTTACATGTAGTCGTTGTGTATTGACACTGAGTTCACTGACACTATAGTTGAAAAATTGCTTCCATCGGCAAGGTTAGTGATAAATATTTTTCTACCAACCTGATTTCCTATGACAACAATCTGGGGTAACTGAATAGTTTCAGACCCTACAGTGTTAAATACATCTTGAAGTTTATTTATAACAGGAATGAGAGCTTCCATTTCGTCTTTGAAACTGACGAAATGAGATGTTGGACAATAAGGTAATGAACAGATAACTTCAGTACCCTGTTATAACTTCCGGAAAGGGAAATTAGTAAGGTCACTTTCAGTTTTACAAAAAAGCAGAACAATGCAACTATTATAAAAACACGAGTTTATTTTCTTAATTATCATCATAAAAAAGAGAAGCTTTTAAACTAAATTGGTATATATAATGCTTTAGTTTGATCCAGGAGCTGATTATTTGACAAAGTAAGACATATTTAATTCTAAAAGCCTATGGCTTTAAATAAATGATGGTTTTTCTGAACTTCGCCATTCGAACTATCAACAATGACATTTCACAAACGCAGTGGCTCCGGCACCAGCCAAAACCATTATATTAGGGTATAAGGAAAATGGCATATATAAATTATTTTTTTTCAGGATTTGGGTTAGGGTGTGGAGCAATATATCTATGGTTGGTACCCGGAGTTAAAAAAAAAATACGGGTTCGGTCGGACCCAACCGTAGCCACCGCGTTTCACAAATGTCAAATGACAATATATACTTTTCATGAATCATCGTCATGTACACAATAAAAATAAAATTACTAAATGAATACTTGTCAAAAATAAATATCAACCATTAATTATATTTAAAGTGTTGTAGCATTTACACAGCTATCTCATTTTTTGAGTTTCTTTTCATAACTTCTACTTATTATGATGTGTTGTCCACTTATGCCATTGCCAGGCATGGGCTACATGGGTCATGGCATACATAATTTGTGCCCTTAATGCATAACTTAGCACAACTGTACTTGATGATTCTGATGATATGTTCTTATGTCATATTTATTAGTTAAACATGTTGCTTCTATGATCCAACCTAAATAGTCTAATTCTGCTAAATATGTAATCAGATGTACAGGCGGCCCTTAACTTTAGCACCTTCTACTTTCACACATTCTGCTTTCGCACAATTTACTATTTCGAACATTTTAAAAAAAGGATTTTTTTAAATGTGTTTTTAGAATCGTCCATAAAAGTGCTAGTGAAGCACTTTTAGTAATTTCCGACTGTTTCTGTATACCCGGTCTTTCTTGTTGTTCCCAAGCAATCGTTTTTGTAATCAGCATTTTGAAAGTGATTTAGTTGGATATGTACTGTTTATGTTATTAATATTTTTGTAAATACGATCTACGTTTGTAAGTGTTGGTTGTTTTAGTGAAAACTGTAAGGTAGAAAAAAAACTTGACTATTATATTATATTAAACTCGCTAATTTTCTATCTTAATATTTCTTTAAAATTTATTCATCAAAATTCTAAACATGAGTGAGAAACGGAAAAACTACATGTACAGTGTTGAAGAAAACAAAAAGAAATTAAACTTCAAACCATTGAAACAAAGATGGAAGTAATTAGATGTTCTGAAAGTGGTGAATCTTTTGCTTCTATTGGCCATTCGTGCGATATAAACAGGTCTAAGATATGTTAAATTTCGAAAAACAATAATAAAATTAAGGCATACGTTCAAAATTGTGGAAATATATCTTCAAAGATTGTTTCCAAAAGACATGGTAATGGAAAGATCATTGTCTTTGTGGATTGCTGATCAGCATTAAAAAGATGTCCCTCTGAGTTTTTCGATTATTCAAGCTAAGGCTCTTAGTTTGCATGAAGATTGCAAGAAGAAACTAAAAGAAGAATCAAACATAGTGTTTCAAGCAAGTAATGGATGGTTCGAGATTTAAAATGAGGTATTCTCTGTATAATATAAAATTCACTGGAGAATCTGCTGATGCAGATAAAGATGCTGCAAAAGAATTTATTTCTTTACTGTCCAAATTAATTTTAGATGGAGAATGTTCTCTGATTCAAATATTCAATGTAAATGAAACCGGATAACAATCAAGTTTTCAATGTGACCATCCATAGAAAAAGTTTGCACACCCCTGCATACAGCATACATGTCACATCTCAAAATATCGTTTAAAACATGCAGAAAATACATATTAAAAGTACTACCTTCAAACGTTTTCATAAAACACTTTTATTCTCAGTATGTTAGGGAAAAAAGTCTTAAAATGTTTGGTTACCACATACATGCACCTATTATACAATTTATTTCACACTTAGCTTATCGGAAGAGTCATAAATTCTGTCAATGATCTATGACTTATTCAAATTACCTTGACAGTAAAAGAAAAACACCATGATGTAATGAAGAGAATATAGGGAAATTTTAACTCTATCAATGGTATCATTAAGACGGGCCATCGGGGCAGATGAAGTGTAGGTTTCATCTGTTTCTATAACCTCGGCATGTAAAGGGATTGTGTTGTTAGCGCAACTTAAGTCAGGTACCCATTTAAAGCTTGCTGGACTTGTGGGACGACTTTGCAACAAATAACACCTTGAAAAATTCCATGGTTCTCAACGAGGATTGAACCCATGGCTCTCAGGTCTACAGTCAAGTATCTACACCACTCTGCCATCCGTCCCACAATTAAGAATTGTGGTTTAACATTAAAAATTTTAAATGTGCTCCAGCAGTCCTCTACACAAAACAGAAAAAATCTGAAAATCCTGTGATGAATTTGATGTGAATAGCATCTTTCTAATTATAATATTATTTTTTAAGCAAAAGAAGCATGGATTAAACTGACGTGAAAAGTAATAACATACATGCTAATTCTAAATGCAGCTGTATTTTAAGAACTCAGCTATATTGAAAACCGACTTATCATGCCATTTCATAGAATAGACCCGACCTTTAAAAGTTTTTTTTACTCAAGTTTTTATTATGTAGTAAAAATACTAAACAGAGCCACACATCAGTCAATTTACCAATACTGAATGAACAAAAGTTATAAAATAATTCAAAAATTGCTCTTTGTGAGTCTTAAAAAATTCACTGAAGAGCTGCGTGTGGCTGTAAGAGTTACATTTGACTACCACTGGAATAAAATGACAGCTCACTAACTTGTTAGAATGCATTTAATAATTTGTTTAAATTAAGCTTTAATTTTGATTTAAAAAAAATTATAATTGAACAGCAGTTCTATTGTTCTATTATATATGCATTTATAAAAGAATTATCTAGCGAACTTAGCTTGTATTTTATTTAATACAGTTGAGATGTTTTAATTTATTTTATAATGATTAAACATTTTATCTGTAATTGTTGGGACAATGAAAGTTCACAATTAATAGGAATAAACTAGAGTGGAGATTAACTACCACTAAAATATATTTTTGAACCTATCTTGTACATCATTTTTAATTTGACATCTGTTAGTACAAAGGAAATAATTAATTTCTTCTGAAAATATTAAACATTTAGTTTTAAGAAAAAAAAAAACTATTCAGTCAGTTGAATAAAAATGCAGGAAATTTTACTGATTGTCCTGAGATTCTTTTACTCCGTATTGGAAATTTATTAGCTTAAAAACTCATTTAGATAGACAGATGCTGAGAATGCATCAGCTCCCTAAGTTCATTGTAATTAATTTGTGCATGCTTTGCCTACCTAAGCATGCATTCGAGTTGTATATGATGATGATTATATATTTTAAAAATAGACAAATAAAAAAATCCTAAATATTGAATGTACTATCTAATTAAAACTAATTTGTACAATTTTTTAAAAGTACGTTTATGTCTTTTTCAGAATGAGTGAATACGCTAGACGATTAGCATTTTTATCATCTCGAATTTTTGGTGAAGTGTTTAAAGGAACTACCAGCAAAAATCAAAAGATTGTTCATCAAATGGCATCAAAGCCATTACATAAGGATAATTTTGTAGTTAATTACTACCCTCCATATTATAAATTAGATTTAGCATTTCAAAATTTAAGATACCATGGGTTATATAGGTAAGTTTGCTATATTTTTAATTATTTTATAAGCTTTTATTTAGTATCACTTTCTGTATATATGGATTTGTGTGTCCTCACATTTTTTTAACTCAATTTCTGACCTGTTCTCATTTAGTTAGAGAATTTGAAATCTTGTGTATTTTTGATGACATTTACACAATTTTTCAAGTCAGTTAATTAAACTCAAAGCTTATTAAATTTGCCTTAATGCACAAGCAATAACTTTTTGAAAAATTCTAATTTGATATACAAGCGAGGTCTTTCAGTATAAATAGGTGTATATATGCTGCTTTTTCTGCCAACCTTTATGTGATCATTATTTGTTGACTTTGTAACGTTATCTTTCTCATTTACTTTCTTGCTCATACTTTCCTTTCTTTGTGGTTCTTTTATTAGTTTCAGAGTCATGTTGCTTTGCTTTGTTTTCTTAGCTTTGTGTTGTGGTATATACTAATTTAAAAAAATATTTTGACCAGTATGTGATCTGTGTCTGGATCTGCTCCTCTTAAGTTTCTGACATGAATCTCAGAGCAATGTTGTCTGTCAGTTAATATAATATGTGATCTGTTTGATTCCCTGCTACTCCATCTGATGAGCCCCATACTTATGGATCTTTTTCTGCAGAAATTTTGTGCTCTAATGGTCATGCCTTTGCCTGATGGGAAATTAATTAGATGCATTTCATTTTTATTACTTTCATCGTGTAGGCTGTTGTTTCCTATTGTTTGTCTGTAGAGTTTTTTTTTTTTTGGATTTTTTTGCATTGAAGTCTCTTATAACTATTTTAACATAATGTCTATGCTCTTCACATTTTCTATCTACAGTATCATAGAAGTTTTCTTTGGTGTTATATTCTTAATCTTCAATTTGGAACATGGGCATTGATGAGGGTCATTTTGCATAGTCTATCAATAGCTGGTTTAAAGCCAATTACTTGATTTATATATTTCTTGACCACAAACCATGTCCCCTAATATTTTGTGTCATAAACATGACTTTTAAACGTCTACTAGATGGACAGTATATCATAAACATTGAGTCTATAAGGTTGAATAAGAATCAATAGAAATGCGCACTAAGGGACAATAGTTTAATTGTAAGACCAAACATTTGTAGATCCATTATCAACATTTTCTTATTACATTGGATGTAAGTAACTTGTAATATGTGAACAAACTTTAAAAGATTAAAAGACTAATAGAGATTTTTTAGAATATTGTCAAAATATGAAGCCTTGCTTTTTGTAAACTCAATAGACTCTATTTTCACAGAGTAGACATTAGTAGTAAACAGAGATTAGGTTGAGTGTCTTTAGTGAGGGTCTTGGTCTTCATTTGGGGCCTAGGGTGAGTGTCTTTAGTGGGGCCTAGGGTGAGTGTCTTTAGTGGGGCCTAGGGTGAGTGTCTTTAGTGGGGCCTAGGGTGAGTGTCTTTAGTGGGGCCTAGGGTGAGTGTCTTTAGTGGGGCCTAGGGTGAGTGTCTTATGTGGGGCCTATGGTGAGTGAGTAACTCTAGTGGGGCCTAGGGTGAGTGTCTTATGTGGGGCCTAGGGTGAGTGAGTAACTATAGTGGGGCCTAGGGTGAGTGTCTTATGTGGGGGCCTAGGGTGAGTGAGTAACTCTAGTGGGGCCTAGGGTAAGTGTCTTTAGTGGGGCCTAGGGTGAGTAACTAGTGGGGCCTAGGGTGAGTGTCTTATGTGGGGCCTAGGGTGAGTGAGTAACTCTAGTGGGGCCTAGGGTGAGTGTCTTTAGTGGGGGCCTATGGTGAGTGAGTAACTTTAGTGGGGCCTAGGGTGAGTGTCTTATGTGGGGCCTAGGGTGAGTGACTCAAGTGGGGCCTAGGGTGAGTGTCTTATGTGGGGGCCTAGGGTGAGTGAGTAACTCTAGTGGGGCCTAGGGTGAGTGTCTTATGTGGGGCCTAGGGTGAGTGAGTAACTCTAGTGGGGCCTAGGGTGAGTGAGTAACAATAGTGGGGCCTAGGGTGAGTGTCTTATGTGGGGGCCTAGGGTGAGTAACTCTAGTGGGGCCTAGGGTGAGTAACTCTAGTGGGGCCTAGGGTGAGTGTCTTTAGTGGGGCCTAGGGTGAGTAACTCAAGTGGGGCCTAGGGTGAGTGTCTTATGTGGGGGCCTAGGGTGAGTGAGTAACCCTTTGTGGGGCCTAGGGTGAGTGTCTTATGTGGGGCCTAGGGTGAGTAACTCTAGTGGGACCTAGGGTGAGTGTCTTATGTGGGGCCTAGGGTGAGTGAGTAACTCTAGTGAGGCCTAGGGTGAGTGAATAACTCTAGTGGGGCCTAGGGTGAGTGTCTTATGTGGGGCCTAGGGTGAGCAAGTAACTCTAGTGGGGCCTAGGGTGAGTGTCTTATGTGGGGGGCTAGGGTGAGTGAGTAACTCTAGTGGGGCCTAGGTGAGTGTCTTATGTGGGGCCTAGGGTGAGTGAGTAACTATAGTGGGGCCTAGGGCGAGTGTCTTATGTGGGGGCCTAGGGTGAGTAACTCTAGTGGGGCCTAGGGTGAGTGTCTTTAGTGGGGCCTAGGGTGAGTAACTCAAGTGGGGCCTAGGGTGAGTGTCTTATAGTGGGGCCTAGGGTGAGTGAGTAACTCTAGTGGGGCCTAGGGTGAGTGTCTTATGTGGGGCCTAGGGTGAGTGAGTAACTCTAGTGGGAAATAGGGTGAGTGTCTTATGGGGGGCCTAGGGTGAGTAACTCTAGTGGGGCCTAGGGGGAGTGTCTTATGTGGGGCCTAGGGTGAGTGAGTAACTATAGTGGGGCCTAGGGTGAGTGTCTTATGTGGGGGCCTAGGGTGAGTAACTCTAGTGGGGCCTAGGGTAAGTGTCTTTAGTGGGGACTAGGGTGAGTAACTAGTGGGGCCTAGGGTGATAGTCTTATGTGGGGCCTAGGGTGAGTGAGTAACTCTAGTGGGGCCTAGGGTGAGTGTCTTATGTGGGGGCCTATGGTGAGTGAGTAACTTTAGTGGGGCCTAGGGTGAGTGTCTTATGTTGGGCCTAGGGTGAGTAACTCAAGTGGGGCCTAGGGTGAGTGTCTTATGTGGGGGCCTAGGGTGAGTGAGTAACTCTAGTGGGGCCTAGGGTGAGTGTCTTATGTGGGGCCTAGCGTGAGTGAGTAACTCTAGTGGGGCCTAGGGTGAGTGAGTAACAATAGTGGGGCCTAGGGTGAGTGTCTTATGTGGGGGCCTAGGGTGAGTAACTCTAGTGGGGCCTAGGGTGAGTAACTCTAGTGGGGCCTAGGGTGAGTGTCTTTAGTGGGGCCTAGGGTGAGTAACTCAAGTGGGGCCTAGGGTGAGTGTCTTATGTGGGGGCCTAGGGTGAGTGAGTAACCCTTTGTGGGGCCTAGGGTGAGTGTCTTATGTGGGGCCTAGGGTGAGTAACTCTAGTGGGACCTAGGATGAGTGTCTTATGTGGGGCCTAGGGTGAGTGAGTAACACTAGTGGGGCCTAGGGTGAGTGAATAACTCTAGTGGGGCCTAGGGTGAGTGTCTTATGTGGGGCCTAGGGTGAGCAAGTAACTCTAGTGGGGCCTAGGGTGAGTGTCTTATGTGGGGGGCTAGGGTGAGTGAGTAACTCTAGTGGGGCCTAGGTGAGTGTCTTATGTGGGGCCTAGGGTGAGTGAGTAACTATAGTTGGGCCTAGGGCGAGTGTCTTATGTGGGGGCCTAGGGTGAGTAACTCTAGTGGGGCCTAGGGTGAGTAACTCAAGTGGGGCCTAGGGTGAGTAACTCAAGTGGGGCCTAGGGTGAGTGTCTTATGTGGGGCTTAGGGTAAGTGAGTAACTCTAGTGGGGCCTAGGGTGAGTGTCTTATTGGGGGCCTAGGGTGAGTGAGTAACCCTTTGTGGGGCCTAGGGTGAGTGTCTTATGTGGGGCCTAGGGTGAGTGTCTTATGTGGGGCCTAGGGTGAGTGAGTAACTCTAGTGGGGCCTAGGGTGAGTGAATAACTCTAGTGGGGCCTAGGGTGAGCGAGTAACTCTAGTGGGGCCTAGGGTGAGTGTCTTATGTGGGGGGCTAGGGTGAGTGAGTAACTCTAGTGGGGCCTAGGTGAGTGTCTTTAGTGGGGCCTAGGTCGAGTGAGTAACTCTAGTGGGGCCTAGGGTGAGTGTCTTATGTGGGGGCCTAGGGTGAGTAACTCTAGTGGGGCCTAGGGTGAGTGTCTTATGTATAGGCCTAGGGTGAGTAACTCTTGTGGGGCCTAGGGTGAGTGTCTTATGTGGGGCCTAGGGTGAGTGAGTAACTCTAGTGGGGCCTAGGGTGAGTGTCTTTAGTGGGGACTAGGGTGAGTGAGTAACTCTACTAGGGCCTTGGGTGAGTGTCTTATGTGGGGGCCTAGGGTGAGTGAGTAACTCTAGTGGGGCCTAGGATGAGTGTCTTATGTGGGGCCTAGGGTGAGTAACTCTAGTGGAGCCTAGGGTGAGTGTCTTATGTGGGGTTAGGGTGAGTAACTCTAGTGGGGCCTAGGGTGAGTGTCTTATGTGGGGCCTAGGGTGAGTGAGTAACTCTAGTGGGGCCTAGGATGAGTGTCTTATGTATGGGCCTAGGGTGAGTGAGTAACTCTAGTGGGGCCTAGGGTGAGTGAGTAACTCTAGTGGGGCCTAGGGTGAGTGTCTTATGTGGGGCCTAGGGTGAGTGAGTAACTCTAGTGGGGCATAGGGTGAGTGTCTATGTGGGGCCTAGGGTGAGTGAGTAACTAGTGGGGCCTAGGGTGAGTGTCTTTAGTGGGGCCTAGGGTGAGTAACTCTAGTGGGGCCTAGGGTGAGTGTCTTATGTGGGGTTAGGGTGAGTGAGTAACTCTAGTGGGGCCTAGGGTGAGTGTCTTATGTGGGGCCTAGGGTGAGCTAGTAACTCTAGTGGGGCCTAGGATTAGTGTCTTATGTATGGGCCTAGGGTGAGTGAGTAACTCTAGTGGGGCCTAGGGTGAGTGTCTTTAGTGGGGCCTAGGGTGAGTAACTCTAGTGGGGCCTAGGGTGAGTGTCTTATGTGGGGCCTAGGGTGAGTAACTCTAGTGGGGCCTAGGGTGAGTGTCTTATGTGGGGCCTAGGGTGAGTGAGATAACTCTAGTGGGGTCTAGGGTGAGTGTCTTATGTGGGGCCTAGGGTGAGTGAGTGTCTTTAGTGGGTCTGAATTAATAAATAATACACATGTGCTTGTATAAGTTCGTTTAAAACTATTTTTGCAGAGATGAACACCAAGATTTTATTGAAGAAATGACAAGATTGAGAATATTGCGAGGTAAAATCAAACCTAAGAAAGGTGAGGGGAAGCGAGCAATGAAGAGGAAGGCAGCAGGAAACTAAAAATAAAATAGAATTTTAAAACTTTTGTAATTTAACCCATGTTATGATTTTCAAAAAATGTGATTTTGTTGTGTATGATTGTAGTATGAGTTCTTTTTCGGATGATGATTTATGGAAAAATAAAATGATATTTTACAGAAATTCAAAATTCATTTTTTTTTTGTTAACTGATGCTATAAGTCTAGTTTCCATTCATAACTTTATTTAATTTAGAAATTGCTTTTGAGATGTTTTAAGTCATATTGAAATATCCAACATTTACTTTGACCAAAACGATTCTTTAAGATAAATGAGAGCAATAACAGAAGGGATTTACTAGAAGCTGTAGTTTACTTACTTCACAGACTTTAAGTGTAGCTTCAGTCATAGAGTTTGTCCCCTTGACTAATTAATTGTACCAAATAAAGTAAATTGTCCCTTGTATGTCATGTAGGTAAAACAACAAGAACTGACCTGTTTCACTAAATTATGCCTTGTATGTCATGTAGGTAAAGTAAGAACTGGTCTCATATATTTTTCACCAATTAAGATTTTAGTGTGCACTTTAAACATGTGTAATTTCTGTTTAAATTTCAGTTCTCTTTTGTGTATTGATAGTTCTGTATAGATATGCAGTGTTGTGAGATTGATAGTTCTGTATATATATCTTATGTTGTGTGATTGATCGTCCTGTATATATATCTTATGTTGTGCGATTGATAGTTCTGTATAGATATACAGCGTTGTGCAATTGATAGTTCTGTATAAATATGCAATGTTGTGTGATTGATAGTTCTGTATCAGGGGCGAGGCGTGAGCGTTGACGATCATATTTATAGAAAATGCTATATAATGGTACTGTGTTTATTAAAAATAGCTTGCACAATCATTCATAATAAAATGACTACAAGTTTAAAATATATATAACTTTCATTTATATATACCGTATATGTTGTTAGTCCAATAATTTATACAAATATATAAATCTATGTTTGTGCTTTGTAAATAGCATAAAAACATCAATATTTTTTTTATCTGAGAGTTATGACAGACAACACTCACTCTTCGTCCCAGTTCTGTATAGATGTGCAATATTGTGCCATTGGTAGTTCTTCATAGCTGTACATAGTTGTACCTTGTATAATTGACAGTTAGTTGTGGAATTTTAAAACAAAAAAATCTAACTACAACTTTATTTCTATAAAAATATCCTAAGTTGTAATCAAATTCAGGCTTGCAAAAAAGTAGTTCATTTCAGAACTCCATATCCATGTTAATTTCATTTGAACATTGCAACATCTAGGTTTATTTCATTTGAACATTGCAACATCTAGATTTATTTCATTTCAACATTGCAACATCTAGATTTATTTCATTTGAACATTGCAACATCTAGGTTTATTTCATTTGAACATTGCAACATGTAGGTTTATTTCATTTGAACATTGCAACATCTAGATTTATTTCATTTGAACATTGCAACATCTAGGTTTATTTCATTTGAACATTGCAACATCTAGGTTTATTTCATTTGAACATTGCAACATCTAGGTTTATTTAGTTCAGTGTTTCCCCACGTGAGGTCCAGGCCCCACTCATGGGGGGCAGACATTTTTGGGTATTAGGCTCATTTCTTTTTTACCTATAAACTAATTCGGCCCTGTCCATAGAGGCCTCTTTTTAAAGCTAAATATAGACGTCTCTTCGATAAACCAACTTAGGTTTTTCCCGCACAAAACGCGAGACTTTGTTGAACCGTGTCTGGGTTCGCCTTTCCGCTGTATCCAGGAATGGTTCAGAGGTCAGCACTATACTTAGATGATTCCTTACAAAGGATTTGGTTCTATGTATGAAATTTCGACAGATCCTTTTTTTTTTAAAATTCTTCATGCAGTTTTCTATGACCTATTCAGACAGCATGATGTGAATCACCAATAGATTTATTGAAATATATATAGGTTCTGGAGCTGGTCAAATGGGGTCATTGATTTGTACCATAGACATGGCATCACATTGCTTGTCCGTCAATGGTTATTCCAATTTTGCTGTCACTGTGCTTACTGCCACGCCCTAGGTATTGGCGTTGTTTACAAATTCGGCGATGAGCAGTTTGGGATTCGTTGTAACAGATTAAAGAGAAACTTCCATTTTCTGTGTCCTAAATTGAACGTCTATATGGGGTGATTATGTAGAAATTTTTTTTGTTACGGGAAGGGAAAAGGGGGGGGTATTAGTATTAAACGGCTTTTTGGGGGCCCAGCACAAAAAGGTTGGCAACACTGGTTTAGTTCATTTCATCATTGCTACAACCAGGTTCATTTAGTTCATTTCATCATTGCAACAACCAGGTTTATTTAGTTCATTTCATCATTGCAACAGCCAGGTTCATTAAGTTCATTTCATCATTGCAACAACCAGGTTCATTTAGTTCATTTCATCATTGCAACAACCAGGTTCATTAAGTTCATTTCATCATTGCAACAGCCAGGTTCATTAAGTTCATTTCATCATTGCAACAACCAGGTTCTTTTAGTTCATTTTATCATTGCAACAGCCAGGCTCATTAAGTTCATTTCATCATTTCAACAACCAGGTTCATTTAGTTCATTTCAGCATTACAACAACTAGGTTTATTAAGTTCATTTCATCATTGCATCAACCAGGCTCATTTAGTTCCTTTTAGTTCAACAACCATGGAAATGAAGTTCCTTTCACATTGCACTCTCTCTCTCTCTCTCTCTCTCTCTCTTTCTCTCTCTCTCTCTCTCTCTCTCTCTCTCTCTCTGTCTCTGTCTCTCTCTCTCTTTGAGGGATAAAACTCGATGTGTTTCTCAACTTCTGGAGATTGCAATAAAGCCCAATGGCTAGCAAGCTTCTGGACTGGTCCACCCTGTGATCTGCCATCCCGGGACACTCGAAAAGCACGAGATCTACGGTTTCCTCCACTTCCCTGCAATGTCGGCAAAGGGAATCGACATTGGGCCTCATCCTCCCAAAGTACGCACATATAGGAGAATGCCCAGTACGGAACTGGGCAATTAGTGCCTGCTCGATCCTCATAAGCCTCTACCACGGGTCAGTTTTGGACAGCCGCTCCATCTAACTTCGGACATTTCTGCCCGTCACCCCATTGTCCCAACTCGAGAACCACCGAGATTGTCCAAAGAGCCAGATCTTGGCACACGCTGCCTCAAGTGAGCTCTTTCGTGCACCCACGGGCTGCGCTTGGGCGTGTATCGACTCAACAAGGCAGTCGGCCATTTCATTTCCAGAAACGTCCGCATGCCCGGGGACACACTGGAGGGTCACTGACACATTTTGTTGGGACGCAAGACACTGTATAGCCAACAACATGGCTTCCAGTAGCTAAGGTCATTCTCCCATCCCCTTTACGGCTTGGAGAACAGAGCACATCAGTCAGGATAACAATGCTCGTAGCAGGCAAAGTACCTTCCCGGATACGCCCCCCCCCATTGTGGTCCACATCCTCAGTAATGGCTGTCATCTCTGCCTCGTAAGCACAGAGCGACCCACATGGCCCTGCAAGGTCTTCCACAAATCGAGTTTGGGGGAAACTGATGTGGAACCCAAACGAGGAGCTTGTTTGGCCATCCTTACTGGTTAAGATGATTCAGTATAGGCCAATATAGCGTCCCTCGGAAAGGATCTAATCGTCTCCAAAGCCACACTGTGCACTGTTGGGCGATCCTTTGCTTTCCCAGCATTAGTTTCAACCAGGGTTGTACGAAACTCCGGCGCGCAGGTAGCTTCACCAGGAGGAGCCCGGGGTGCGATCTTTAGCATAAGGTGACGGTAGGCCGTCCGATTTCACATTGCACACTCTCTATCTCTTTGAACTCTTTCAGTAATCTGCGGGCTGAGACTTAGTCTCTTAGAGCCCGTGAGATCAGACTTGCCGTGTCTCTCAACATCTGGAGACTGCCATAGAGCCCAATGGCCAGCAAGCTTTCGGACTGGTCCACCCTGTGGTCCGCCAGTCCGGGACACTCGAAAAGCAAATGATCCACGGTTTCCTCCACTTCCCTGCAGTGTCTGCAAAGGGTGTCGACATTGGGCCTCAACCTCCCAAAGTACGCGCCAATAGGACAGCGCCTGCTCGACTCGCCTAAGCTTCCACCACGGGTCAGTTTTGGACGGCCGCTCCAGAAACTTACGGACATTTCTTCCGTTCACCCCATGGTCCCAGCTCGAGAACCACTTTGATTGTCCAAAGAGACAGATCTTGGCACGCGCTGCCTCGAATGAGCTATTTCTTGCACTCATGGGCTGCACTTTGGGATCTGTCGACTGTTGAATTGCCTTGGCAATGCAGTCTGCCCGTTCATTTCCAGGCACGTCCACATGCCCGGGAACCCATTGAAGGGTCACTGACACATGATGTTGGGACGCAAGACCCTGTATTGCCATCAGCATAGCTTCCAACAGAAGCGGTCATTCTCCCGTCCCTTTTACAGCTTGGAGAACAGAGAGAGCATCGGTTAGGATGACGATGCTCGTAGCAGGCAAAGTACCCTCACCAATTAGCTCTCCTATGTGGTCAACTGCCTCAGTAATGGCTGTCATCTCTGCCTCGTAAGCACAGAGCGACCCACATAGGCCAGCATGGTCTTTCACAAAGCCAGTTTGTGGGAGAGTGATGTGGACCCCAAACGAGGAACTTGTCCGACCTTCAATACTGGTTACAGAAGCATCAGTATAGGCCAGTATAGCGTCCCCCGGATAGGATCCAATCGTCTCCATAGCCACATCAGTGATGGTACGGCGATCATTTGCGTTCCCAGCATTGGTTTCGACCAGGGTCGTGCGTACCTCGGGCATGTAGAAAACTTTACCAGGAGGGACCCTAGAGACTGTCTCTAGCATTAGGCAGCTTGATCTCGGAGGCAAGTCTCACTGCGTAATGCATAAAAGACTGCATCGGGAGCCGCTTTCTTTCCATCCAGCCATCGACCATATCCCTTAGGACAGAGGTCTCCTCCTGCCGCTTATACCGCTCATACGCAGTTATAACGGCCTGCTCTCTACGGATGCCCAGAGGCGGCACATTTGCCATGATTTCCACCGCTGCTGTGGGTGCCGTTCGGAAAGTGCCTGTGATCAGTCGGAGAGCCTGGTTTTGCACAACGTCGAGGGCCTATAGTGACGATCGGGACCCATAGACCTGCACTAACTGGCTGTAATCTATCTGATACCTTACTGCACCCATGTACAGTGACCTCAGGACATCTGCTCGAGACCCCCCCCCCCCCCAGGACGTGCTCGCCAGCTTCTTGACAATACTCAGTCGATCGGAGGCGCAGCGAAAGATGTGTGCAGAGAGTGAGCTTTCTGTCCAGTGTAACTCCCAGGTACTTGGGCTTCGGTTCCAGAGCAAGAACCGCACCCTCTACCTCCAGTCTAAATGGCTCCTTAAGGATACTGGTGCCCATGGTAAACAGCGAGTAGACGGTCTTCGAGACTTAATCTCTAGCCCCCACATCCTAGTATAGCAGCCGACAGTAGTCAGGTCCTTCTGGAGTGCGCTCTCAAGGACTGAGGCACTCTTTCCGGTCTTCCAGATTGCTAAATCGTCGGCAAACAGTAGGCTTTTAATCCCAGAAACTCAGGCAGGTCATTGATGAAAGCTAGGAATAATGTACAACTGAGGGCTGAGCCCTGTGGGAGACCCTGTTCAAGGGTCTGTTTCCTCGACACGCTATCCCCAACACGTGTCGTGATAGTACGATTACTGAGGAAACTGCGTAACCAAATGTACATCTCAGCGGTGACACCCAACCGCTGTAGCTTCAACAATAGTCCGGGACGCCAGACTCGGTCGTAAGCCTGCTTGAGATCTAGGAAAACTACCGCCGTTGACTCAGCTCTCTGAAAGCCGTCGACTATTTCTTGGACGAGGAGCGTGACCATGTCCATCGCACTCTTACCCCTCCGGAAGCCTCATTGCTTCGGGGTAATGAGCCCTTTTTCCTCTAGGAACCACATCAACCTTCGGTTGAACATGCGTTCGGCTACTTTCCCCACACACGAAGTGAGGGAAATAGGACGGTAGCTTTCTGCTTGGTCAGTCTTTTTACCTTTTTTAAGTACCGGCACTATGACAGCCTCCCTCCACCTCTGAGAGAGTTCCCCGGTAAACCACGTGCGATTGACAAACTGGAGAAGCTTTGCTTGTCCCGCTGCCCCGAGGTGTGTGATCATCTCATTGCTGATTTGATCACTGCCTGGGGCCTTTCTCATGCGACACTCCCTGTATGCGTATGCCAATTCATTGGTAGAGAATGGGGCTCTGAACGTGTCTCGATTTTCCGAACCAAACTCAGCCTTTTCTTTGACTCGTCGGACTTTGTCCAGTGCCTTGGACAGTGTACTTTTCTTACTCGACTTGCTGACCTCTGCAAAGTGCCTGTTAAGCACTTCGGCCTTCTTGCTATTGCTAGCCGTCAGGCCTGAGTCCGTTTGCAACGGGGCGCCAGTTCTAATCGCCCCAGCCTTGGTCAAGTTTTTCAGAAGTTTCCACGTCTTCTGGCATTCCCTTAGATCCAACTTCTCACATGTCTCAGTCCATTTCTGCCTTTTGGCCTCGGCAGACGCCCTTTTTACTTGCTTAGTTGGTTTATTGTACTCGCGGCGCGCCTCAGCCGTTTTCAATCGGCAAGCTTTCTTTCGAGCTGTTTGCCTTTGCCGAACTAACCTTGCAAGGGCCGTAGTCCAAAATGGTCTGAACTTGCGTTTCGGAAGGCTCCTTGGGACCGTCCTACGTGCGGCACCTAAGATCGCTTCAGTGATCTCCTTGTAAACAACGTCGACTGTTCCGCGCTCGGTATCTACCCTCTCCAGGGCAACGTCAGCTGCTGTCCTGAAGGCGTCCCAATTTGCTTTTGAATAGACCCAGCACCTGTGCTTAGCTCCTAGGTTTCTCTCTGGTGGAGGAATGTCCACTGAGACGAGAACGGGTTTATGATCGCTGCCAATACAGTCAAGCACACGGAAAGAGGTGTTACAGGCCAGATCTGCCGAGACGAGTGTTAAGTCGGGTCTCGTTTCGCTCCCACTGCCGCCGTGTAGCAAGGTGGGCTCAGAGTCTTGGTCCTACAACCGAACTAAATTTATATTACTGCAAATTTCCTCAATCCTCCGGCCTGCTGCGTCGGTGCGTTCGTATCCCCTTGCCGGAGACATGGCGTTGAAATCACCACATACGAAGGTGCCAAGCAGAGTATCCTCAGCTGTTATTAGACTGAGCTCCGTCTTGGGGGGATTGTACACGTCAATACAGTGGTACTTCCTCCCATCCTTATAAACATCCACTCTCTCTCTCTCTTTGAACTCTCTCAGTAATCTGCGGGCTGAGACTTAGTCTCTTAGAGCCCGTAAGATCAGACTTGCTGTGTCTCTCAACATCTGGAGACTGCCATAGAGCCCGATGGCCAGCAAGCTTCCGGACTGGTTCACCCTGTGGTCCGCCAGTCCGGGGCACTCGAAAAGCAAATGATCCACGGTTTCCTCCACTTCTCTGCAGTGTCTGCAAAGGGTGTCGACATTGGGCCTCAACCTCCCAAAGTACGCGCCAATAGGACAGTGACCAGTACGGAACTGGGCAATTAACGCCTGCTCGACACGCTTAAGCTTCCACCACGGGTCAGTTTTGGACGGCCGCTCTAGAAACTTTCGGACGTTGACTCCGTTCACCCCATAAGCCCAGCCCGAGAACCACTTCGATTGTCCAAAGAGGCAGATCTTGGAACGTGCTGCCTCAAATGAGCTCTTTCTTGCACTCATGGGCAGCACTTGGGAATCTGTCATCTGGACTATTGCCTTGGCAATGCCGTCTGCCCTTTCATTTCCGGGCACGCCCGCATGCCGACTTCCGACGGCGGAATCGCCCCATCCTCGATCCTCTTGTCAATGTGCGCCACCGCCTCTTTTATGGCTCTCATCTCTGCTTCTGCTGCACAGAGAAATCCACATGGCCCTGCAACGTCCTCACTGAACCCCGTTGCCTGGTGGATGATGTGAGCACCGTATCCGGACTTATCTTTGCCATCCTCACCGACGACCACGGAGCCATCAGTGTAGGCTAGGATCGCCCCTTCTCGATAGGACTCGATTGTCTTCCTAGCTGCCTCTTGCAGCGTCTCTAGCTGGCTGCTTTTCGTTACCTTGATCAGACTATGCGTACCTCAGGCATGTGGGACTCCATGCCGGGTGGAGACCGGGAGTGGGTCTTCAAACCTTCTCGTTCAGTCGGAAGCTTTGCGTCCTCCGTCAACTTCGTTGCACAGTGCATGAATGACTTCATCGTAAGCCTCTTTCCTTCCTACCAGTTATCGACCAGTTCCCTGTGGACAGTGGTCTCCTCCAACCGCTTGAACCTCTCGAAAGTGGTCAAGACGGCTCTGTCCCTGCGTGTATTGAGAGGTGCTACATTTGCCATGATTTCTACCGCGGCGGTAGGTGTTGTTCGGAGTGTGCCGGTTATTAGGCGAAGAGCTTGGTTCTGCACTTTGTCCAGGACCTCTAGTGACGATCGAGACCCGTACACTTGTGCTACCATGCTGTAATCGATCGATCTGGGATCGGACTGCACCCATGTACAGTGACCTCAAGACATTTGCCCTCGCTCCCCAGGACGTGCTCGCCATCTTCTTCAACATGTTCAGACTCTCAGAGGCCTTCCTAGATACCTCAGAGATGTGCGCGCATAGGGTCAGTTTTCTGTCTAGTGTGACCCCCAAATACTTTGGCTTGTCTTCCCTTTCTATTGTCTCTCCGTCAACTTTCAGCTGAAATGGCTCCTTAAGGATTTTGGTACCTAGTGTGAAGAGAGTATGGACTGTTTTTGAACAATTTATTTCTAGGCCCCACAACCTAGAGTAGCAGTTAACTGAAGCCAGGTCTTTCTGGAGTGCTTTCTGAAGTACAGAGGCACTCTTTCCAGTCTTCCATATCGTGAGGTCATCCGCATACAGTAGGCTTTCACATCCTAGACAGTTTGGCAGGTCATTGATAAAGGCTAGGAACAATGTACAACTCAGGGCAGAGCCCTGAGGTAGCCCTTGCTCTAACGTTCTTTTCCTCGACACGCTGCTCCCAATGCGCGTCATGATAGTACGATTACTGAGGAAACTTCGCAGCCATGTGTACATTTCAGAGCCGACACCTAAACGCTGTAACTTCAACAACAATCCTTGCCGCCAGACCCGGTCGTAGGCCTGTTTAAAGTCTAAGAAAACTACCGCTGTGGACTCACCTCTCTGGAAGCCGTCAGCTACTTTTTGGCATAATACCGTGACTTGGTCCATAGCACTCCTGCCTCTTCTGAAACCACCCTGACGAGGCGTAATCAATCCTTTCTCCTCAAAAAACCACATCAACCTTCTGTTAACCATTCTTTCAGCTACTTTCCCAGCACAGGATGTGAGGGAAATGGGCCTGTAGCTTTCCAAAGAGCTTGCGCTCTTACCTTTCTTTAGTATTGGCACTATGACAGCCTCCCGCCATCTTTTCGGGAGGTCCCCGGTTATCCATGTCCGGTTGACGAACTCGAGGTATTTGCTCCGTGCTCTGGTGCCCAAGTGACTGATCATCTCGTTACTGATTCTGTCACTTCCAGTTCGCTGGTCGAGAATGGGAACTCGAACGTTTCTCGATTTTCACTCTTTTTGCCGACTCGTTCTCCGGTACGACGGACTTTGTCCATGGCCTTCGACCACGTACTCTTCTTGTTTGACTTCCGACCCTGAGCCCTTTTGCAGTGGGGCGGTGTTCCTAACCGCTCCTGAGTTTGAGAGATCACTCAATAATTTCCATGCTTTCCGACCCTCCTTCAGATCTAGCTTGGCGCATGTTTCTGACCATTTCTGCCGCTTGGCTTCGGCAGACGCCCTTTCGACCGTTTCCGACAGTCTGTTGTACTCTCGGCGGGCTTCCGCCGTTTTCCTTCTGGTGACCCTCCTGCGAGCCATCTGCCTCTGTCTCACTAGCCTGGCCAGGGCTGTAGTCCAGAATGGTCTGAACTTTTGCTTTGCGTTTGTCCTCGGGATCGTCCTTCGTGCAACACCCAGAATTGCATTCTCCAGCTTCTCGTAACAAGCATCGATGGTATCCGCGCTAACATCCACCCTCTCCAGGGCAGCATCCGTAGCTGCCTTGAAGGTGTCCCAATCTGCTTTTGCATATACCCAGTGCCTTTGAGTCGGCCCAGGGCGTTTCCCAACCGGAGTGAACACGGTCGAGACGAGAACGGGTTTATGATCACTTCCGACACAGTCAAGCACTTGGAAAGAGGTAGCGTCTACAATGTCTGCCGAGACCAACGTTAGGTCTGGCCTGGTCTCACTACCATTGCCGATGTGATGCAGCGTTGGTGGAGACTCATGATCCTGCAACCGTATCAGATTTGTGCTGTTACAAATCTCCTCTACCTTATGCCCAGCCGCATCAGTGCGTTCATAACCCCAGGCAGGTGACATGGCGTTAAAGTCGCCAGCTACAATAGTGCCCGTCAGAGACTCAGCAATCCTCATGCTCAGCTCTGACTTGGGAGGGTTGTACACATTCACGCATGTATACTTTCTCCCATCCTTGTGGATTTCCAAAGTCAGGATGTCCGTCTTCCCGAAGCCTGTAGACGAAACCCCTGGCATTGCAGATAGTGAGTTTCGAACAAGGGTGACAAGCCCTTGGCACTTTGTGCATCTACAGCGGTAAGCGGAGTACCCAGTTATGGTGCAGTTTCTTATTCCCACGGAGGCATTCTTGCAACATAGCAACGTCCACATCATTCTCATGCAGCATTTTGGAGACTTCGAGACTCTTGGGGATAAGACCCCGTACATTCAGGTGAACAACCTTGAATTGAGTCATGCTCGCACGTTTTCCCGATCTAAGCTTCTCTGAACTTATGCCATCGGCTATGTTCAGGGGCTGCCCTTGGCATGCAGCCACTTTTGCTTCCCGGCCTGCTCCGGGGGGCGTGTTGATTGGGTCCTTGCTGACAGAGCAGTCAGAGGTGTCCAATGGCTGAGTTCGCCCCGGCTCAACCGCCGTTGTTCTCACCAAACTTTCGCCGATAGAGCAGTCAGCTAGGTCTGGGGGGTTTGATTGGCTCGAGCCGACAGAGCAATCGGCCTTTGTCGTTCGTACCCTAGCGAAGAAGTCCGTAATTCTCGCGTGTCCGTTATTCCTGGGGGGAACTTCCGCTTTTTTCGAACCCCTGCTTCCCCCCTGTTGCATGGGGAACGAGGACTGCAGGTGCCCATTTTTCGAAGCCGGCGCTGCCTCCCGAACACCGGTCGACGGAGCCTGTTTGGGTCTGCTCATACCCGGGGTATTTCGATTAGCTGTGACTTTCATATTTGTTTTTGGTGCCCCTACGGGGGGCGTTCTGGTGGGTCTGCCGTGGGTGCACGAAAGAGCTCACTTGAGGCAGCGTGTGCCAAGATCTGGCTTTTTGGACAATCTCGGTGGTTCTCGAGTTGGGACAATGGGGTGACGGGCAGAAATGTCCGAAGTTAGATGGAGCGGCTGTCCAAAACTGACCCGTGGTGGAGGCTTATGAGGATCGAGCAGGCACTAATTGCCCAGTTCCGTACTGGGCATTGTCCTATATGTGCGTACTTTGGGAGGATGAGGCCCAATGTCGATTCCCTTTGTCGACATTGCTCTGCTGCCAGCTGAAACATGATTTATTGCGGTTTGAGGGCCTGATCCCGGGCTCCTCGCACCTGGCCTCTGGAGGGCTCTCCCCCGTGTCTTACCACAATTCTTCGTCTGTTCGAGTCTTTTGTGGGGGCTTTGTGCTCGCCCCCCCTTACCTACGGATGTTCGGTACGGGGTTCAGATGGCTGGGCCTGCCCAGGCCCGAGCCTTTCGGTATGTCCGGTACGACCTTGATGGGATGGTCCATTATCACCTTTTCGCACTTTTAAACTGTATGACTTTCGTTCTGGGAAAGAGTAACTCTACACTGATCCTGGGCCCCTTCTCCACTGCCCAGGACCAGGGCGACAAGCATATGTAGCATGCGTTTATCACTTGCATTATGGTGTCCCCAGTGGGGACGAGTTGGGTATCTGACAGTAGAGCAGTGGCTCGGGTGCCACCAACATTTGACTTGGGCCGAGCGGGGCCCGCTACCATCGGACTGATATTTCATTTCAAATTGTTTGAGAGTGGTTTGGTATAGCTTTTTCTTTGAAGCCCCGACCCGCCTTTGAGGGGCAGTGCTTAGTGCAATGCACAGCGTTCGGTAACAGTATCGTCTACACCGGGACTCACTTCCCGTGCTCGTCTTGCTACGGGGTGCTTTCGCAGTTTCCTTCTCTTTCGGACTCTCTCAGCTTGGCCGATAACCCTAAGAGCCAGGTTATCGTTTCCACCCGGACCGCGAGGAGGTGCTGAGTTTTAAGGGCCTTAGGACATTGCAGACGTATTTCAAAGTCCGACGCTCTAGCGCCATCCATTTTCAGGGTTGGTTGATTCGGCAGGTGAGTTGTTACCCGCTCCTTAGCGGATTCCGACTTCCATGACCACCGTCCTGCTGTCTAAGTCAACCAACACCTTTTATGGTGTCTGATGAGCGTCTGCGTTTGGCACTATCCACGTTCATTTAGTTCATTTCAGCATGTCAAACATCCGGATTCATACAATTCATTTCAGAGTTGTAACAACCAGGTTCATGTAGTCATGGCCTTCAGTGGATGTCAGACTTTTAAAAGATTTCTTACGGGACAAACTTTTAACATTAAAAAAAAAGTTTTAGCCTCGGGACTTTGGAATAATCTCAAATCTTCCAAACCTTTCATCCAATTGACCGATCACATATCCACATCCAGTGTTGTGCAAACTCACCCAAGAATGATTTGATTCAAACTCTCAACTCATTTCTTCAAAAAAAGAGTTAAACTCAAACTCAATTCATTTTTTTCCAACGAGTTTAATTCAAACTCAGTGAACCAAATGAGTTAACTCATAAACTCATTTTTTTAAAAACATTATTTCTAAAATTTAATTTTAATGTCAGTGTGAAAAAAAAAAACATGTTCATCAAAAAATTATTGAAAATTAAATCACTTCAATTTATTTAGCTAAAAATTCATTGTTTGCTTTTAACAGCAGCAGCTTTTCAAAATTAGCGTCAGATAGTCTATTTCGCCTGCTGGTTTCAATTTGTCCCCCGACACTAAATAAACGCTCAACAGCTGCAGAAGATGGCAAAGTTGTATTGAATTGAACAAATACTTTTTTGACATATGTATACTTATCCAACATATTTAAATGTCTATCTGCATCAGCCAGTTGACAGGAAAATTCTGCTTTAAAATTATGGACTTTTTCTAAACTCACACCAGTCTCTTCATAGCCATAATCATCATCTATTTCAGAAGCAATACTTGAAGTAGATTGCGTTTCCATTCCTGATCCAATTAATTGAATTAACAAATTTCTTTCTCTTGGCTGAACCCAAGTAATTTATAATGTGGATGTGAGACCGCTGCCAAAATTGCACTTTCATTTAAGGCATACTTAACTCTAAAAAGTCACCAAATCTTTTTTGAACTCCATTGAGAATGGCTGAAACCAATGGTTGACAATAAACAAGATTCTTGTTTTGAATTGTGTATAGTCCTAGGAATCAACATACCGTAATAGCAATCATTCTGGCCTTGCAGTGAATCAAGTATAGAAGCCAAAGGTTGAAAAACACATTTAAATTCTTGTAAAAAATCAATGTTGGTTGATTTGAATTTAGGCAACTCCATGGACAAACAAATGTCATAGAATTTTTCTTTCATTTCTAGCAAACGACAAATTGCATCATAAGTAGAATTCCACCTTGTTGGACATGGAAATAATATTTTGGATCGCGATTGTCTAATTTACTATTTGGCGCGGGAAAATAATTATACAAGCATTGGCATAAATAAACAAAGAGAACAAACAAAAGATTAAAATAACGCAAGATAAATTACGCGGGACGGATGGCCGAGTGGTGTAGATACTCGACTGTCGACCTGAGAGTCCTGGGTTCGATCCTCAGTGAGAACCTTGGAATTTTTCCAGGTGTTCTTTGTTGCAAAGTCGTCCCACAAGTCAACCCAGCTTTAAATGGGTACCTGACTTAAGTTGGGGAAGTAAAGGAGGCTGGGCGTTGTGCTAACCACACAATCCCTTCATATGCCGAGGTTATAGAAACAGATGAATTCTACACTTCATCTGCCCCGATGGCCCGTGAGGGCTAAGGAAACTTTAAGATAAATTACCTTGCATCAATTTTTTTCTTGAAATAATTTTAAAGAGGTTGATAATGTGTTGAGTTATCGACCCAATTTAAACTCAAACTCACAGAAATAAAAGTTTAATTAAAACTCATAAATCATTAAAGTTGAGATGAGTTAACTCAAACTCACAAATCACTCCTCGTGAGTTAACTCGTGAGTTTAACTCATTTGAGTTAACTCATGCACGACACTGTCCACATCTTAATTCAAATAGTTGTACTAGAACGTCAAGTATTGAAATAATTGTAAGTTATCAATTAGGCTACTTAAATGCAACCACTTTAGAAATCCGCTTGATTGATTTTATGAATCCAACAAGTTCGGTGCAATAGAATGTCCAGATTGTCCAGTAGTGATAAAATCAATAGGGTTAGTGTTAGACTGTTATTTAAATTCAATTACTTTTAAAATAATCCTGTTGACGTCTGCTTAAGTCCAGCTGCATTGAGACAGTAGTAGGCACAGGAAGCCACATGTATCTTGAATGCTATTAGTAACCTGAGACTGTAGTAGGCACAGGTATCTTGAATGCTATTAGTAACCTGAGACAGTAGTAGGCACAGGTATCTTGAATGCTATTAGTAACCTGAGACAGTAGTAGGCAAAGGTATCTTGAATGCTATTAGTTACCTGAGACAGTAGTAGGCACAGGTATCTTGAATGCTATTAGTAACCATACCGGGAACTAGCTTTGACCACTTATTTCCCCTAGTCAGGTAGTTCTCTTGTGTAACAGCCCACTATTATTAGAGTCGCTCATTGTGGGGAGTGGAAGGGGAGGTCATCGTGACAAACATGAATACATTGTGCAACGATATCGAGGATCAGTGAAAAGATTTTAAATAGTAACGTCGGGGGTTGGAAAGTTGTGTAGTTTCAATTAATGTGTGAGTACTAAAATAAAAGTCATAGTTTTCAAAGGAATTACTTAGACTTTAAAGGTGAGAAGTAGAATTGGGAGCATTTAATTATGAGTGGTAGCTGGGGGTGGGGGTAGTGGAGCATTAAGATAGTAATATAAAGACATGCTATGAAGATTGTAATATAAAGATATGCTATAAAGATTGTAATATAAAGGCATGCTATAAAGATTGTAATATAAATATATGCTATAAAGATTGTAATATAAAGGCATGCTATAAAGATTGTGATATAAAGACATGCTATAAAGATTGTAATATAAAGGCATGCTATAAAGATTGTAATACAAGACATGCTATATATATTGTAATATAAAGGCATGCTATGAAGATTGTAAAATAAAGACATAATATAAAGATTGTAATATAAAGGCATGCTTTCATGTTCAGTGTTATGATAATAGAAATCAATTGAAAATCTTTGATTTCGAAAACATAAAAATTATGGATGCCATGATACAGATATCAATATATGGATAATTATGTCATGGTACAGATATCAATATAGGATGTTTATGTCATGATACAGATATCAATATAGGATGTTTATGTCATGATACAGATATCAACATAGGATGTTTATGCCATGATACAGATATCAATATATGGATGTTTATGTCTTGATACAGATGTCAATATTTATTAACAGTAATAAGCTCACCATTGTTAAGAAATGTTTAAGGGTCTTCATAAAAATGTCCAGCGGCCCTTCCACCATTAATTTAAAATAGGGCCCTTTTTCCTTTGACCTCTGACACCTCCGGGTGGCTCTGCCTCCAACATCACACTAGACACAGGAGTTTGAAATATTCGCATCTGTCGTGCAGATGTTTACTGTCAGTGCATCAACGTTTGAATAACTCAAGTCGGAAGTAGATGTTTACTGTCAGTGCATCAACATCAACGTTTGAATAACTAAAGTCGGAAGTAGATGTTTACTGTCAGTGCATCAACGTTTGGATAACTCAAGTCGGAAGTAGATTTGAATTATGGTGATTTTTTTCTTTTCTTTAAAGTACACAAGCTTCAAATTTGCCATTTAAAGAAGAAGGTATTGTTTCATTACTTTTAGTCCAGTTTAAATTCTAAATGTTTATAGTAAATGTGTATAGTGATGTAGTTAGGACTAGAAATGTCTGGGTATGATTCTTTCTAAATAATTTCTAATTCAATAATCTGGTGTTTTGTTGTACTTCCCCCCCTACCCCCCCCCCCAAAAAAAAAAACAAAACATTATTTGACTGATCGTATCATAGTTTAAATAGAGAGTAGTTCACTAGGCTCAGGCAGAAGCGCAACTAGACCAAACTTTCGGGGGGAGGGGGCAAAAAATCACTTGTATAAAAAAATCACATTATTTATACATTTGTATTTTTTTTTTAATTAATTTTGGTCTAATCTTTTAATTGCGCCACTGGGCTCAGGGCAAGTACGTATATCTCTTTTCTATTGACTAAACAATATTTGAGCTACTATGATATAATATTGGATGGAATAGCTGTACCACATTACATGTATTATGTCTATTATTAGATGGGTTGATTCAAGGACATTGCACGTAGTCCAGTACATGTATTATGTCTATTATAAGATGGGTTGATTCAAGGACATTGCATGTAATCTTGTACATGTATTATGTCTATTATAAGATGGGTTGATTCAAGGACATTACATGTAGTCCAGTACATGTATTATGTCTATTATAAGATGGGTTGATTCAAGGAAATGGCATGTACACTATCCCCTTCACCTGTTTTTGGTTTGAAAGATTTGAAAAAAAAAATTTTGCCGAGTCGGCAATTACTCATCTGCTATACTTGACTACAACAATTAATTATCTACAGTATCTATTCAGTATTAGTTGGTTCATTACTAGTTTGTTCAATATTAGTTTGTTCAGTATTAGTTGGTTCATTACTAGTTTGTTCAATATTAGTGTTACGGATCCTTTTAATGATGATGCTTGTAGAGGGTGTAATAAATCAGACAACACAAATCACGAAGTTAACTCCAGTGAAGTAACATCAAACAATCATTTAATACTTGAACATGAACTGACATAAAGGTAGAATCAGGAGGAGTACAAAGGCAAACTGTAAATATGCATCCATCTACATAGATGCCCACAGCTAGACTAACTATAAAACAAAGCATGTGCTCCCAACTGTCGGTTAATATACGTCATTTGTACCAAATGACGTATACACTAAAGCTCCCAATATTTACACTCAAGATGGCGGAATGACGCCATAGATACTGCGGTGGGCGGAGCCTAGCGAATTGCGTCATCAAACTTAGACTATATTATTTCTCCACATTTCTCCCCTCTACCTAAGCATGATGTAATCATGTAAAACCCAATACTAATACCGACAAAAGGAAGCCACATGAAACAAAGTTCAATCATAGAACATATCCCAAATCATCATAACAACAAAATAAATTATACAATGATTCATCAAATCAATATTGCATGGAATTATAAATCAATACATGCAAACAATATAATAAATATCATCAATCATATATGTATAAACATATTAAATTCAATTAAAATTTATCATCATTTTAATTTTTTTTTTCTTTTCGTCACTGATATTCGTTATTTTATTAGATATTTTTTTCTATGTGACTTGTTAATTTTTTTTCTTTCATGTCACTTGTATATCTTTTCTATTATCTTTTTTTCAGGTGACTTTTTTTTTTTTTCATGTCACTAGTTATTCTTCTTTTTTTTTTTCTCAAGTGACTTCTCTTTTTTTTTTTATCATAATCATCAATTATTATTAAATATCATTATGTCATCATATAAACATATAATACATGTAACATAAACATTACGGTACACAAGATTTCTTACTGCCAGGACATAGGTTTGTTGAGAACTTAAGCTCATTTCAAATGCAACGTGATAACGTGTCAGCAATAACGTTCTCTTTACCAGGTATAGCTTGGACGATAAAATTAAAATCCTGCAGTAGGAGTGACCATCTGGCTACTTTATTATTCCCTAGCTTTTTGGAATTTATAAATGCCAGCGGCGCATGGTCAGTCCGAAGAATAAATTGGGCACCTAACAGATACCTTGCCAATTTTGTAATGCACCATGTGATGGCTAATCCCTCCCTCTCTATTGTAGCGTATCTTGTCTCTGGTGAGGTCAATTTACGACTGACATATAGCACTGGGTGTAACACACCATTGTGGCTCTGTAACAGGGCCCCCCCTATGGCAACGGCCGAGGCATCTGTGGCCAGAACGAATTGTTTACCTATGTCAGGTAACTTTAATATGGGCCCCTGAGCGAAGGCGGTTTTAATAATCTCCAGGGCCCGTTGACATTCATCAGACCAGATGATTTTGTTTGGCTCTCCCTTTTTAGTTAGATTAGCCAGAGGTTCCATTATATGAGCGAAATTCGGAATAAACTTCCGATAGAAATTGCATAAGCCCAAAAGACTGCGCACCTGTTTCTTTGATGACGGTTTTTCAATATTTAATATCTTTGACACTGATTCACCTATGGGTTTTATTATATTATTTCCCACTTTATGTCCTAGGAAAGTTACTTCCGTCAGTCCTATCTCTACCTTAGTCGGTCTCACGGTTAAATTATGTCTCTTTAAAACTGTAAAAATTTCTCTTAGACTCCTAACATGTTTATCCCAGTCCTCATGAAAAATACAAATGTCATCCAGGTAGCAAACAGTGTCTTGTCTATGGGAAAATAATTTGGCCATCATCCTATTGAAGGTGGCTGGTGCATTTACTAGCCCAAAACTCATGAAATTCCATTGGAACAACCCAAATGGAGTTATAAATGCAGTCAATGGTTTGGCTTCAGGGGTCAGTGGTATTTGCCAATACCCTCTTGCTAAATCCAGTTTAGAAAAATATTTAGCTCTGGCTAGCCTGGTCATTAACTCCTCAGGATTGGGCATGGGATACGAGTCCATAATGGTTATTTTATTTAACTGTCTATAGTCTACACACAGTCTGATGTCACCTGTCTTTTTCTTAACTAACACTATGGGAGCTGCATATGGTGACTCTGATGGTTCTAAGACACCCTGTTTCTGTAACCCTTCTAACTCTTTCTTGATATAGTCGCGGTGATGTAATGAGAGGGTGTATGGTCTCAGACGGATAACCTTGTTTTCTGACAGCTTTATGTCATGTTGTATTATATCAGTTTTACCCGGTCTATCAGAAAAAATATCTGTAAAGTCACCCAAAAGTGTCTTAATACTAACCACTTTGTCATGAGTTAAGTTATTTAATGCTATATCCTCCCATGTTTCCTTGTTTCCAACCTCAGGTCCCTCACATGTCTGAATGTCAGCGTCAGGTACATCTTCCTCCCTTAACATGAAACAATTTTGAACCTGCCTCTCAGCGGTCTGAACTAATTCAATTGGTCTATTATAGTATACTTTCAACATGTTTATATGAAAGACCTTTAACCTATTTCTTATATTAATTTCATAATCCACGTCTGTCACCTTTCTAGTAACCTTAAAAGGTCCTTGCCACTTAATAAATAATCTATTGGTCTTGTCAGGTAATAAAACAAGTACATCCTCACCTGGCCTAATATGTCTGAGTTTCCTGTCCCTATTAACCCTCAATAATGTGCTTTTATTTTTGGTTAAAACATTTGATCTAGCCACATCACAGGCCTTTATCAGTCTCTGTCTTGTATCAATCACTAGCTCATAGGCAGTTCTTACGTCGGGGGATAAATCTTTCCTTATCATTAAGTCCTTAAGTAGGGACAGTGGACCCCTTGGATTCGCACCGTAAACCATTTCAAAAGGTGAAAATCCTGTTGTTTCCTGTGGAATTTCCCTATACGCAAACACACACACAGGGTAACATGAGATCCCAGTCTCCCGGATTGTCATCAGACACTTTACTGATCATTTTTTTATACTGCCGTTCAGTCGCTCACAAATTCCATTACTTTGGGGATGGTATGGCGATGTAAAGATTTGTTTGATCCCCAATACAGAGGTAAAATGGTTGGTTAATTCAGATACAAACTGAGTACCTCTGTCAGATAAAATAACATCTGGGAAGCCTGTCCTACAAAAAATAGTCATTAGTGCCTGTGCTATGTCCTCAGCCCTTATGAATTTAAGAGGCACCGCCTCTGGCCATCTGGAACATACATCCACCACCGTTAAGATAAAGCGATGCCCTCTATTGGACAGAACTGGCATAGGTCCAATTATATCAATAGCTAATTTTGTGAACGGTCTGTCAACTACATCGGTTGTTTGTAATGGGGCTTCCCCCTGGTACATTTGGGCCCCTTTGATTGACACAGGTCACATGTCCTAACATATCTCTTTACGTCTCTGGTAACCCGGGGCCAAAAGAATTTTCCCAAGATCCTATACTTGGTTCTAGTAACCCCCAAATGACCCGCTAAAGGTGAATCGTGGGCTGTCCTAAGAACTAATTTCCTATACTTCATTGGGACTATAAGTTGATTCACCGTTTAATTCATGTACTGTGTCTTTCTAACCCAAACACCTTTTTCTAACTGAATGATTTCCCTATCTCTAAATGATTTTTTATCCCGGTTGATTAATTTTGATAATGACACGTCATTATGCTGTTCGGTAAAAAAGTTCTCTCCATCTATGGTGACCCTGTCAGACATCTCACCCACAGGAATGTCACTAGATTTAACATTGTCAGTCATGTGTGGATTAGGAAAGTTAACTACATTCTCTTCCCTTTGTATAATTTTTACTTCCTGAGTATTAATTAAGCAGTTATCTGTACTACTAATTGATGACTGATTATGGAGTTTTTCCTCCTTAGCCTGAGCCCTTGTCACAGCATTACAGTTTCTAGTAGGATCATTAAGTTTTTTCCATTTATCCAATTCCATGGGATCACACTCTATTACGCCCTCAATATTGCCCACTAAAACGTCGTAAGTTGGTTTCTCGATGACTAATGTTTCAACTAGCCCTGTGTAAAATGGACTTCTAAGATTAATAGTGGCTATGGGTAACTCATGTACCGTCCCATCAAATGACGCACATAGACCCATTCTTCCCGTGAATTCACTATCTTTCACCAATGATCTACGGACACACACGCACGTTGCCCCAGTGTCACGTAGCACCTTCACAGGTACATCACCAACGAACCCAGGGTAAAAATGTAAACCATTACCTCCCCCCTGAACTAACATTGCCTGTTGTACCCTATCTCTTTGTCTCTGTCTGGTCTTGTCCATGGTTCTGGTCTGTTGTCCTTTTCTCTCCTGACTATTTCCCCGGGACCAAGTGCAGTTCCTAGCATAATGTCCCCTCCCGTTACACAGATAACATAAACTATCACTACCTCCATTTCCCCTTTTGCAGTCTCGCGATCTATGTCCGGCTCTCCCACATGAGAAACATAATTTGTCCCCGTCATGTCGGTCACTGGATCTATTTCTGTTCCCAGGACTTAAGCTACGGCCACGGTTAGGATATGGTACAGCTTCAGCAAAGCACAGCACATCCTGGTTATGGTCTGGTTCTAACTTAGATATGGGTTTTTCTGGATGTGCAGACCTATACTTTCTCAATAAATCAGTGACATCTTCTAAAGTTTTTGGCCCTTTTTCTTTCAAGAATGCCACTAAATCTTTATGGCACACATTAATTGCCCTATCTACTAAAATCAGTTCCCTTAAATCATGGTACTCTTGTTTCGCCCCAGACAGAGCCACCCATCTATCAAAAAACAAACTAAGGTTGGTGATAAATAAATTGGGGTCTTCCTCTCGTGATGGGCGAATATTATTAAATTTTTCCCTGTAACCATCACATGTGTTACCATAAATCTTCATCAATGATTCTTTCACAACATCATAATTTTTTATTTCATTTTCATTTAGTTTCAAACATACATCCAGGGCTTTGCCTCTTATGAATCCTAAAATTGACGCGGCCCATGTATTCTTCGGCATACCCGCGCTAGTAGCTAGCATTTCAAACCTAGACAAGTATGTGTCCATACTGTCAACGCCTTCTGTAAAATAAGGTAATTTAAGTGATGTGGTCACTCTATCACCTGCTCCGTCAACTCCGGGGTTAGCTAACTGTCTATTGTTCTCAGACTCTAAGCGCGCCCTTTCGTTCGCGATTTCTTCCTTCCTCATTTCCCGTTCTGCGGCTCTTTCTTCCCTCTCTCTCTGTTCCTTTTCCTTTCTTTCTTCCCTCTCTCTCTGTTTTTCTTCCCTCTCTCTCTGTTTTTCTTCCTTCACTCTCCCTCTCTCTACAGATACCCAGGTTTGTAACTCTTGGCCTGTAAGGCCAAGTGCTTTACCAGCTTCAACAATATTTAAAATTGATGACATGGCAGTAACCAAAACTAATTATAACTAATAAGTGAAAATGTTTGATACTATATATCATACACAAAAAAAATATTCTATTATGTCATCAACATACAAGTAATAACAAAATAAATACAATATTCCTTTTCAAAAAAAAACCCAGCAAATTAAATGTTTTGGCTGCTCAGGGTGGACCCTATTTTAACCTCTACTGTATTAAATACAGAATTCCACCAAGAACAACAAACAAATAATTACACCAGATTTCAATATTCTAGTAATAAATATATATAAAAAAAATATGCCAACTTACATATAAAGAAATACACAATAGTAAATTCTGTTCCTTGACTTTGATGGTTGATCCTCGGTGATCCCGGTCCGCGATGTTCGATGTGGGGTTGACTAACACACGGGTTGATCCTTGGTGATCCCTGTCCGCGATGTTCGATGATCCCTTGTTGATCCTCGGTGATCCTATGGTGGGGTCCTCTGACGATGAGGAGGTGATTCCCAGCCACACGGTAACGTCGGCCCCGTCAGTACACAGCAACTCTGGCCACTTTAAGCAGTAAAGTTGGCCACTTCAGCAACAGTGGGGTTGGCCTCTTCAGCAAACAGCAAGGTTGGCCTCTTCAGCAAACGGCAAGGTTGGCCTCTTCAGCAAACAGTAGGTTGGCCTCTTCAGTAGCAGCAAGGTAGGCCTCTTCAGCAAACGGCTAGGTTGGCCACCTCAGCAAACAGTAACGTTGGCCACTTCAGCAACAATAGGGTTGGCCACTTCAGCAAACAGTAACGTCGGCCACTTCAGCAAACAATAGGGTTGGCCACTTCAGCAAACAGTAACGTCGGCCACTTCAGCAAACAATAGGGTTGGCCACTTCAGCAAACAGTAACGTCGGCCACTTCAGCAAACAATAGGGTTGGCCACTTCAGCAAACAGTAACGTTGGCCACTTCAGCAAACAATAGGGTTGGCCACTTCAGCAAACAGTAACGTCGGCCACTTCAGCAAACAATAGGGTTGGCCACTTCAGCAAACAGTAACGTTGGCCACTTCAGCAAACAATAGGGTTGGCCACTTCAGCAAACAGTAACGTTGGCCACTTCAGCAAACAATAGGGTTGGCCACTTCAGCAAACAGTAACGTTGGCCACTTCAGCAAACAATAGGGTTGGCCACTTCAGAACACAGTTTTCACGGCGCACACCCAGGGTGGTGGCCGCCACGTAATTCACCGATGAATACTTAACCGGTAATTACAACGAGTCTTAATGTACTCACTCCGCTGCTCCTGAATCCAGCTAAGTCAGTCAGTTCGACGTCGGAGGTGCCAAATATATGTTACGGATCCTTTTAATGATGATGCTTGTAGAGGGTGTAATAAATCAGACAACACAAATCACGAAGTTAACTCCAGTGAAGTAACATCAAACAATCATTTAATACTTGAACATGAACTGACATAAAGGTAGAATCAGGAGGAGTACAAAGGCAAACTGTAAATATGCATCCATCTACATAGATGCCCACAGCTAGACTAACTATAAAACAAAGCATGTGCTCCCAACTGTCGGTTAATATACGTCATTTGTACCAAATGACGTATACACTAAAGCTCCCAATATTTACACTCAAGATGGCGGAATGACGCCATAGATACTGCGGTGGGCGGAGCCTAGCGAATTGCGTCATCAAACTTAGACTATATTATTTCTCCACAATTAGTTTGTTCAGTATTAGTTGGTTCATTACTAGTTTGTTCAATATTAGTTTTTTCAGTATTAGTTGGTTCATTACTAGTTTGTTCAATATTAGTTTGTTCAGTATTAGTTGGTTCATTACTAGTTTGTTCAATATTAGTTTGTTCAGTATTAGTTGGTTCATTACTAGTTTGTTCAATATTAGTTTGTTCAGTATTAGTTGGTTAGTACTAGTTTGTTCAGTTTTAGTTTGTTCAGTATTAGTCGGTTCAGTACTAATTTTTTCAATATTAGTTTGTTCAGTATTAGTTGGTTCATTACTAGTTTGTTCAGTATTAGTTGGCTCAGTATTAGTTTATTAAGTATTAGTTGGTTCAGTATTAGTTGGCTCAGTGTTAGTTGGCTCAGTATTAGTTGGTTCAGTGTTACTTTGCTCAGTATTAGTTGGTTCAGTATTAGTTGGTTCAGTATTAGTTGGCTCAGTATTAGTTGGCTCAGTATTAGTTGGCTCAGTATTAGATGGCTCAGTATTAGTTGGTTCAGTATTAGATGTCTCAGTATTAGTTGGCTCAGTATTAGTTGGTTCAGTGTTACTTTGCTCAGTATTAGTTGGTTCAGTATTAGTTGGTTCAGTATTAGCTGGTTCAGTATTAGTTGGTTCCGTATTAGCTGGTTCAGTATTAGTTGGTTCAGTATTAGTTGGCCCAGTATTAGTTGGTTCAGTGTTACTTTGCTCAGTATTAGTTGGTTCAGTATTAGTTGGCTCAGTATTAGTTGGCTCAGTATTAGTTGGCTCAGTATTAGATGGCTCAGTATTAGTTGGTTCAGTATTAGATGTCTCAGTATTAGTTGGCTCAGTATTAGTTGGTTCAGTGTTACTTTGCTCAGTATTAGTTGGTTCAGTATTAGTTGGTTCAGTATTAGCTGGTTCAGTATTAGTTGGTTCCGTATCAGCTGGTTCATTATTAGTTGGCTCAGTATTAGATGGCTCAGTATTAGTTGGTTCAGTATTAGTTGGCTCAGTATTAGTTGGTTCAGTATTAGTTGGTTCAGTGTTACTTTGCTCAGTATTAGATAGCTCAGTATTAGTTGGCTCAGTATTAGATGGCTCAGTATTAGTTGGCTCAGTATTAGTTGGTTCAGTGTTACTTTGCTCAGTATTAGTTGGCTCATTATTAGTTGGCTCAGTATTAGATGGCTCAGTATTAGTTGGCTTAGTATTATATGGCTCAGTATTAGTTGGCTCAGTATTAGATGGCTCAGTATTAGTTGGCTCAGTATTAGTTGGTTCAGTATTAGTTGGCTCAGTATTATTTGGCTCAGTATTAGTTGGCTCAATATAAGTTGGTTCAGTATTAGTTGGCTCAGTATTAGTTGGTTCAGTATTATTTGGCTCAGTATTAGTTGGCTCAGTATTAGTTGGCTCAGTATTAGATGGCTCAGTATTAGTTGGCTCAGTATTAGATGGCTCAGTATTAGTTGGCTCAGTATTAGATGGCTCAGTATTAGTTGGCTCAGTATTAGATGGCTCAGTATTAGTTGGTTCAGTATTAGATGTCTCAGTATTAGTTGGCTCAGTATTAGTTGGTTCAGTGTTACTTTGCTCAGTATTAGTTGGTTCAGTATTAGTTGGTTCAGTATTAGCTGGTTCAGTATTAGTTGGTTCCGTATCAGCTGGTTCATTATTAGTTGGCTCAGTATTAGATGGCTCAGTATTAGTTGGTTCAGTATTAGTTGGCTCAGTATTAGTTGGTTCAGTATTAGTTGGTTCAGTGTTACTTTGCTCAGTATTAGATAGCTCAGTATTAGTTGGCTCAGTATTAGATGGCTCAGTATTAGTTGGCTCAGTATTAGTTGGTTCAGTGTTACTTTGCTCAGTATTAGTTGGCTCATTATTAGTTGGCTCAGTATTAGATGGCTCAGTATTAGTTGGCTTAGTATTATATGGCTCAGTATTAGTTGGCTCAGTATTAGATGGCTCAGTATTAGTTGGCTCAGTATTAGTTGGTTCAGTATTAGTTGGCTCAGTATTATTTGGCTCAGTATTAGTTGGCTCAATATAAGTTGGTTCAGTATTAGTTGGCTCAGTATTAGTTGGTTCAGTATTATTTGGCTCAGTATTAGTTGGCTCAGTTTTAGTTGGCTCAGTATTAGATGGCTCAGTATTAGTTGGCTCAGTATTAGATGGCTCAGTATTAGTTGGCTCAGTATTAGATGGCTCAGTATTAGTTGGCTCAGTATTAGATGGCTCAGTATTAGTTGGTTCAGTATTAGATGTCTCAGTATTAGTTGGCTCAGTATTAGTTGGTTCAGTGTTACTTTGCTCAGTATTAGTTGGTTCAGTATTAGTTGGTTCAGTATTAGCTGGTTCAGTATTAGTTGGTTCCGTATCAGCTGGTTCATTATTAGTTGGCTCAGTATTAGATGGCTCAGTATTAGTTGGTTCAGTATTAGTTGGCTCAGTATTAGTTGGTTCAGTATTAGTTGGTTCAGTGTTACTTTGCTCAGTATTAGATAGCTCAGTATTAGTTGGCTCAGTATTAGATGGCTCAGTATTAGTTGGCTCAGTATTAGTTGGTTCAGTGTTACTTTGCTCAGTATTAGTTGGCTCATTATTAGTTGGCTCAGTATTAGATGGCTCAGTATTAGTTGGCTTAGTATTATATGGCTCAGTATTAGTTGGCTCAGTATTAGATGGCTCAGTATTAGTTGGCTCAGTATTAGTTGGTTCAGTATTAGTTGGCTCAGTATTATTTGGCTCAGTATTAGTTGGCTCAATATAAGTTGGTTCAGTATTAGTTGGCTCAGTATTAGTTGGTTCAGTATTATTTGGCTCAGTATTAGTTGGCTCAGTATTAGTTGGCTCAGTATTAGATGGCTCAGTATTAGTTGGCTCAGTATTAGATGGCTCAGTATTAGTTGGCTCAGTATTAGATGGCTCAGTATTATATGGCTCAGTATTAGTTGGCTCAGTATTAGATGGCTCAGTATTAGTTGGCTCAGTATTAGTTGGTTCAGTACTAGATGGCTCAGTATTAGTTGGCTCAGTATTAGTTGGTTCAGTGTTACTTTGCTCAGTATTAGTTGGCTCAGTATTAGATGGCTCAGTATTAGTTGGCTCAGTATTAGTTGGTTCAGTACTAGATGGCTCAGTATTAGTTGGCTCAGTATTAGTTGGTTCAGTGTTACTTTGCTCAGTATTAGTTGGTTCAGTATTATTTGGCTCAGTATTAGTTGGCTCAGTATTAGTTGGCTCAGTATTATTTAATTAGGTACTAGTTGGCTTAGTATTAGTCTATTCAGTATTTACTTATATTCAGTTCCCAGTCTTGAATTACTGTTGTCGACAATAGATCAACATATTTAGGTGTCAATTTTTAAATTTTCCAATTCATTAATTTGTTTTTATAGAAGCAGAACTGTATCATTGTTTCTAGCATTATGACCTCTGTATGGTGCTAATGATATAGGTGTGGGCAGTGTATATGACCTCTGTATGGTGCTAATGATATAGGTGTGGGTAGTGTATATGACCTCTGCATGGTGCTAATGATATAGGTGTGAGCGGTGTACTTTTTCTAAAAAAAAAAAGGTATCGGAACTTCTATTTATGTTTGTCGTGTCATAAAAACCCCCACTGAAAATATAGTGCAGTAAACAGTAAATTTATGAATACGGAAAAAAAGGTGCGTTCCGCCAGAACAAAAGCACTGTCTACAACAATTACTCCTCTGCTAAGGTAAGAGAAAAACATTAAGCCATTAGTAAATGAAAGCAGGCAGTAATAAAACTATTTTCATTTTTATTATAAATTATTTCATTTTAAATTTTTGATGAATTAAACATTTCTTTCATTTTAACATCTTAAATTATAAATGTAGGGGACATCATGCCGAATAAATTGAACCCAATGTTAGATCTGACAATAAATACAGTAATCCAACTTGTTATAAAAAACACTGGCAATGTCTTCATTGACACTACGTAACAAACATTGAAAAAATAAAACATTCGGGATTTTGAGAAACAACAACTTTACATTTTTTTTATTCTTCTTAAGAAAAAAAAAACTAATTTAAAATAAAATGGAATAACACAGAGAAGGTAGAATTCTAATACTTTAATAAAAATAAACACATGCTCAATTAATATTTGAGAGTGGGTGGGTAGGGCGGCTGCAACATAAGTTTGTGTTTAGGCCATCAGTTAATATGCAACATTAGTTTGTGTTTAGGCCATCAGTTAATATGCAACATTAGTTTGTGTTTAGGCCATCAGTTAATATGCAACATTAGTTTGTGTTTAGGCCATCAGTTAATATGCAACATTAGTTTGTGTTTAGGCCATCAGTTAATATGCAACATTAGTTTGTGTTTAGGCCATCAGTTACTATGCAACATTAGTTTGTGTTTAGGCCATCAGTTAATATGCAACATTAGTTTGTGATTAGGCCATCAGCCATCAGTTAATATGACAATGAATATAGGGAAAAATCGCTTTGTAACTTCTCGATGTAACTTTACAGCTTTTTTTAAAAAAAATATTTGAGATTTTTTTTGGCCAAAGTAGATTAATGATATGCAAATCATTCTTTCACATATTTTCGTCTTTGAAATAATAATAATATGTCGATCTAAAATATGTTCCTGGGGAAATGTTTAGTGAACATTAAGAATAGGGCTTGTCCATTTATTACGTCAACAACTTAAGGGTGGGTGGGGTGTTTAAGAAATGTTGACAGTTGGTGAATGGGAGAGGTGGTGGTGTAAAGATTTATTGACGTCAACAATTTCATTCTTTCGAGAAACGGGGTGGGGGTAGTGGAGCATTAAGATAGTAATATAAAGACATGCTATGAAGATTGTAATATAAAGATATGCTATAAAGATTGTAATATAAAGGCATGCTATAAAGATTGTAATATAAATATATGCTATAAAGATTGTCGCTACATGAAATTGAACGCAGAGATTATGAAGAGAAATATTTTAAAATGTATTCTCCTTTCATTGAAATAAATTGATGGTGTCTAAAATCCTACTTATAAAGCACTAAGCTTGTCCGGGTCGCGGTGTGTGGGGAATCCGTTCTATAAATAAACGACCTCCAGAAATAAATAAAACAATAGTATTTGATAAAGTAATCACGTGACCAGCAAAGTCACGAAAACATAATTCAAAATGGCGTCTTGCGTTGTCGATCTGATATCTCTTTTTCAAAAATCTACAGTTTTAAATAGTTTCTGTGGTTTTTATTATGAAATGTAAAAGTCCTAAATATTAAATAATAACGATAATATATAATATCATTAAATTGTTTTAGTTTTTATTACAACAGATAGCATTTTAATCAGACTAGGTCACTAGCGAGCGCGTTCGTAAATAACCTATGACGTCCCGATGGTAAGCGCCGTCGCTATAAATAAAAAAAAAATCCTCTATGACGTCATTTACCGATGAGTGCTGTATTGTGCCTTCGCTTATTTTTTAGAGCATTTTTGAAAAAAAATGCTCTATTGTCCCCGTTTTGTCTGTCTGTCTGTCATCACCCTAGATCTCAATAACCATAAGTCCTAGACCCATGATGTATATATCATTTTGTAGGTCTTGGCCTGCCAAGAAATGACTTTTTTCCATTTCGCGATCTGACCTCTGAGGGCCGTAAAAGGGGGCTTAGTACCGTTTTTTACTATATAAGCTATATTAATAAAGGAGCGCCCATTCTCAGCAACTAAAAGTCCTAGACCCATGATGTATATATCATTTTGTAGGTCTTGGCCTGCCATGTGTACATCAAAAGTTCATTTCGCGACAGGACCTCTGAGGGCCGGGCTTCAGGGCTCCTAAGGGGCTTATATATTATATATACACCTTGTACGTTCAATAACCCATTTATTTGGTGCGAAATACTGCAGCACGTAGTTTCACCAAGATTTATTAAGAAACTCATCAAATGAAATAGTAAGCTTGTGTTCTGAGTTTAATTGAAAGTATCAGAGCTATGCAACAATTGACGGAGTTTTCGGACGATTAAATGACTACAATTTCGAATGTTTTCAATTATGAGTCCTATTTCAGTAACCACAAACCACTTGTAGTTAGATTTAAGAGAAAATAATTTTGTTTTCAAATATAAGAAAACGTCTTTTTAATATCTTTTTTCAGATATATGCATTACACAATTGAATTTATAAACATTTACAAAATTTACAAATATTTACTGAAAGATAGCATACGTACTGATACATAATACGAAAATGCTCTAACACGTCCTGTGTCCAGAATGGAACAGGCTTAATTGCTTGTTTTTACTTTTCAGTGCATTTTTTTAATGCTTTGTTTTGATTTTAACTATAAATAGAATTCAGGCCAAAACGTATTCTGTCAGATATGTGAATCAGTCTACGTATTCTGTCAGATAATCTACGGTCCGTGGGTCAAGTACGACCAGGCCCGTAGCCAGGAATATTGGATTGGGGGGGGGGGCCAAAGACATTTTAGGGGGGTCGAAGAAATTTTTTTCGGGGGGGGGGGTGCCGAAGATCTCAGTGAAATTTTTTGCAGTTCCATATCTGGAATGGTGCATTTTAGTACCGATTGTTTAGCTATTAATTAGTGATATATAATTTTAACTACGTTTCAATAATGCATGGCATGTTGCAGTTTTGTTAAAAATAATTTTAATAGTAAAGAGTTTTAATGATAAAAATTTATTGAGGCTGAGCAATTTCTAATTCCTGTTAAAAATATATTGACCATTTGTTCTGCTACACAATTCTTACATAATAGATACCTGATTTATATTATTATACTGTTTGTTTAACGTAGAACCCGGGAAGAACGACAAAGATGCACGAATAAAGCTTAGCTATTTGTGTGATATTTCTTATAAAATATTGAAAACAAAGAGAGATCTATCAACAACAACAGTCGCAATTATTCAATTTAAAATAAAATTAATTCTGCTAAAAAGTAAATTTGCAAATTAAATAACATCACTCAGAAATCACGGAGTTTGTACTTTATTATTTTATTATACATGCGTATAAAAATGAAGTCAGAAGTCAATGTTATTTTATTAACTTATTTAAGTTGCTAGTTGTCCTCAGAAGATATCAATATATACAACTATTACAAGGTTGCGAACATCGACAGAAATTGCGGGCCCCTAGGCAGGGGTGACACGGGCCCCCGTGCTGATATTAATATTTTAAAAAGTTGATTGGCCAGCTCAGTCCGGGTCCCTAAAACTCGCCGGGTTCCTGGGCATTGCCCCCCACTCGTCGGCACTGCTTCAGCATACAGATTGTCTGTTAAATCTTTTTCGAATGCAAGCAGGAAAAGATTGCTTAGACGCTTTTGTAACATTGATCTGCGATATGGGGTGAGCATTCGTGTGAGGGTTGAGAAACTGCTCTCACACACGGCTGTTGAAGCCCCAAATGCCTATGCTGCCCAAAATACCCAGAAGTGAACTTCAATAAGATTCAATCTTTTATGCCCAAAAATTAGATCAGCTATATATGTAAGTAAAATAGCCTGAATGATTGCCAAAATATAAACTTTTAAGTTTTTATTATTATTGATTTATTGAACAAAATGATTGATGTTTTATAGCACGTTATTCTTAAAATTTTGTCAAAAAGCTCAAATCATGCACGGGGGGGGGGCTCAGGTCATACACGGGGGGCTCAGCCCCCTAGCCCGCCTCTGGCTACGGGCCTGAGTACGACCTCGTTAAAGTGGTTTGATTTGAACCTCAGTACACTCACATCCGTTTGATTTGAACCTCAGTACACTCACATCCGTTTGATTTGAACCTCAGTACACTCACATCCGTTTGATTTGAACCTCAGTACACTCACATCCGTTTGATTTGAACCTCAGTACACTCACATCCGTTGATTTGAACCTAAGTACACTCACATCCGTTTGATTTGAACCTCAGTACACTCATATCCGTTTGATTTGAACCTCAGTACACTCACATCCGTTTATTTAGTAGTTACATAGATGAAGTTTATATTTAATTTATTTTAGTCATATAAAGTATTATAAACACTCCATTAATCTGCTCTTGGTCCGTCCCTTCAATGAAATTTAAGAACCCATTTTTGCCCCTCATTAGTTATAAATCTACATCTGTAATTTAGTCATATATTTCACACTACTCTACTGCGTAAATATCATTTGTACATCAAAAGGTTAGGTTGATGAAATAAACGAAAAATTGTAAGTGATGATTTGCAGGTGTCAAACTGCAGAGGAGAAAGCGAGAACAATGACTGGCATATAAATGTAGTACAGGCACACATATCAGTTTCAAATTAAGAGTATCTGCAATGAATGCACTGTACGTTGAAGCAACTGAAGTGTGTGGTGTGTGGTCTCTACTTCAAAACATTTCAGACTACGTAGGATGTACTCTTTTTATTTTAAATCTTGAGCAGCCAATTGAATACCTTTAAATAATGTGATTTATATGTCGGCCTATGAACATTATTGTCAAAGATTGACTAAGTCATGAGTCACTGCAAAGTATGGGCATAACTAATAGCACTACAGTTATGATGCCTAGAAGTTTACATGGGACTTAATCTTAGAGAAGAGAGAAAGATGTGTGAGTACACCACATACACTATAGGCAAATAAAAAAATGAAGGAAGTGATCTTATACACTCATTGAACATGAACTGTGGAGTAAGAAATGGTATACATTGTTAAGGGTTAAACACTTTTTAAAACGGTGGTTGGGTGGGAGGGGGAGTCAAAAATAACTTGCACAGGGCGCCTTACTAGCTATCTACGGCTTTTATGTTGGCCGGGTAATTGCGAACCGAGTAGTCAATACTGTACAAACAAAACTAATTTAAGAACTGTATACTATTATACACTATTTGAGGGCTGGAGATGGGTTTCACTTTCTCTAAAAGCTCATTATTTAAGGAATGACACTCGTACATTTTGTTCAAATTAGATTTCATTGATTACAACAAGATGGCAGATTTTAAAGTTTGTTATTTAAAGTTTATTTTAGAGGGAGAGGAATTTACTTTTTCTGATTTTGTTTTCTCATTGTCGTAATTTTACTTGGGGGCACCAAAATTATTTATTGTTTTGCATTTTTTAAATTGAACATAAAATGTGTGCCAGATATGTGAATCTCCATCATTATGACATGTTCAGAAAAATGTCGAGTTCAGAAACTTAATCTTCAGTGTTCGAATCCCAACAGTTTTATTAGATCGCAGGTAAATATTTCATATTTTTTAAAATCTCTATTAAAACTTTTTGTTTACTGTTTACTCCTAGTACATACGTAAATAGCCATTTACGTGTGACATGACTGTCGACCGTAGGATCCCGGGTTCAATCCCTGATGAGAACCAATTGAATCGTCCAGGTCTTTTTATAGTCGTTTGAAAGTCAGCCAAGTCTTTAATTGTGGAAGTAAAGGCGGCTGGGCATTGTGCTAGCCACACAATCCCTTGTTATGCCGTGACTATAGAGTATGATGTATTATACACTTCCTCTGTCCCATCCCTTGTTATGTCGTGACTATAGAGTATGATCGTGACTATAGAGTATGGTGTATTATACACTTCCTCTGTCACCATCCCTTGTTATGTCGTGACTATAGAGTATGATCGTGACTATAGAGTATGATGTATTATACACTTCATCTCCCTTTTTTTTTTTTTTTTTTTTTTTTTTTTTTTTTTTTTTTTTTTTTTTTTTTTTTTTTTTTTTTTTTTTTTTCCCCCCCCCCCCCCCCCCCCCCCCCCCCCCCCCCCCCCCCCCCCCCCCCCCCCCCCCCCCCCCCCCCCCCCCCCCCCCCCCCCCCCCCCCCCCCCCCCCCCCCCCCCCCCCCCCCCCCCCCCCCCCCCCCCCCCCCCCCCCCCCCCCCCCCCCCCCCCCCCCCCCCCCCCCCCCCCCCCCCCCCCCCCCCCCCCCCCCCCCCCCCCCCCCCCCCCCCCCCCCCCCCCCCCCCCCCCCCCCCCCCCCCCCCCCCCCTTGTTATGTCGTGACTATAGAGTATGATCGTGACTATAGAGTATGATGTATTATACACTTCATCTGCCCCCCCCCCCCACGTAAATGGCTAAAGTATTTTACTTACATTTCTATCATAACTGGAGTGGCTCATTGGGGTAAACCATCCGTCGATAATTGAACCATCCGTTGATAACTGAACCATCCGTTGATAATTGAACCATCCGTTGATAACTGAACCATCCGTTGATAATTGAACCATCCGTTGATAACTGAACCATCCGTTGATAATTGAACCATCCGTTGATAATTGAACCATCCGTTGATAATTGGACCATCCGTTGATAATTGAACCATGCGTTGATAATTTGACTCTGCTACAATGACGGAGGCCTAAAAGATATATCTCCACCCAATGGAGGGGCATTGCCCCACTGGTCCCAAACTCCGACACCTAAACCTAGCCAAGTCCATCACAGTTTGGCTGCTTCGAAATATTCGCACAAGTTCGGGTTTTTTTTAAATTTCCGCTGCTTGTTTTTTTCAGGCAGGTGTAGCTTTACACAAATGAAATACATGACGACAGCCATTTGTTATATTACTGACATCACTCTGGCTAGATATTGGGTTTTATACCACCACTACCATTAATCCCTTCCTAACCTTACGGTACCTTGGAAATAGTTTTATGATGAGGCTTGAGCCCTGTCCGTGAAGTCAATGACCCCCGTGGCGCCTTCACTTCACCTCCGTGGCGCCTTCATGTCACCTCCGTGGCGCCTTCATGTCACCTCCGTGATGCCGTCATGTCACCTCCGTGGCATCTTCACGTCACCTCCGATGCGCCTTCACGTCACCTCCGTGGTGCCTTCACGTCACCTCCGTGGCGCCTTCACGTCACCTCCGTGATGCCGTCATTTCACCTCTGTGGAGCCTTCACTTCACCTCCGTGGTGCCTTCACGTCACCTCCGTGGAGCCTTCACGTCACCTCCCTGGCGTCTTCATGTCACCTCCGTGGAGCCTTCAAGTCACCTCCGTGGCGCCTTCACGTCACCTCCGTGGCGCCTTTACGTCACCTTCGTGGCACCTTCACGTCACCCCCGTGGCTGCGCCTTCACACGTCCTCGTAAGCACCTTCACGTCACCTCCCGTGATGCCGTCATGTCACCTTCGTGATGCCGTCATGTCACCTCCGTGATGCCGTCATGTCACCTCCGTGGCGCCTTCACTTCACCTCCGTGATGCCGTCATGTCACCTCCGTGGCGCCATCACTTCACTCCGTGGCGCCTTCACGTCACCTCGGTGGAGCCTTCACTTCACCTTCGTGGCGCC